>PTEX01000067.1:2542350-2720540 GCA_003342815.1 Eudromia elegans
CCCATATACTTACCATTACCTACTGTTTCCTGAGATTCTTTCCATTAAAAGTTAGATCAGAGTTTTTCTCATGAAAGGAATCAACATAATGAAAGCAAAGTGAATTCTGAATTATGATTCAGTAGCAGATCTGCACATCTTTGAGATTCTCAAGTTCATAATTCAGACCAAAGATCTCCTCCTTACTAGAGAGAAGATATACCTGAATTCTTCTGGATATGAATGCAGTTTGCCTCTGGATAGGCTAAGGAGTTCTGTCTTGTTGGGGATGCTGATAACTGCCAATTAACTGAAGTGCTTGATAGCATATTTTGAATAAAGATCTAAAATATATAATGAAAGTAACAATATAGAACTTTTTAGCTGCATCAGGAAGTTTAGCTGTTGTACAGGAAAGATGGTATGTCCATGTAAAACTTTGTATTACTACATCTGGGGAAGAAAACAGGATGAATGCAGAGCAATGTCTGGATGGTTGTGTTACATGATGTTTTTTGGATGTCTGTGTGTGTGTGTGTAAACACGCACTTGGATGGRTACCTGCATTGGCCTTCTTATGCTTAATCTTTTTATTCCTGTCCTACATTTATAAGATTTGTAATGCTATGTATAGCAAAATATCCTTGTGTAGCTACAAYATACCTAGACAAGACTCTGTTCCTCCAAAACAGCTTAAATCAAGTGCTTTAAAAGAGTTTGCTTATTTTTAACRGGTGTTTTTGAACCCGATTGAATATGAGTTTAAGCACTACAAGCAAAATATTAGGTTTAGGTCTGTCATACATTTATAGTCCTATGTGTCTGAAACAATTTTATCTAAAGGGTTCTGTTCATGTGAAAGAAATTGCTACGATCCATCACCATGTAGTATGAGATCAAAGAAAATGCTGAATCAAGAGTTGTATTTCATTTCACCTATTCAGCGAAAGACAGGGAACACTGCAAGTGGGTAGTTAAATATTCTGCAAGGAAGTTAGAGCTAATTTTACCTCTTCCCTTACCCACTTACATACTCAAAGTCTCTAAAAATGAATGAAACCATTTATATTGGATATGTTTTTTACTTCATATTACATGTTTACCTTTCAGGGACAAGAGGATGTTGTTTGCCTAAGCTGTTGGGTTTCTGCTCCTCTCTACCCATGTTGCTGTGGAAGTAAGTAGCAGCACAAAGACTTTTTTCTCTCGTTTGCGGGTTGCTGTCCTTTTGCTAGAAAATAAGTTGGAGAAAACCTGAGCAAAATCGAAACATACAAGAGTTGGAGTTCTTTGATTCCTCACTGAGCAAATAACATTTGTCTCCTTCCCCTTCCCCTTAAATGTGTCAGATAATAGCAGTTTTTAAAAGGTCATAATGCGTATTTGAGCCCAATTCAGCTGTCAGCTAGGAGGGAAAAGCTAAAGTTCTGCTGTTCGTTAATATCGACCTTAGGAACACAGCACGTGGCCACTCTGTGCTCACCATGGTATGTGTGGGGCCTTTAGAGGCTGAGCTTGCGCTGAGCACCCCAACACACTGGTCCCCCACAGCCATGGCAGCAGGGCCCGTGCGCAGGCCCCCGCGATGCTCTGCTGCTTCCCGTGCAGTGCAAAGGGAGACACATGTGCCTCGGGGCACGGGTTCCATGGTGCTTGTCAYGTTCAGTACATGGAGCTTCATACCTCTCAAATTCGATGGCTTGAACTGCCTTAATTTGTCCATAGATAGCAGTCACTGAAGCACGCAGGTACCCTGACTCTTCCAGGTGCCCTGCCAAGTGAYGGGCTCTCAGCTCTGGGGTGCTTATTTTCAGGTCTTGCCTTCTCCATGATCTTGAAACAATGCATGTGAAAATATACTTTAATGGAGAAAAACCCTGAAAATAGCATGAGGCCACCCCTTCCTTCTTTGTAATGCTAGGGGACAGTTAAAGCTCTGTGAATAACAGATATATTGAAAGCCCTTGCACTGCCAGGTGCCCTTCACAGACACTGTATCAAGACACTCATGGAGCTGCACCACTGCCAGTCTGGGTAAAAGAAATAGAGGTCATTGGAATCACAGCTTCCAGTTCCCCTAATCCACAAAAGGAAATAATCTTGGAAACTGTATGTTTCCGATACACAGTTTCTAAATCTCATGAATTCTAAGCTGTTGACAGATCCAGCTGGATTCATTTCCTTTACTAAACTGTTGCACCATGTTGTACACCTTGGATTGGTATCATATCCTCCCCAAAAGCTGTTGTACTTTGGCACTAGATGAAACAAAATTGGAGCTACATCCATAAAAAAATTGAATGGAGAACCAGGAGAGAAAAACATACATGTCCTGTCACTTTGTGAGTGGGACAACTACCTGATAGGGGTAAAGTGGGTATTAAATCTCTTTTACCACTGCAGAGGTGGTGCCTATGAGATGAAGTGATCAGTATGTATCAACTGAAGTTTATAAAGCATTTGAGGATGAAAGGTGCTGTATCTTGGATGTCAATCTCACAGGAGGCATGCAGACTGACTGATGTATTATCCAGCCCTCAAATCAATTTAAGAGTACACCGCAATTTGGCCCATGGCCAGCAGCAGCTGCCGTCATCAAAAGCGCATTACAGTTTTGCATACAGAGCTGTTTACGAAGCAATGCCGACTAAGGTTGCCTTTCCAGCAGGATGGTTCATTCAGTACGTGCACTAGATAAGAGCGCAAGAAGTTGAACAGGAATTAGGCTTCCTTCCATCCCCCAAGAAGAGATTACCCCAAAGGAACTTGTGCAGACACTATGACACAGGTTAAGCTCTTCTACCATCTCACAGGGTACAAAGTAAAGGAGAAAGAAAGCACATGTCATGTKTGGCTGGTGTACCTGGTATTTACACTAATAGTGCAAATTAGTTGATATAAATTATTGATTATATTAGATATTTTTGTCACTCATTAAATTTTATTTCTATGTAGTACTCACTTTCAGAGCTACAATGTAGTCAAGATTGCATTCCAAACAACTAGTCTGTACCAGGGAAAGCAACTCATGGTCAAAAATCTCTTCCAGATAAAGGGTGGTTAAGTGTATACCCTTWAGAAATCAATGTCCCTATATTGAGTACTCAGCTCATCAGGTAGGGCACGCAGGAAGAGTCAGGTGTTCCACGTACACCAGCTCCTAAATTCTTGGAGGTTAAATAGGGGATTTTAACTTCTTTAATAAGTTTGTTTTATTCATTCTCCACAATTTGCATTCAAAGCTGATTATGAAATCTGATTTTTTTCTCATTCACTGAAGTGGGCTCAGTCCAGGATTTAAACGTTTTGGTAACCAAATACAATATTTAACTTGATTTTCCTACAGTTTTGTTAAATGYAAGCATTTTGGAATGTATAAAGTTGTAGAAGCATTGAGGCAAAAAGTCTTGTTAGCTGCAGGCATAACATGCCAGTCTTGGAAAAATTTCTGCTCTAGTTTCCATGTATTTTTCCACATTTTAAGAACAATGACAGAAGACTCAGCAGTTTATAAACCAACAGCTGTCTTATGAATTGAAATCTTCCATACCAAAACTGGAACTCTCCTTTCTTAGGAGGACAGCACAACCTATTTTGACAATGGCATTGTCCCATGCAGCATCCAAGCAGGATGTTTAATTTGCCACTCTGGGTACAAATAGGTGATGGCAATCACACCCAAAGTCCCCATTTTGCCTAATCCTTATTGTGCAGGATGTAGCACACCATCTGCCACAGAGGGATGCTTTTAGCATTGCCTGGGGCTCAAATCCCTTTTGTTAGAGCTAATGATTCCATGGAAAAATATTCTGAAGAATCACCACAAAGGCTTAAAGTGAAGAGTCTGGCTTTTTTTCTTTTTATAAAAGATTTGATTTGTTCATACAGCAGGCTGAGATTCTCATAGCAGCAATAAAGTAGACTAGAACAACAGAAGAGAAGGGAATTCTTTCCTGCACTATTATATATAGCTTCCTCCTGTAGAGAGTCATCCTGGGGAGGGAGACAGACCCTAGGAGTTAAATCACTCCGTGTGGCAGAGCAGATATGTAAATTAAACATCTCCCAACAGATACACAGAGCACTAATAAGGATTCTGCTGGAATTGTCTGGGGGAGACCTCCGGAGGTAAAGAGCTATAGGATTAACAGCTTTGTTTTTAGGGTTCTTTTTCTTCAAATGAATGTTGGAATTGTGACTATAAGAGTGAATGTTTAATGCAGATTAATTTGGTGACCAAGGCTGAGTAAGTAGTTCAAACCAAGGAATTGTATTAGCATTCCTCATCAAAAAAGCTTATCACTGCCCTCTCCCCAGTGTGCGGTAATTAATCAGCTTTGATGGAGACCCAGGGATCCTCTTGCAGTGAGCAGGGGATTTCCAAAACAGAAGTACAGATGAGTCAGGGACAAATTCTGCTACTTTAGGAAAATCTCAGGCAGATTTCTTGTTACAGAAATAAAAGCTGCATATGGACAAGTCTATCAAAATGAACCTAAAGAAACCAGAAATCCCATGTATTTAAGAACTTCATCTATTTACTGGATTTCAGATTCACAATGTGACATTTTTAACCTCCGTTTTACCAAGATAGTCCCTGATGGCAGACCAGTGTGCCCTGGCTCAGCCCTTTTTGGATAAGAAGCTTCAGCCACTGCAGAGCAAATCAAGGGGAATTAGCCGTTTTTGTTCTCTTACCCAGACTCCACTCCAGTGACAGATAACCAGAAAATATCAATGCAGGACTGAGGAACATAGTCTGCAAGACTCCATTTGTTGAATACAAGAGATGAGATGCAGAAAGAACCTRTTGGTACTGCCAATGAGAGACTAGTATAATATCTCACAAAGCTAGTGTGGATTCAAATGCCTCCAATAGCAATCACCTCTAATAAAACTCAGTTACAAAGGTATGAAGCATTTGCTTTCAACTCTAACCTGGAAACAGAGACTATAGAAAACAGTGACCCTGAAAGCCTGCAAGAGGCCAGGGTGTCTGCACTCCCATGCTGTGGCCAAGGCAGGTGCCGTGGGGCGGGCTGGGGGTAGTTTTGGTTTCTGTGCCTTCAGCTCCAACGAGCACACACAGTACAGTGTTCCTCGTCACAAGGCACTGCAAGGAAGGGTATTAATAGCAGCAATTAACAGACATCATTTGCCCACCTCCTCATGGGACCACAGATAGAGCACCAGCGAGCCCAGGGCACGCTTGGGAGCAGGGCAGAGCCAGCAGAAACTACTGCAGTCAATTTCTGAGAAGCAAAGCAGAGGGAGGAAGCGGTCCTTTAAGCGGGTCTGGACACTCGGTGCTGGCACCCAAGTGCTGCCGTGTGCCTCTTCCCTGCAGGGCTTCCCAGGGCTCTGTATGCAGCACCCGCAGGGAGACCAGGTCCCTGGGACCCAAACAGGTCCCTGGGGCTGGCCCTGCTGCCAGCAAGGCTGCTGGTCCAGCTGCTGAAACCTGACACTATGGAATAGGCTACGTGTCTTCATAGGTAATTCATCTTAGATGCAAAAAAATACTAAGTTTTTMCTAGAAAAAAAAAATTTTAAAAAGAGCAGGTTCGGATCACAAGGATTTATGTAAAACTTCCATGCATTCCAATAGACTAAGAGYCTTTAATGAACCTGAAATTCAAAGCAAATATGCCCCGTTTTGATTTAATCTGTGTAAGAGTACCCCATCCCTGCTTTGCATTCGCTGCTTTAGTAGCTAAAGGATACTCCAAGTTTCAAGTTAAAGCTGTAGCTGCAAGTTGTGCTAAAGGCCAACGAACCTCACTGGGCCTCTCCCCATCCTTCTGCTGTTTATAAAGTTTGCAGCAGTCTAAGCGAGATTTGAATATTGCCTGACTAGTTTGCAGAGCTCCAAGATTGTGCTCATAAATGATTCATGCAGTACAGCTAGACTAGAGAGACTTAACAAGAAAAAAAAAAAAAAAAAAAAAGACCTGAAACTAGCTTTATACTGTCATTTTTTTATACTGTCATTTTTCTGTTGCCACTCTCTGTCCTCTGGTACTGTGGTACCTGGCAGCTGCTAGTTGGGGAGCACACACAGAGCTGGACTTTAACTGGTAAAACAAAACAAAACAAAAAGAGGGATTTTATGACCAGAGCAGAAGGGGCCACCTTGCAGCTCTGGGCCCATATGGCCCATTTCAAGTCTAACTCTGTTGCATGAGAGCAGTTAGATAATCTGTATTTCTGGCTAGCAGAGTAAGTAGCCTGGCCAAAGTGGAAATTATGTTTCTGTGATACCAGCTAAATGGCCAGCCTTGGCCGGTCCCATCAAATAGCAACTGGCTGCTGGGAAGTCCTTCTCATCCCCAGCCTGTGAACTGTTCATAGCCAGTCCCTGCTCTCTGAGATCTGTAATGTAGAGCTTGTGGATTTTGGCCACACTAATGTTTAGATCAGACAATCAAGAAGGTCAGGAACTATTATTCATTATTTGCTCTCACTGAAGACCTAGCAGGCCATCAGTAACGTTATCAGCTGGTAGGTTTTTAAGGAAAGGTCAGTGAAATTTGAGTTTCACAAGGGACATAATTTTACCTGTCTTACAATTCAGGCTCGTAAGGGAAGAAAAATTGACCAAAAGCCATAATTAATATACTGTGAGACAACTGCTAAATTAAACATTTTAGCATATTGTCTGACCTAGCCACATAATTTAGCAGCTATTTAAAGAGCCATAATCTCTTGAAAGGGAAATCCAGTCTCTTCCTTTTCAAAGGCAAGTGCAGCAGTTGGTGACAGTGGGGTCAGAGTTACTAGCAATTTGCTGCCTTCTGCTGGGTTGATGCATCTCTAAACCTTACTCTGTGCAAAATATAATTTGAGTGAATAAGTTCTGAGGTCTTTCATGCTACCACAAAAGAAAGCATTTCATCTCTCATTGTGCTTTCTATTAAAATGCATGGGCTTTATTTATATATATATAGGATTTCTCTGACCCACAGTTACACTTTTTCTTGACAGCAAATATTCATTACATGTATCTCTCAAGCTAAGACCCAAAAGTCACTCTTGATTGTATATATTCGTCTTTACATCTTGTCCTACACCTAGAATACCGCTGCTGCGTTTCAAGGTCCTGACCAGGAAGGAGCCCTGTTATGCTGATCACTGTGCAAGCAGAGATAAAGGGACCGCAGCTGCTCTAGAGAGATAAGATGCATATTTAGCCAGAATTTTTTACCCTCTACATAAGGTGTGTTCCTGCTGTCTGCCACCCCACTCTGGAGGAGGTGAAGCCAGTTCCAATGGAGCTTGCTGATCTATTAGATGTTAATCTGACCCCTGGAAGCATGAGGCTGACAGGCAGTCCAAGTTTTGCATTGATTGTTATAGAGTTGCTCTTGGCGAAGGTCACATCCTGCTGGCAGATGGAAGGACACCCGACAGGCCTCTGCAGGGGCATCTGTGCAGAAGAAGGGTGGCAGGGATCCCATCACAATCATGAGCCATATAGGGTGGCTGGAAGCAGCTTGCTTTCCTAGCTAGATGTGACTCTGAAAACAGATCGAGGACTTTGTCCTCCTTACAACACAGGTTTCATCCCCAGCATGACCCACACAGTAAGCCCACTGCTCGTGGCAAAGGCAGGGCTTGGGCTGTGGTCACTGCGTAGTGCTGGAGGTGGACTCGGTGCCCTGGGCTCCACCACAGCCCTCACCRTCCTGCCCTGCTGAACTCGCCTTTGATGCATGCAAATTGCTCTGATTCATCTCTGAAGGTCAGGCTCTTCAGCGGTGTTTAATAAACAGCTACTGTAAAAGGTTGTTAAGAAGTTTGATGAGGCATTAACTGTCCCCTTTGTGGCTTCCTTGCGTGCTCTGGTCACAAGGAGGGACCAGCAGGCCCCTGCACCTCCCACTGCGCCTACCTGCCTCCTGCCGAGGGAGCTGAGCTCCTTCCATCAGTCTGGAGGCAATTTTGCTGGCAATCACAAAAAGAGCTCTAATTCTTCTACATAATTGCTCAGATCCTGGTGGAAAAAAGTGCTAGCAATTTAAGACTCTATTACTCGAGCAGGAGATGTCCTCAGACAGGCCCTATCAAATGCTAACAGCCAATTTGGTCTCTAATCCGTCTCGTCTTTTAACGTTTAGTAATCATAAAATCCTGGTAAATAAAACTTTTGCCTTCATTATCCATTTTATTTCAAATATCAATAAAACTGTTGCAAACGTTAATTAACACYATTAGGTCTAGTAAATAGCATGGGAGATTAATACTCTCACAATTAGGTTAAATGATTTACCCAAAGGAATAGGTGTCGTGGAGGGAAAAGGGCCAATGGAACCTGAGGAACAAGGCTCTGTCCTCAGGAAGAACCGCAGCTCCTCCCCATGATCCTCTCTTGGGGCTTGGGTCTTTGGATTTTGTGGTTTTGATCTGCTTTATAGAAAAAATCTGCTGCCCATGGGGGCCCAAGCTCCGCTCCTGCCTTTGCCTTGGCAGGTGCTCGTCTCATATAAATGGGAATAATCTTCAAAGAAATCATCCACTTGAAGCCAAAGCATTCAGTGGATATGAACTTCTTTGTATGACTGGAGACTAATGTAATCTTACCCTGAGATAGCGACCCRGATAAAGCTAAAGCAATATAAAATCCTAATGGAGTGAGATCCAAGCAATTTCTATCTTTCTGCATGTTGTCTAATTAATAAAATATCTGCCCACATCTCATTTGTTTAGCTACATACAGATAAAAAGTCTGTGTTTTCTTTCACAAATRATTTATATTAAAATACACTGACACTCCCAAGACCTCCAAATCATCTTGAGAAGTCCGGGCTACACTCRTGCAGGTCCCATTTGTTTTATTGAGGTGTATGTCTGTTGTAGAGGTGGGCTGTAAATTGCTGTGTTGCTTTACGCCTGTTGAGCACAGACTTCATTTCATCTGAGATGCAGTGATAGTTAAGGAGCTGATTAAGTGTGACTTTTAAGGATGGAAGGTGCTTGACCGCCAAAGCYACCTATGCTGCTCATTACAACCAAGTTAAATGCTGTGTGAAAGCCACCGTAAATCTAGCTCTTGCTCAGTGCCTCCTGCAGGAAACTGCTTCTATAATTTTGACAATTAAGGTGTTTAATTGTGAAAGATGAAAATAGATAATATAATGTCCCATATATTTCTTTCTGTTCTTTAAAACAAAATGCACCACCTGATTTGCTTGGCTCCACCACAGCGATGTTTCACACAGTGTAAGGTGGATGCAGAGCTGATTTGCTGAGAGGGACATTCATGTTTTCAGCATGTTGTTGGTTTGGGCTGCCTTAAACAACCCCATCATCTTCATCAAAGTAGCTACTGCTTCTAGGCAAAACCCACCTGTGTCCCACCCTTCCATGTGTCCCATTACCTGTGAGCCCACGGATCAAGGCCACACAATTCATCAGCTGTGAAAGAACTAAGGGAATCTAACATCTGAACGTTTCTTTGCATGCTTTACTTTTAGATGCATTTTTAGGTGCTTTATGAATGAGTCCTGGTTAAAAATATTTTAGGAAATTAAACTGTCAGAATTTTGTAAGCCTGTTGTCCTGCGTTGTCATTTTTCAGATTAATTATTACATAAACAGAGGCAGTCGAGAAGCTTTGCTTGCTGATCACTGGCTGCCTCAGTTGACCTCCAATCTGCAAGAGGAGTCAACACTGAATAGCTAAGAAGGACAATGACTCACGCTATTAATCTAAAGTAAATAAGCCCCCTCTTTAATCTAGCCAGTATTTGCAAAAGGAAATCTGTGCCTTCTTCCTAGTTATTGCAAACTATTTTAGTTCTGAATCAAAAATTCCTTCTGCCAAAATCTAGTAAGAAATAGATAGAATACRCACATACTCATCCATGTAAACTGGAAATAGGTACTCCCACTGGGCATTCTTCTTTATGATACACTCCTTACCCTAACTGGAAATGCCCATGGCACATTGCAAATGAGCACAGAGGTGCTTTGTGCCTGATTATGTCCTTGTTCTCTGGCCCAGCAGTAGGCAGCCTTGCAGCCAGCACATCCAGTTTCATTAGGAGGAGCTGTCATCCCTGGGTTGTGAACTCTGCTCCTGCAAAAAGGCAGCTTCCTATGAAGCAGTATAGGGCACTGAAGAACTGGGGTCATTTATAATTAGACTCTCCAGGGCCTTGTTTCTAAGGGTTTGTTCAGTATTAAAATAATGTATGAAGKATGTAGACATGATCACATAATATAAAAAATGATTCACTAATATCTCCAAATAAAATCACTGAGTTTGGTTCACTGCTGTTTGACACAGCAGCTAAAACTGCTCACTACTTCTTTGCTGAAAAATATTTTATTTAGATTTTTTTTCCCCATGGAAAGTAGTAATTTATCAAAACAGAATAAATTCATAGTAGTGGAAGCATTTCTTCAAAAACACTTTCAAGTGCCCTGAAGTTGCATTCAGAAGTTGATCTCTACAGGCTGGAGTAAAGTGAGTAACCCACAGGTTACAATATCCAGTTTAGATCTTGTCATCTCTATTTCTTTTTTCATTCTTTTTCATATACCCTACCATACTGCAAAAGCAATGATGGCCTCTTTATTTATTAAAATTAAGCAGCTTGACATTCTGCAAAGTCTATCTAAAAGTAAGATCAGCAGTGCCTGGCCATAGCAGGGGATCAGATAAAGCTGACAGACAGAGGACAGGTTAAAGGCTAATACAAGGATATTGGAAACAATTGCTCTTCTAATTAATTCACTGAGTGCTTGTCATATTTTTTTCAGATCAAATGGTCATGTCAAACTTTTCATTGTGATACAGCTGAGAGGAGCTGATTTGAAAAGAGAAATAAGTGAATTAAAAAAGGAAATAAAGAGCTGCTCTGACCATTGTGTCACATCTGACATGTTATGGCAGAGCAAGTGGGTTTGTCTAAACACAGAGCAGCTCATGCAGCACGAGGACTCTGGCTGTCACAAATTGGGATATCTGATGGAAATTGGCAAAATCAAAAAAAATGACTTAAAGGGCTTTTAAGACTTTTTCTGACAATGTTTTTGCAACACTTGAAGCAAGGAGTAACACACGTACTCCTAGCAAAGCCCATCAAAGCAAAGTTTCCAAATAATGTTGTCCATTAGATAGAAAACCTGACTGTAATGAGCTCAAGTAAACTCTTTCTCTTTACTGCTACTTTGGTGGTCAAGGCAAAATCTTCTCAAGTAAAAATACGGCATTTCTGCAAAAGTTTTGCATTTTTTAAATTATGCTTTTTTTAATCCTGGAGAAAATCTCCAATAAGAGTGAAGCAACACAGACATTGGGAGATGCGGGCAGTAAGAGATAATGGAGTGTTCCAGGATGRAAACTTCCAGACTGGGATTCAGGAAAAAAAGTGAATAGGATGGCTTATTTTACCTTGTGCAATTTTAGACAAATGAATGTCTTGATGGATTTCAAAAAGTTATCCTTATTCTGATCCCTGAATGAGAGTAAACAGAATAATTCCTTTATTTTCACAGGGATGGTTGGAAATGCTCTTCAAGTTAACAACAAAGGCCTTTAATGAATCAGAGAAAGAAAGTCTCCCTCTAGTCTCAGCCTTAACTAAAATAGCCGTGACAATGAGTCTAGCTTTTCTTTCTCAAGCAGAACAGCAGAAGCACTGACAGCCTTGATGCTGCTGTAATTGCAGCGTAATGGGCGCTTGGGAGGGAGGCCTCCCCTTGCAGTGTGAAGCGCTGCAATCCTGCGCTGCGGTCAGACACTTGTAGAGACCCTGCAGAAATCCCCCACACTAACTGAGCTGATAAGAATTACAAATTTTGTGTCATTATTAGAACCTCCAAAATTTCGAGTGGAATGAGTGAGAAAAAACGAGCAATTTTTTTTTTTAATGTTCTTTCTTTCATGTTCCTTTTCTCATGTTCTTAAAAAAATACAATCCCCATAAAATCCTGGGTGACTATAACTGATTTGGTGAAACGCTGACCTCTGACATCCCCTGGAAAAATGCCATCAGCATGGATCACTGGGCACAGATTTTTCACGTCCTTTGTTTCTTTGAAGTTTGGCAAGGACACATCAAAACATTTCTGCTGGAAACTGCTGCTTTTCCTATATTTGATAAGATTTATCATTGTGGAATCAGAGAAATATCCTGGGGAAAGATTTAATTGACATGGATAATGATGTGACTTTCATAATCTATTTTCATAATATCTTATAATACCCTTATTTATGATTACTTCAGAAATGGCAAAAGAGTCAGGGTGAAATCATCCTCCTAGAGCCAATTGCAAAATTCCTAACAACCTTAGTGGTRCTGATATTTTCTCCCAGAGGTATTAGACTCATTATTTCTCTCTCATGCTTTTTGCAGACCTTCCGAAGCCTTAGACAGTTGCACTAACAAATGCTATGTATACAATTGCAAACTAGAGCCTAACATCCTGCTGAAGCAACTTCCACATGTAAAGCTTAAGCACCTACCTGAGTGCTCCGCTAGCCTGTGTTCCATCTATAATCCTGTACACCGTGGGATCACACTCTATCACCAAAACCCAAAATGCACTTACCATTGGAGCTGAATGTGTCAGCAAATGTAATGGCTAACACTACACAATATTTTAGACATGGAGGCTGTAGTGAACAGCTATAAAGGGGAAACATTCACCTTGACTTTACTAGGGCAATTTCTTTTATTTTCTATTTCCTTTGCTCCTGCTGGATTTTGCTTAGTTGTTTCTCATAAAAATGTTTGCTGAAATGCCGAAACTGGTAYGTTTTTGACAAACAAGAGGTAAAATTCTAATCAGTATTCAGTTTCATCACAAGATAGTTGTATTAAATGAGATACTGCATTTGCTTAAATTATCCAAATGTTCATTTTCCAAGTGAAAAAATGTTGTAGTGTGCCTAAACTAGCCAACTACATTTATTTGTAATAGAATTTGGTCTTAATTTTGTCTTTATGAAAGCTGATGTGCCAGATAAGTTTWATGTGTCATTTAACAAGTCCTTTCCTTCCTCATGGTTCCTCTATATGCTGATATTTTGCTAACTCGTTATTAAATCTAACAAATGTTTTCATGGTCATTAGTATCATAGTTTCTAATCGCCCTTTGACCGTTTTATTCTTTTGCATATGTGTGAGTACAGTCTTAGCATCTTGCCGTCCTGGGCTCATCACACTTCTGCTGTCCCCCAATTCTTGACCCCTCTCTGCGGATGATTTAATGCGGGGCTATGGTTGCATGGAAATGCTCCACGTGGGAAAACTCCCCACAGTTGTTTTGTTCCTGTGTGTGTTTGAGAAAGGCGTGAAACCTTTGGTGCCTGCTTTGAAGCTGTTGCTGAAGCCGAATGTGCTCAGAGGGCTGTGCCTGGCGGAGCTGCTGCGCTGGGATCGCAGGGATCTCTGTAGTGTCGGGGATGCTTCGTGGGAGGAGAATCGAGACAGGGTAACTGCTCTGGCAGACAGGGCTCTTCTGGTGTTTGAAGAAGAAATAYACAGGGAAAAAGGAGAACTAGGAGAACTTTCTGCCCTCCCTAGGTGTTGCTGGTCACTGTTACGAGTTTCTGAATCCTTCAAGCAGCTTGAAGTAGTACAGGGGTAGAGGAGCTTTACACAGATTCTGTCTGATCAGTGCAAAAGCCTCTTTACCAGGATCCTTGATCCTGAGCTTTAAGGGTTTCCCTTTCACTGTATTTATCCTTAGATATACTGRCAGATACATTTTTGTGACATACTAATATTCTCTCATCCATTTTAAGGACAGATTTCAGAACATTACTTAGCCTTTTAGTCTCTGAGGGAAAGTCAGCTAAAGGACTGAAAAGTATTTTGGAGTTTATATAAATGAAAAATAATGAAAAGCGCTTATTAGAAATGTTTGCATCACTTCTTTTCAGAAAAAAAAAGACACTGAAATGGAAGATTTCATAATATTTAAATATATTTTATGACAGAATACTGGCAACATTTAAAAGGTCTTAGGTGTTTTGAATTCCTGATTGGTTGGACAGTTTGACAGTGATTTGTAAACTAAAGGTGTTGACACGTCTTGCTCTTCTGTCAGAGCAGATACCAAAGTTCAGATTGGCGACAATTCACCATTTGAACACAGAGATGAAAAATTGCTGTCTGATAAATGTTTTCACTGTTCCTGTTCCTGAAAATAGTCAGGCCTGGTCCGAAAATGATTCAAAGCAATGGAAGGACTTCTATTGATTTCAATGGCCTTTGAATCAATCTTTCTTTCACACATACCCTACTTTACAACAAGCCAGTGTGTTTGGGGCTCAGCAGAAGAGAGGCTACAGCTGAAAAGCCTTAGAGACCCTGCATCAAAATGAGAGATTTCACCAACATTGAGGAAGGGAAAGGCTCAGGCAGGTAATGCAGGTAGTGTGGTGGGTAACTGGAACCACATCCATAGGGCTGAGCACCAAGTTCAAGTCTCCTTTTCCCTCTATCTTCCTACCTAGCATGAATTCATATACTCTTTTTGACACCTAAATCTGAACCTAATATATTTTAGTTCTACTGAGATTTCCTATAATACACCTAGAATACAGCACTAGCTATGAAAGTTACCTATTTAAGCTTTATGGGGAGAGGAAACGAATTCTCTGAAATACTTGTACTGTCAAAGATGGTCTATTGCATCTTCTGTTGGGATCCCAGCTCTCAGAGAAATAATTAACTGGTGCGACTGAGCATGAAGCACCACACCTGCAAAGTTTGTTAGCCATGAAAATTTACAGTTGTTTCCATTGCAGTGCTGTATTTTACACATCAAAGTGAACCCATATTACATTATTAAACTATAAATCTTCATGGCCAACAAACTTTGCAGGTGTGGTGTTAAATGCTCAATTGCACCAGTTAATTATTCATATGATTTTTAGCATCCTTGCAGGAGACTTTGAAACCTATCATGTGGGCAATGAAAGTACTTCTTAGCTTTCATGGAACAAAAAGGCTCAAAGATGCAAATATTTTAAGTATAAAATCATGGGTATTTCTTATAAGRCTCTATTTTTAGCTAAATTCTGGAAATACTGAAAAGATGATATGCTGCAGGGTGTAAACAGACCCTTCCTAGTGACAGCGAGGCATGGGGATAAATATTCTCAACGTACTCAGTTGACTCTTTGGCCACACTGTTGTGGTACTTAGGCCTGAAGTCTCAGTAACTTTATGTAAGATGTAATGATTTTTTGACATTTCATTTTTTAAGATAATAAAATATAAGTATCATTTTCTCTATTTGACAGCTTGGGAAATCGAGAGGGAGAAGCTATCCATACCTATTCCCATAGCATTACTTGCAACATTTCAAGTCATGTCAGTCATGTCTGTTTTGACACGACTTACCCATGAAATGAATCACTGGCACAAGTAAAAATAGAACCAGTGGCCTAAATCGCAGCCACAGTTCCCATCCCTAATGTATCGTGACTCTAGGAACAGTCGTTTTTCTAAAAGGTGCTCACCATTTAAGAACATAGCAAAGTCCCAGCTGCAGTGCTGAAAATTACTGATTTTATGGTAAGTGAAATGGAGAAGGTCATTAAAATCTACCATATGTAAAATGCTTTATGTTTGCATGCTCGTTTCTGCTGCCTGACACATTACTTAGTTGTACATTAGGCTAATGTAGAACAATATTAATGAGGAATCCAAGGTGTAATGTTCTTGCAAGAATGCTGACAGAAGTGAGTCTAAGTTTTAACCAGGGATTGCTTGCTTTAGCATTATCTCTATTGCCGTTAAACATGCTCTACATTTTCTGGGCAAATATCATTTGGAATTAATTGAATGGAAAGGAGGATGTTCAGAAAGTGCATCTTTAGAGTTGTTGAAGTATGACTTTTTAATCAAACTGAGTGACTGTAAACATAAATTAGTTCTTCTTCTTCCTGCTGACTTGAAAATGGAGAAATGTGTACACTTTTAGGTTAAAATCTTTTTCTCATGCGTTTGCAGTTTCAAGCCTCATAGATGCTTTGTTCTTCTCATAGAACCATTATGTAATGAATGTTACTTGAAAGCACAGGCTCCTTATGCATGTAGGGACTGTTCAGTATTTATTATACTCCATTATTCTCCATACTCCCAATACATCATCTTAAGGCAGAATTCTGCTTGTGCTTTGTATCTGCTTTCCCTTGTAGGACATCTGAGGATATCTTGAACAGCAGTTGCTGATACAGTATCTTCACAAAGAGCAATCTCATGCTATAGAAGGAGAAAAGAAGAGCACCTGTGTGGAGAAGGCGTGCAGTGTGTGTGTGTTGGGAAAGCTTGGGGGTTCCTGGGTTTTCAGGTGCTCTGAGCTTACACATGACTGCTGGAAAGGAGTCAGCACACAGAAAACAGGCATGAGACAGACCTCGCAATGTTTGGTGTGGTTTTTTTTTTTTTTTTTTTTTTTTTTTTTTTTTTTTTTTTTTTTTTTTCTTTTCAAAAGGACAGTTTGTTGAACAGGTAGAAAGAGGGCTAAAAAAAGATATTTCATGAGTCCTAGAATAAATACCTCTTAAAAATGCAGGTGTGGATCCGGTGGATCTTTGGGTATTCAGCAATTCAGAGTATAAATTGTGAAGCTGAATTATCTGATTTAATATCCTCTAGTTAGTGCTTAAAACATAAGCATAGTGAAAGGGAGAAATCTGAGTAGAAAAGCCCACACTTATAGCAAAAGAAACTTTTAACACAGAAGCAGCATCTCAGTCTTTTTCACAGATGTTCAGACTAATGTACAGTTCCTTTTGTTTGCATGTTRCAGATTATATGCTTTTAAAATGAAGGTAGAAAGGTCTTGAGTATGTCACTGTTAAATTCACTGCTCACTACGGAAACCCCTCGAGGGTRTTTAAACCCCTTCAGCTTGCAACTTGCTGAAGGAACCTGTGAAATGTTAGTGGATAAAAGTAGTAAGAAAAACAGCCCTTCTTTGGGCAGTTCCGGATCTCTCYTCTGAAGTCCCCTGCTGCTCTCCCTTGGGTGTAACTCCACATGGGGAGAATATACTGAAAAAATTGTTTCACTAGGGTCAACAGAATTTGATGCCATAGAAAATAATTTTGCAAAATGGTGAAAAGTCATTCATTCCACATATAGGTGATCATGTCTGTCATGGTTTTAAGGGTTTCTTTAAAAATGTAGTTAAGCAMTAATGACTATTTCCTAACATAAAAATGTAGATTTATTCTGTAAAATTGTAGATAAATTAGGAGATTGGCTTATATRAGGGTATCAGTATAATCTTTTGGACAAACAGTAAGGGAAAATGTAGTCTCCATTGTGTTTGGTTGGTTGGTTGGTTGTTCTTGTGGGCAGCCTGATAAGTCWCACACCAGAATGAAATAACAGAATATGCTGTTTACCAAAAAGCAAAAATGCCCTGCCTTGTCATCTGCAAAATCCATGCCATCTCTCGAGTTCTCTCTCTGATAAGAGAATACAAATGTGAGAGAAATTCATGTAGCGCTTTTCATAGAAATTCTAGACAGATGCAATTTATAAACTCCTAAGACAACCACTGGTGTTCTCCTTTGAAAGGTACAAGCAGAGGTTGCCCTGCTGGCAATAGCAGATGAGCAGCTGGCGACAGGAGGGTGCACAGAGGGCTCCGCACAGCCCAGCTCAGCCTGCCGGGTCCTGCTGCCACCCGCATGCCGCAGAGCTCTGCCAGGGAGGGATTCTCGCCACTGCTGATACCCGGCAACTGGTGAGGGAAAAGCTTCGGCTTTGTCAGCCCAAAAGAACGCATCCCATTTTGTTAATTAATATGTTTAAATGGAGCTATTTGACTGCCAGTAAAAGGAGATCAAAACATTGCAAAGCCTGTTAGTTCTCGTGAGAGGTGCAAGGCTAAAGTGAAGATGATATGTTTAACCATTTTTCTTCATTTTAATAGAGCTGAATATAAGAGAAAATGAATCAGTGCTAGTAACTTAAATAGAAGATCTGTCCACATCAGAAAATTGGTTAGACTCTCAGATGGGAGACATCAGAATATGAAGTAAATTGGGTGAGAGGGACATCATGGATGTCACCTATGTTACCTTTGTTAAGTGCTTTATGCAGCAGTAGAGCAAGAAGAATCACATTATACACCTGGACTTTGTCTCAAGCTCCATGTGTTTTGTATGAATGATCTGTTAGTGTTATGCTGCGCACACGAAAAAATCTCTTGATATTTAGAAGACCCCCGAAATTGTACTATTGAGACACCTCCAGTAAAACATGAGCTAAGCTGAAGCCCAGCTGCCCCCAGCACTTCCCCAAGCAGTTGCCTCACTGTTTCTGAATTCTGCCTGAAAGAGAGGAGAGGGTGTGCAGCCGGGTGGTGGTGGTGCATGCTGCAGTTAAAGCTTGCAAAACTTAGCTGATCTGGTTTTTTTTATTATGTCTGGAACTGCTGAAGAATTTGCTGACTTGTTGGACATAGCAATGCAGAAATTTAGCTCGAAGATAAGAGATTTACCTTTATTAAAATGAACAGAATATCACTGGGATAGATTGGAGTATTTAGAAGGCATAAATTAGGACCAGAGAGAGATCAAACCATCTTTAGCTAAGAACAAGGAGACAAACCAAAGAACTGTTGCTGGCACGGAAACCATCAAATCTTCATTCCTGCTTTCATTATTCCCAATAAATAATTTAGATTGTTTCAAATTCWGATCATGAGTTTACTTTCAGCAATCCACTGCATACACTAGTTCAGTTTTGCTTTGACAGGGAATATAACATATTATGCACTGGACTGCTAATGTCACACAAAACTAATCAGACATATAATCATGCATGATATATTATAAGTCCTCCTGCACTGAAATAATGTTAATGATGACAATTTCATTTATTATTAATGTGAAAATATGTAGTTCTACTATATAGCAGAAATTAATGGACTGTAATTCTGAAGTGTTACTAGCATCATCTTTAGTGTTTCTTAATTAGTCATGTGTTATTTCTTTTTGGCTGGGAAAGCTAACACTGGGTTCATATCACACATCCTTTATGATCAGAAATCAGAGTCAGAAGGTCAAAATGAAAGATTTAAGGAGGGAATTAATTCTTTCTGGAGATCATCTTTCAAAGACAAGTATTTCTCTTACTTCTGCAGATCCTGAATGTAACATGAGTAAGGCACAAATACATTATAGTTTAATTTATTTTGCAAAAAGCTATAATTTGATTATGGTTACTGCATGAAAAATCCTATGCAGATTCAGTCTGCTACAAGAAAAGACCAAGGCTCATCTGGTTTTTAAAAAAAAAAAAGGCTAAGTTAAAAGCTAGGTGAGCAACGCACTGAAAGTTCACTGTGATTTTTACTTATCAGTGTTAAAACACCTCAGAAAGACACAGTAAAACTTGTACAGAAACATAAAGCAGCACCATTGTACTTATACCCTCTTTTTTCCTTACATTGAAAAATAAGGAAACTAGACCATGGCAGGATATATTCTTCTCGCATGGGTTCCTTCAAAAATCCTATTAGGCACTTACCAACGTCTTAACATGCCTAATAACTCATGAAATCTGTTCCTAGTGGTTTGTCCAGGGGAACACAGAAGATCTCTGGTATTATAGAAAATATATGTAAGGAAAGATTTTCTTGCTCCGTACAAAGCCCCATACATAAGATCCCTGGAATAGTTCTCCAACTGTTCAGAACTTGTAATAATATATTTTTTAAAAAATGTTTTATTCTGGTAAGCAAAGGACTGCTTAAAAAAATAAAGTTGAAAACTGCAACTCTCACTGTCTTCAGTAAAATGATGACTTAGAATCTCTGAAAAAGGGCATAAAGGCAGGCCTAGGGCAAAGTGATGGCAAGACTCTCTATTTAAGTGTGTTGCACTTGAGGAGATCAACAAAAAAATAAACAAAAATCTTTTGGTTTGYATGCTTCTGTCTGGAGACTTTCCTAACAGGTCCTCATATACTTTCTTTTTCCAGTGTGCCCCCGGGCCTGGGCCCGGTGCAGTTGCCTCCTCGGTACAGTATCTGCAATGAGGTTCGAATAGTCCTGGCTGCAGATCATACCAAGCCAGGCAATAAGGCAAAACAGCCAGGGCCAGGAGGAGCCCACAGAACAGATGATGGGATTTCTTCTTGAAGTGAAAGCTGAGCATGTTTATTATGATGATTATTCATAATAATAAAATAATAAAAAGCTGCCAAAAGGCTGATAAAACAGAATGTGCTGTCAAGGACACCATCACGTATAATGACTTCATGTTCTTAGTGTGCTGAAAAACTCTACAAGCAGCACGTGTTAAATGTTGTGAGCAACCTAAAATGGATTTGGCAAGAAAACAAAACTCGGTGGAAGGAAAGTAGAAGGCCATTACCTTTTTCAAGCATCTAGTAGAGCAATTACTTCCCTGGTGCTTGACCTAATGCCTGACCCTAAATTTTCCCGAAAATATGTTTTTCTAGGGGGATTATAGCTGCTGTGCAGCAAGTATTTGAGAAACGCTTGTCAGAAAATCAAAACAAAGCTTCTGTTTAAATGTCCTAATAGGAAGAGAGCAAAATGGAACAAAATGTTGTTCTTTGCCTTACCTGAGACACATGTCCAGAAATGCTGCATACTGATTCTTCCTGCAGATGCCCCAAATCCCTTTTAGTTAGACTCACTGAGAAAGCTACAGCTCAAGAAAACAAATACAGAGCTACAGAATTGGATTATCTCAAAATGTCTTATCTGTTAAACTGGCTAACACTATTGAATAATGTGAAGCAGAATACAAAAGGGAATTAGTTGTTTATGGTATAGTTCTTCTTTTTGCAGTCAAGAGAAAAAAGACCAACTTTTTCTCCAAGACACGAGAGCAGGCTGTCAAGAATTCCAGATACGTAGCATTGTTTATTTGAAGAGCTGTGAACAGTAACTGTCAGACAGTATTGGCAAGCGTGGCGCACGCAGCCCAGCCTTTTCAGAGGTCACTGACACCGAAACACCCTTTTTGCAGCACAGCTTCAGCAAATCAGAGCAAAATACACGAATGTGGAGATAGGGGGGTTCACTCAATTGCTCTTAGCAGCAATTGCTCTGGAGAGCTGCAATCAGGCTCTCCATCACATGAGGCTGCAAAATTGCTACCTGTGAAAACTAGAGGTAGGTCTGCGTGGAAACACCAGATCCATCTGGTCATGCTCATGTCTTGTATTTCAGTGAATTTCTGATGGATTTCTAGATCTTGGCTTTACCTGCTGCTCCTGTGTAGTGGACCTACAGCTGGGCTTAGAAACGTTGGATTTTGAATGTGGATTTGATCTTCAATGGATTTTAATTTTTCTTTTCTGAAAGCACATCTGACTTCAGAAGGCTTTAGTTTTAGGGGTGAGTTTAGGATCCATGGTGACCAACTGAGACTTTTTCTGGCAGAAGAATTCTTTAGTTTGGTCACAGGATTTGAAACCACTGTCAACGACATCAGTGTATTTTTATAGAATTGGGGGCAGGATTTGGCTTTTACTAGTACTTTGTAGAAGGGAATGGACACCCATGAGTTTACAAGTTTTGTAAAAAGATCAAAAGTAATTTGATTGTCACTTTCGTGCTCTACATAGGAAAAAAAAGGAAACCAAAACATAAACCCTGTAACCTTTAGAACATAGAGAGGATCTTCTATGGCAGAAGAAAAGGGTTTGGTGCAGGACCTCATGCCCTAATGTGGCTTGGAAAGTAAGTAATCGGAGCAACTCAGTAAAGTGGTAATTTTAACACAATTAGTTAATTTAGAGAGTTGGACCCTTTTTTATATCTTGCCAATGAACAGAATATGAAATAGTCATTTACAAATATAAATATTATGAACCAAAACTCCAAACAAACCCACACGATTTTTTCCCCTTTGAAATGCACTGTAAACTTCCTTTTCCAGTGTTAGTTCTCCAGAAATGAGTAAGTCATTTGCAAATCCATCTTGCAGGAATGAGAGCCAACGCTGGACTTGCTGCTTGGTAGTTAAGGTTTCTGAGAACGTGCATCCCACAGCTCTGCCTTTAAAGGTCTCTCACACCTGCCGTATTTACGACACTCTCCTACTTGAGGCTTAGCCCTTCTGAAGCCCTGATGACATTAGGAAGATTATAACTGATTATGAAGATTATAACCGGATATGCTGGCTGGATAACATGGATTTTGATTCCTGGCTTTTTTTTTGGTAAGGGAAAAGCTAGTTCTGGTTTTGCAGTTTCCTGGCTGTTCAGGGCCCTGTTCTCTGGGGAAAATATACTTCCCAAGGGCAAGGCATCTTAATTTTCTGTGAGTTTCCTTGACTTTGGCAAGGAATTGCCATTCCTGAATTATTTCAGACAATTCTTTCCCTGCTGTGCTGTTTTGCAGCAGTGCTTGTTTTACTCTCTTGGAAAAATTTACGTCAGCTCTGCTTAGGAACTGAGGACTCTTTAAGATATTATTGTTAATTCATCCAGTCTTTTGTCACTGAAGAGGCCTGTGTATGCAGATTACCATGGGGTGTGAGAGTATGTTATGAAAATTCCTTCCATCAAACATCCCTGTGTGAAATTACAGAAGAAATCAATCATGAGAGAAAAACTTTTTTTTTTTTTTTTTGTGCAAAAGAATCAAGAGTGACAGATGGTCTGAGTCTGGAACATATGGATTTTGTCAGGCAACAGGAAAAAAAAACATAAGATCAAATTTGGGAAAGGTACATATAACCTCTGAGTGTGTACTCTAAGAGAGAAAGAAGAAGGCAGAGTGTTTCAAAACTTATCATTTTTTCTTTGACAATCATTTAGAGAAAAGTCGTCCAGAAAATATTTGGTACTCAACCTTTCTAACCTCCCAAGTAACACTGGTGCCAGGAGAAACAGATGGCACTCAGGTCTGTGCTGAGATGATAGTTATTCCAGCCTTGCCAGGTCTCTGTGGTGTGCAAAATATATGGTACAAGTCACCATCAGAAAACAAGTCATTAATTAATAACATTTCTCTGGTCAAGGTGCAGATAGGTGTGAGTGCCACTCAGGCAGCTGCCTGTAGGAAACCTGCTTGGCAGTGGAGGAGAGCAGCCACTGCAGGAGTTCTTTCTCCAGCCCCTTTCACCTGCCGTGTGGGTATCCATCATTACATGTAATCAAGCCTAAAAGTATTTCTCATCCCCTGGGCATGAAGCTGTTTGAAATCCAGAGTATAAAGAGAACATCAATGCAACAACAAAATGATCAGTCAAGTAAAAAGAATAAGAAGAGGGGAAACTAGATAGTGCAATAACAGGAGAATTATAATTAAACTTTTAGCTGTAATTACATTCAGTGCAAAGTGACAAACAGCCCTGGCAGAATGTTTTCTGATGTCAGTGCATTTACTAGATGATTTACATGTGCCCTCTCTTTGGGCTACCCTGTCGTACTCCTTGGCTAGTTTCAAGCAGAATAACCCCAGGAGGGCAGGAAGCCCCTTCTTCATTTTATTCCAAGACTTTCAGCACATGCAGAACTGCAGCTGGCCTGGAATCAGGGCTTTTAGAATCATATTTGTTGAACAGGAAATACTGCATTGCATCATGTAAGCGCCTATGCTAAGCTTAACACATGGTATGCTTCATGGTAGGTGTTTAGCAGGGATTTTTGCTTGTAGGCATGCACTTAGAGAGGCTGACTCTTCTAAAAGTGTGCTGTTTTAACCAGCAGTTCATAGCGTGCCCTATACCATGAGCATCAAAACTGGAGGATTTGTTGAGTGTGAAGCCTTTTTTTCTTTTTTCCCAGACAGGCTGCATTGTCAGAGTTGGTGCATCTTGTTCCTGAAAGAATCAGTCACCTTTTGCACTTGGCCATCTGTGCTTTTCCCATCCCCTGTCAGCTCTGTTATATCTCCCATGGTTATTTTGTTCGAGAAGTAGACTACCTTGTTTAAAAAATTAAGAAAAGAATGTCTCCCCAGATTGTCATTTTGCAAGCAAAGCTCTCTGAGTTTTTAAAGAGAGAAATACTCCTGCAAGCACATGTGCCTTCTAGGCACAGCAGGAGCACGGCTGGGAAACCTGTGCTAACGGAGAGGGGGTTCAGGTGCTGGGTCCTGCTCAGGCACTTTCCCGACCTCCAGAGATTTGTGGCAGGGTGTAAACTCCGTCATTCCATGGTCCCTAGGAACTGAACAGAGAGCTGGTTTCACACAGGCAAATCAGGCAGCAAGGCATCAGGTTTGCTGCTAAGCAATTCCCTCTGCAGCCACCTCAGCCACAGGACCAATAGACCAACATCTATGTTGGAAATTTGAAGAATTTACCACGTGCAAAAGGGGAAAATTCTCTGAGCCAGGTTTTCCTTCACTTTCCAAGATTTTCAGAGAGCTTTTAGTTCACAGACATCAGTCTGATTCATCAGGAATTTTTGGTTTTATTTACTGAGTCTTCTGAATTGCTGAGGACAGTTTCCATCCTTTCAGCCCTTTGAAAACAGCCTAAAAACAGAACCTCTGAGAAGGGGTCACAGGAGGCTGGTCCCTTCTAAGCTCTCCTCATCAACCTGACAAAGCATCCTGGTAAGATACCCACTGTACAGCTGCACAGTGACTAAATACAAAATAAACTTCCAAAGGGACGGCAGGTGCATAATTTGTTACTTCAAAGATGACTCACRCTGCTGTAGGTATCCAAAAGGTTATTCAGTGCCTATGGAAGGAAGAAGACCTCGGGCAGAAGGTTTTCTCCCTGCTTGGCTTCCAGAAACATCAAAGGAACCCTTTTTTTCTGGGCTACTGAGAGCAAAAACAAGCCTGCAGTGGTGACATGCTGCCCAGGAGAACCTTTCCATGTAACATTTTTTGCTTCAGCTGAGATAGAAAGAATGACCCACCCTAAAACAAGAGGAATGGGAATCCTCCTCTTTGTTATGCAGCAATTGCCTTGCATTTATTCTGTGGTCTTTCTCTGATATTGGACTCAGCTATACACTGGATCCTGTACATTCTTCTTCTGTGTGTGTGTTTTTTAACTCTTACAGTAAAATGCAATAGACTTGTTCAGTTTAATTCTGAAAAATTACCATCAAGTGTAGTTTTAAACAGATCTTCAAGGAATTCTTACTTTTATTATGTATTTATTAGTAAATTTGCAATTTGCATTTAAGCCTTTCATGCACTACTTACCTTGACAAAAATTATTTGCATATTTTTAATTGTATCTTAAACTTATCTTTAAAAGTAAAATAGATTTTAAATAAGCTTATTCTAATATCAGCCTGGATTATATTTTTCTATGAGGTAAGAGAGATGTCACAGCAGTTGTGCAGTAACCTAGAGAGAACATGGGCATAATTCAGTATTAGAAACATAATACTGTGCTTGTGTCTATTAATATCTCCCTCCAATATAAAAAGCATCTAGTTGTTTCATGGAACATGTGGAGAAAGATTCAGACCCTGATCTCCCACCTGCTCTAGTCAGAGATAATCAGCCAAAAAGACAAAATTGCCTCTCATTTCATATAGTTTAACATTTGAAAGTAACTGAGGTCAGAGAAGTACAGAGATTATAGGGTGATCAAAGCAATACAGGCCATGACACAAGATATAGTTCAGGCTTTGGTAATGTGGAAGTAATGATGATAAAAGAGTTGATTGCAGAATGGTTGTTGCAGCCTTGATAGCTGGTAGCTAAAGTTGCAAGTTCAAATTGGTGATGCAGCTTAAAATCTAGATTAGGGTTAGATGAGGTCTCTGGGTGATCAAATCTGGGAGTGTTAAGAATGAAGATATAGTATTGAGCTGGACTGAGATGATTTAGACTTTTGAAAGGAGGAAGCGTTCTGGATTAGAGGTATGGTTGGGATGAACTTTGACGATAGTCCCGTGATGGTGATGGTGATATTAGGATGAGAAAACATCTACACGTGGAACTAAAATAGGATGAAACAGGAGACAGCTTGGCTACTCAACCAAGATTTAGTTATGCCTTCAAGCTTGATTTAATGTGACTCCTTCATATGGTTTGGATTTGAAGGAATTGGGGTCCAAGCAACAGGTAAGGAAAGAATATATAACCTCAGATTTATAATGAGATTGTCATCAGATAGTCGTCATATTTAGGGTTGAGTTGTGAACCATGCCTACAGCAAGAGCTGAATCCAGGCTATTTCCAGCAGACTGATGTTCCCAGCATAAAAGATAACTTCTTCATGTTGTGCTTAGGATTGAAGACCACAGCTACAGTTCAGTGATAGCCCCTCTAAAATCAGACTGGGACTACAGAGAGGGCCAAGGCCAGAACACTTGGCATGAAAGGTGATGGATCCCATTTCAGATAGGATTTTGCCCCAGTGCTGATGCTAAGCATGTTAATCAGGTTCTGCTGAGTGGAAGGGATGGGGACAGCTCTGGCTCAGAGAAGGTTTGAGCCTACAGCTTTCTGGTGGAGGAGATGGGCAGGATGGGAGGGATTAAGTGTATTTGTTCTGTGAGGAAACAATTTCATGAACATGCAGAAATTATTTTCCCTTCATTTTATTCAGTGTTACATAGACATTAAAATGACAGAGAATACTCAAGAAATACAGGCTTGTTAGAAGGAACAGATGGCAGCTCAGTGAAGATTTGTGTGAAGATCGCCAATCCTTTTGTTTACAACACATACATGTCCTGCTTTATTTTAATTATATCATTGTTTTTCCGCCCAAGCTATTCACTTAAAAAAGAAAAATAAAATCACTGCCACTGCATTCATGTCAACAAAGCTAATGAGCAATCTGCAAACTGGGACCGTGTGAGCAAATATGGATGCTGCGGAATTTCTGATAGGTGTGGTGTCTGGTCGTGTTGTCTGGATCTAWCTTAATGTTGTTGTGAGCCAAAGGAAACAAAGTTGTTGTGAGTCAAAGGAAGCAAAAAGCAAATCATCTTCCATTTCTGGCTGGCTGGGAACCCAATGCTTCACTGCATGTTTTTGTGTTAAGCTTTGTTAAATCTATTGAAGAACCTTATGTTCGTGGGTTTGCAATGCACAAAGAGGGGGAAAATGCTTTCCCTCTTKTCAAAGGCTGTAGGTTTAACACAGGATTTAACCAGTTACTAAAYCTTTTATTGTCTCATATACTTTACCACTATAAATGGCAACATTTAATTACAGGTAATAAACACAGAAGCCAGTAATAGGATTATCAGCCAGCTTTCAGTGTTTTGTGCTTTCTGATAGAAAAGGAAAAGGTATAATACGTTATTGTTACCTTAGCAGAGAGCCATAGAAAAAGCAAAGATAATAATAGGAGGGCCTGAAGGATATGTATTTGAAAAGAAAAACTATTTATTCAACTTGCTCTGAGCATCGTCTGCACTTCTGCTGCTTCACATGGCTGCTGCACCCTCTAGTGGCATCAGGCCGCTCGTCGCAGAGCGAAGCCCCCGCACTGGGGACAGCTGGAGAGCGGCTGGTGGGGATGGGTTTGTACTTACGTCTTCAGCTGCTCTAAAAAAGTCCTGAGTCCTAATAGAGCTGCTGTCAGCTCAATCTGTCGGCGTTAACCTGGGAGTTATTGCTCAGTCAGTTAGTATTAAGCAAGGCTTAGCAACCTACTCTTATGGAAAAGGCAGAGCAAATATGACTGGTTATGTTTGACTTAAACCAACATCCTTATTGAAACAAAAATTTGAATTCCCCAGTGTTCTTATAAATTCCTTGTGGTATGTTATGTATTAATGTATGCTGAAGTGGTGTAATGCTTCAGAGAGACATTCAGAGCCTGAGAAATTTTGGGAGTCTCCCCTGTGGGCATTCCTGCCTGCMGTCRKTGCTCRGCACTTGGTGCATTTCGTGCTGGGRTTCTGCTTYATGTGCRGAACAGGAGGGGCAAAGAGCATCAAATTAACAGCTTCAGTCAGTGGCTGCAGACACTGTGTAGGTTGCAGTGTGATTTGAAATGCAAAACCGTTCATTTTTCATCATTCTTCTGACTGCTTTGCGGCAGTATGGTGCAGCACAAACACCACTTTCCCTGCTCTTCCAGGTGAAATATATGGTGCTGCTGGAGGTGCTGTTATTCCATTGCGTAGTTCAGAAACTGAGGCACAGCAYTGTGGCATCAATGTCTATTCAGATTGCCAGTCTATTTCAGATTGCCAATCTAAAAGGTCTCGGGCAGGGTTTTCAGATTGCTTAGCACTTCCTCGTGCTGCAGGTATAATTTTCATCTGCTTCACTGCTCTGCTCCTCTGAAATATGACCTGAGAGATCAGGCTGGGAACACATGCAATATAGAATATGTAATCAGAGGCCATCTTTCAAAACTTAGTTTCAGTGATTTACTTAGCATCACAYGGCTACTCTGTGCTCACTCAGCTACCATCCTCCCAGGAACCACCTTCCTCCTCCTAAAATCCTCTGCCTAATCTTTATTTCCTCTAACTTCACCAAGATACCAGGCTGAAGTGCAATCGGCAACAGCTGCCTGTACCGCACAGCTGGGATTGGGGTTTGGAGCAAGAGAAAAAGATGCTGTCCAAAACCAGATGCTTGCCCCAGGTTCCCGCATGTCAGCTTTTCATTTCCAGCTCCTTCAACCAGACTGYATGTTCCCTCCTTCGGTGCCTGAGCTCCATCATAGGAGCATTTCAGTTGTTTCACATAACCAAACTAATTTTAGACAGCAACGTTAACTTTCAGGCGAAACCTTTGGTGCGTAGTTTATGGAGAGGGCTAGATGAATAGAGCTGTTTTTCAAGCCTTAAAAATAATATATCGTTAAATTGGAGATGTTTTCAGCTTGATACCACTATTCCTATACTTCAATTCATTTTTCCTACACAGGAAGTTTGAATGTATATTTTTTGCCAAGCCAATGGACTTCTAAAATTTTGGGGTTTGATTGGATGATCACGAGCCATCAACTTGCAACACCGCTTTAAACTCATCTGTTTGTCATCATCGCACCTGAGACTGGCCGTACATTCACTGTAGCTGTAGGGGAGTTACTCCTGCACCTCTGTGTCTTCACTGCCAAAACGTCTAAAACCTAGAACAGTGCAGACTCTAAGACAAGGTAAATTGCAAAATGGATAAAAGAAAATCCTAGTATTCAGCTTAATCAAACAGATTCCTGGCATAAGGAAACTTCAGAATTTGCTCACTTGTAGATTACTTCAAAATATAAGAAATGAGTGTTTTTAAAAGCTTATCAGGAATCTTTTTCCTAGTCTTTTTTGGCAGGAAAAAAAGCCTTTTTTTTTCCTGCATTTTTTCCTTCAGTGATTCACCCATTTATGTAMGAATTTGTTCTCAGTATCAGTGATATTGAGCTGAATTTTTATGTCAATGACTTTCAGCTGACGATAGGAGATGCACAACTTATTTCTGCAGGGCAAGTCACCCATAGGGGAACCAACAGAAAGCATTCCTCATCAAAAGAGCCCTCTTTCATTTCAGCTCAGCCAGTAATGCAATTCAATCATTCCCCTGGCACTCCCCACAGAGAAAACTTGAAATGACCCTTAAGCTTTCTCCACTTGGCTCTCAAAGCTTTTTTCAAGCTGCCAGGCTGCTGTTGTTTTCAGTGTCAGATAGAGAAAACTGGAGCTTTGGTAAAGTTCTCTCTCATTAAAGTACTATTTTTTCAGTCAAAGGCATGAGCACTTGACCTGTTTTATTCCTTCAGTTTCTGACTTTTACTCTCCTGCTTTGGACATCTTGTGTGAAGCCATCACATGTAGTTTTATAAGAGCAAACCAACCTAGGAGATCTGTATCAAAAAAAGCCAGTAACTTCTATAAAGTGTTCCTTAGCTGTATTTCTCTATAACAGCTAACATCATATTCCAAGTCTGCTGCTGCTCTAAATCACTTTTTTCTTGAAATATGAAAACTGTGATTTCTTCTTTGAAAGTCTCTGCTTTGCAGACTGGTGTACAGGTATGTCCTCCTGCAGGGTGACAGTCTGAATGTTTTACAACTGCAACCAGTCACCATAGTCTGTTTTCACTCCCCTCTCCAGAAGATGACAGCAAGGTCTGGATGGTATAAACTGCCTTGCAACACTCTGTGATTACTAAGAGGTATGAGCAATGCTGTCCTGCAAGAACTAAATGAGGYAACCTCTTATGCCTCCTCTCCAATCCATTCCCCTTGCTTAAAATATCTGGGGTATCAGGTAAATAAAAGAAGTTATTCATTATTTTAAACGATTTTGTTAAAAAAAAATGCAGTTTTGCATCATGCCATAATGGCTGTGGGATTAAGTGGGACTTTTGATTCTTTAACATTTGCATAAAACCAACTAATGGTTGGCTGGGTTTAGCTGCATAACTATAGCAGCCCTCTTAGAGATACCTGACATATAAAGAACATCTTACATATAGATGAAACTATTTTGTTAGAGAAGTGCTTGAACTGCCACAGCCTATTCTGCTTTGGTTAACTGAAGCAAGTAGACATTGAGTAATGATAAAAATGTATAGCAAGGCATAAGCAGGCACTGATGTATTGATGCATGCCTCTATTGGCATAATAATGCCAGTAAAGCATTAAGTATGTATCAGGCCTAAAAATATTACTATCGTGAAAGGCGATGTGTTAAAACTGTATTAAATGTTCATGATTGTGTGAAGTTAATGCTTAGGGTCTGACAATATTGTGAAATACTACTGTGCCGTTTAGCCCTYGTGTCTCTGGGGATCTTCACTCTGGTTTTTTTTGCCTTCTTTTTCTGGTGAAATGTAGAGCCTATTTCAAGAAACCGCAAAGCAGAGGGGAGATTTTGCATTAAAGATTGGATCAGCTGTTGAAGAAAGGAAGCAAATTAGTTGAAGGGAAAATAAAACATTTTGTTATAAACTGCATAAACAAGCAGGTTGTCTGAAACTTCTGGAAAATATTAGTGTACAATATCCGTGCTCAGAATGTTAATTGTGTTGTGTCGGGTCGTTAGCACGTGTCCTTGTTTGCTTAGCCACCCCACACAAAGAGCTGCAGCCATACCCTGCTGGAGGACATTAAAGGCACATTAATGCATTTTTTTTTGCCARTGAAAAATAAAGAATGTCAAAGAAGACATAAATGATTCATTTTCATAAATATATTTTTTCTGCAGGAATGCAACGTTATGAAAAGCCTCAATTTTCTCACGAGTCACAAGTAGTAAATAACTTAACTGTATCGCATTATAGCCATTTAACAAATATTCCCAAACCAGCCAGCAACACTTAGTTCTGTGAAATAGATTTGTTCTGGATATAAACCAAGGAGAGCAGAATACGTATTTCTTGGCCCTTGTGGATATATGTGATRGTGTTGTGCTAGATGACTTGAATTAAGATGGAGCGTGTGTGTAACGAGTATCCCCTGGACAGGGATGTTTATACATTTCCTCCCCAACTCCCCTTTTCCCTTCCTCCCAAATGCTGCTTATTATGGCTTTTTCCCTCACTGATAAGTGAATTTTAAAGTTATGTTTCAGTTTTCTCAATACCAGATAACTGTGTGTAATATATCTCTCATAAAATGTTACTATGCAGATGGGACCGAGAAAACTTTTTTCAGTTTATGAAGCTATCGTTAGTAATATCTACCACTTATGAATAATAAAAGAAAATGGCCTTTGGCAAATTTTAGAGTTTTATTTTGCTTTCTGTAGAAATCCTTGAAGAAAAAGAAAGCCCAGAAATCAAACAATCAAAGATTGTGACATAAAATCTCAGGTGCAATTGGATCCAGCCTCTGCGGTTCACCGTGGTGTGGCTTTTTGCACATGCAGCAAATTCTTTTGTTGTCCCTTTTTTGTCGCTTTTTTTTTGTCACAGGCAWATCCCAGTCTCAGCCAGTCCTCACAGTCTGTATTTCAGTGAGCAAACAGAGATGAGCCTGGTACTATTTTCTATTTGTTTATTCTAATTAATATACCATATATACCAGTCTATCTTTGTGATGGCAAATGAAAGAAGATATTAATAATACATAAAACAAACAGGCAGTAGACATGACCTAGGGCAAAAAATGAGCAGAGGAAAAGTAGAGGATAAAATTCTATAATTTCACTTTATTAAGAAATAAATGGTGGGGAAGTGTTTCGTTTTCTCTTGTAACTGTGGGAAGCAAACAAATGCAGTGAGAGAAAAGCTCTCTGGTTCTAGGCTGTCAGAAAATTACACCCTGCAAGATTTGTTCCTGCTAATTAAGACTCAGTCTTGCTCGCATCCCCCACCTGCAGGGACTAGAGAACATGCTGTGAATGTGGAAGGGAGGCCCAAGGTCTATGGGGATGTTTATGAGAACCCTGACGTTGGCAGCACAGGGACGTGGGTCTGGCAGAAGGGCACTGCGGTGCCTCAGTGCAACCCGCTCCCCACCCCTGTCGCAAAGGCCGTGCGTGTATCACAGCAACACACCTGAGCAGCAAACAGCTGGAAACCCTAATGCGCTTAATGCATGAGAAAGCTCAGGCTTCCTCTAAGAGACAAAGAGTTTTGGAATAGCAGAATYGCACAGAGACCCCAGACAGCTGACACTGGTGGGCAGCATCTTGTGTGATGCCCTGCTCAAKTAGGGTCACCTCGAGCAGGTTACCCAGCACGGTGTCTGTTGGGCTCTGGGTGTCTTCAAGGACGGAGAGGCCATGGGCTCTCTGGGCGGCCTATAGAAAAGCTTTATTTTGTTTTGCTTTTGCTTTATTCTGTTTTAATGTGTACGTGGCTTTCTTGTGGGTTTTTTTGTTGTTGTTTTGTTTTGTTTTGATTGCATTCCATTTGCATCCAAGGCCTCAGTGCTGAAGACTTGTCTTGTCTGACCTATGCAGAGTGGGCAATGAGGGCAGAGTGTCTGCAGGAATTCATGATGTGCATGAGAGCTGTCTTGGAGCTGCATGTGTCCACTTAATATTTGTGAGAAATTCAGGAGTATTGGCAAAAAGACAAAAAAATCTCCTGTGGCTCATCCAAAGGTATCAGTGGAAATAACAAAGCAGAACTTGTCATAATCAATGATAAATGACAATAGGCATATATTGACCAGTGCTATCTGATGAAAGGTTCAGTAAATGAGTCTTTTAACTTGAGACATGTGAAAGCTTAAAAGAGAAAACATCTCTGGATATCAAAACCTGAGCATCAGTGTTTCAGCAGCAAAGAAAATGAGAAAGTGACTTGAGGTTTGCATCATTATTTCCTGGCAATTCTCAAGAACTGGAAAATGATAAGAGTGGATTTTTCAAAGAATGCAAAGACCCAGTGTTGCCTTGAATGTGAGGTTGCCAAGAATTTCTTGCAGACTTTGGAGATTTAAGCAAGTTTGGGATTTGACTCGTCTGTTCAGTTTCTAAAAGAATGAAATACATGCCTCATTCTGCCTTTGACAATGCACAAAGTTGCTTCTGTTCATGTTTTGATTTACCAATCTAGTCTCTATCAGATATCTGTTGCTGAATGGATTAACAAGACGCAGCATTTACTATGCTACTATAGCATTTACTATACTACTCTTGGCTATGCAAGATCTCAGCAAAATAAAAGAAAATATTAATGGCCATAAATTGATGAAATATTTCAAGTAAAAAAAAAACCCAAAACACAACTTACTAATCATATGGTAAATTATTATAACATTCTTTTCATTTACTTAACAACAGGAAACAAGAGAAAATTATATGCATTTTTTAAAARAAAACAAATTATAGCTGTGTCTATATATTGACCTGTGTTCTGCTTCTGTTTTACTGGAAATAGTGATGGGAAGTATGATAAAATGAAAGCTAGAATGTTGCAAAGCCAAGAGTATCTGCTAAATTTTAAGCATATGAGCAATATGACTGACTTAAGTATGTTCACCTGGAGTTTTAAAATTTAAAACACATTTTAAAACTATGTTGTAGCTTTTTTTTTTCATAGTGGRAGCCTCATTTTGTAGCTAATGCTCAAGTATTCAGATACTAGGCTTAGATCTAATTTAATTTAATTAATAAAACATGAAAGGAATGGAGCCAATGTGTGAGGTAATAGGGAGGAGAGGTTGAAAGCCTGGTACTTGACGTGGATACCCAAGTGTTGGGACTGAAAATTAAGAGTGGTCTGAAAAGGTGCTCCACGTGATCATTGACTTTTGATTTAGGTCCTGTTAGGCCCTATTAGGATTCTCAGGACCAGGGTTTAGCCAGTGTATTTATCCAAATAGTAATTAATTATTAAGATTATATTAATTGGATGCAAGTAAATGGAATAAATAGTATATAATAAAAAATAGCACAGTTTATGCACATTTCATACATACAAGTGTCTATTTTAGGGGAAAGAAATCCCATAAAAGCAGAACTAAAAACACTAATATCTATAGAATGATTGATGATATGAAATTTCAGATTAATTCTGTATGTTCTCAGTACTCGATTCCATCTTCCTGCAGGGAATGAGACCATATCATACCCCATTAAAATGCAGAACACCAGGAACGCCCAGGCTTTGTCTTGCCTCATGAACATTAGCCTGTCATTTACATTAATAAATCAGAAAGTCTCTCCTGTGCCAAATTCAACAGACAGTTTTACATTTGTGTTTTTAAAAGAATGGGAACAGCCAAATGCCAGCCATTCAGTCCGAGCTGGTTCAACATTACGCAGYTCCAGCTGGGAAATCAAACACTGAGGGATTCACTCATGAATCCCTCATGAGGGCAAGGGCAGTAGGTGCTGGCAGAGCCGGGAGGCTGCCAGGCCAGGCCTAAAGAGGAAGGACGAGCAGGGTCCTCTCTGTCGATAATCCTTGGCCACTATAAAAATCAGATTCACAACTTGGTATCAAAAAGCTGTAGATAACACCTAGATAACATAAACTGTATAAACATAAAGCACAGGACTCTGTCTTGACTTTTTTTTTCTTAACTGTTCACTGGTATCCAGAACATAATCTTGTTTTATGCATAATCTTTCCAASTCTTACTCTTGCCTGGGCTTGCGGTTAAATATTGATCCTGCAGGACAGGGAGGAGGAGTCCTCATCAACTCCATCAAAGGAGTTAACTGCATTCATAAGAGAGTTAATTGATCTTTATTCTTTCTTTACAAAGAAATGTGCAGAATAACATTACTTTTTATGTCAAGATTTCTTGTAAGTCACCTCTCTTCTGACATGATTAATCTGTAGTGACAGAGTATCATTTTCAGAAGGGCTGCTAGTATTGTTTCTAGTCAAAGTCTTTAATCACCTTTAGATTTGCCTGTATGTCCTGATATAAATTTGGAGGACCAAGAAAACATATAGAGATTCTTGTGTAATAAATTCCCATTGCTAATCAATGAAGATACATTTTCAAAATTACTTCTCAAAACAGTTTTTTTCTTAGCAAGTGTCACTTGCTTCAAAGAGATACTTGAAATTTATTTAAAATAGACTTTTCAGACTTAACTAACTTCAAATGTTAAGAATTGCCTTTTGAGGGAGCATGTTGTTATCCCACTTGCATTAGGATCATATACTGCACAGTTGTATATAAACAAAGTTATGTCTTATTTGTTTATAAGTCTGTGCAAAAGTCTGGGTATATCGTCTGTGCTTTTGATAAATTACCATTCAAATTGAACAGTGCTCGAAAGAGGATATAATTATTACTACTCTTATTAATTTTGAATCCAGTTAATAAGCAGCAAACCTTCTTCCTCCCCAAGCCCTCATTATTTTGCTACCATTTCCTTTCAAACGTTATGTGAAAATTGAACACTTATCGACACAGCAGTTTTTAATTTCAATTCAACTTTAAACTCCAAACGCCAATTTGATTATTATTTGACACGAGTCCTTTGCTCCATGCAAACATTTACCGAATCAATTAGTTGTCTTTTACAAGGGTGTGAGAAGATACCCATGGATATATGTGAATGTAGAAAGATATTCCCAGACTGAAATCAGAATTAAGATAGGATAGAGAGTAGCACTGGAAGGAAAATGGAATAAACACCCATTCAGCATTGCAATTAAGGGAATATTAGTATGTATTTCCACTTCATATGACTATCCATATCCGTGTTTAGAGGAGGGATACAATTGTCCCATTGGAAATTCTTCTTCATAAAGAATCTGCTGTCCTTTCAGAGTCTTGTAATATGGTGACTAATGGTGGTAATATACTTTAACCATTAGTGCAGATGAAATGTATTTGGAAGCTAAACAGATGTAGCCTTTGTGAAAAAAATACATTATCTCATTAGAAATAGGATGTCGAGAAGAACACAATAAGCATAGCTACCATGCAACGTCTGTATTATATCAGTGAGGGTTGCATTCCAGGACATAAAGAAATAAACCTCATGGGAGGGGAGATATCTCCCTATACTTCCTATCCCTTCTCTTACTTAGAAAMTATCCTGCATTTCCCAGCAGTCCAAATATTCTCTGATGAAATCTAAGATACAAATCACATTATCTGACCAAATATGAAGTGCAGCTAAGTGCAGCTTCAAAAATACCATGAAGGCAGTGTAATTTTAATATGAAATCTTCTATTTGACCTTGTCTGCCAGAAATCTTTGTTTTACRGAAACTCATCCTTATGACGCATCGTTCTGTTGATCCAGTATCCTTTCCCAATAGAGAAGGCAGTTTGCTTTGATGATGTATATTATTTATTTACTATGGAAAAGAAAGAAAACAACTATTTGGGGAGTGTTGATTTTTTTGGTTTTTTGTTTTTTGTTTTTTTTTTTTTCCCCCCAAGGAACTGCACCATGAATTCATTTACATTAACAAAACAAATACACTTCTGAAACAGAAATACAGGTAACTTTTCATAATATTTTTTTCTCAAATCAATACTGCTAAATCTAGATCTGGTCTCGGGGTACATTTTGAAGATCTTCAGATTTCAAGACTTCCTTTTTATCATGAAGGCTCTTCAAGATCTATTGCAAATGCTGTTAATTATGTCCTACTTTTGTCTATCAGCCTGTATCATCAGCTTGTATCATCAAGGGTGYTTACAGTGCAAATTCTTTACCAGAGAGTAAAGAACTGTACAAATATAGTGAGTTTGAGAGACATTGACAAACTGCTTTTTTGGGAACAAACTTTTTTATTGTTGAAAATTTTTCTTGCAGGTCCATTTTTGCATGAATTGCTCTTAACGCCATCCAGGCACTTTGTCTTTTTTCCCCCAAAGGAACAGCCAGCACGCTGGTCAGGACCAGACTGCCTGCTGTCTCCAAAGCCTCTGTGCTGGCTGCTCTGCAGCTGGGATCCCAGGCGCCAGCGGTTCAGCCACAGTCCCTCTCACAGAGCCCCAGACTGCTCTTAATTGGAATAAAACCAGTGTTGCAGCATTACAGCTATTGTAGATTGCTCAATTCTACTTAAAGTAGAGTTTGCAATAACACATGCTTTACTGTCATAATAAAAGATATTAACTGAAGAAAAAGACCCTGCAGGACATGCTAATTTTCACTCTCTTGGAGTGTTTCACACTGCCGGTATATTTTCCTCATGCTGTCCACACTATTAGATTGCTTCTGCAGCACACACTGGAGATAGCAGATAGGATGATTCTGAACCATCTAAAAACAGTAGTTTTTTAACCTTAAGTTGACAAAAAGCTTGAAAATCTTAGGCAAATGAATCTGAAATACACAAAATAGAAATGCTRAAATTGGAGAATGCCATTCTGAAATATATCTCATGAATTCAAAGGCATTCAAGGAGTCAGCAACACTGGAGATCTCACTGYCTTTCTTCACCTCTCATCCCACTGGACTCACCCCATCCATGTAGACTAAGGGTAGTAGCTGCCAAACAAAGCTTTYCTTTCAATACCTGAAGGTGCCTGTCTATGGGAGAAAGAAATTTCTAACCTTTACTCTTGTGCTATCTCAGAAGAAATGGTTACATTGAAGCTTGTAGTACTGGTATTAAAAGACATAATTTCACCTCACAGGAGCTTCTTGTAGAGGAGTACTCCTGCTCTCTGTGAATAACTGGGCCCAAAGGAAATAGGGCAATCCAGTCTGCTTGTGTTTTCATAAACAGTTTAGGTTTTACCACTGGTAAATGCAGGSAAAGTCATTTCTCCAAAATTCTTTCTCCTGCAACACCTGTGACTGACAGCTCTGAAGTGCACTGTCACAACAAACATAACTCACAGCTGCTAGATGGATGGGCTGGGATGCACAAGTGGAAGAAAGTAGGTCATGTTTCATTGAGAAAAGTATAGACTATGTATAATCTATTAATAATCTGGTGAGGGCATGATTTCAGAAACGGAAAGTGAGATGGAAATATGATTCAAACAACTGCAATTAACAGTTCCTTTTCTCTTTGCTGAAACCACACTACACATATTACTGGGTAAAGAATTTTATGCATGGAGAATTAGGAGCAATGAGGATATACCTGGAAAAAATACTTCCAGGAAGACATCAGATGTTGTAAAGCTATGGCTAAATGCCCTTAAAAATCTGTTCATTGTGTTGCTGCTGTTCTTCTCTAAATATTGTACCTTGTTGATTTTTTAGTCTTTCTGGGGTTTTTATAGATCGTACTCTTTATGGAAACGGTACATATGAGCATGTGTAATAGCAACTATCATGAAGTATTGAAAATGAGTTGTCTGATTACAGAGATCTTTTATGTATTAGTTAGTGGAGATTCCTGATAGGTTTTATTGAGTTTTAAAACCACTTGTGTCATTTTTCATCACTCCAGCCCTTTCATATGCAGTTAGCCAAATAGTGGAATTCTTAATTAAAACTGTTAATTAAATTTTTAATAAAAATGTAGCATCTGTGGAAATATGCTGGAGCTTCAGCTGTAGGTACAGGAATGTGAAAAAAATACTAGCATTTCCTTATTCTCTGCAGAATGGAAATCAGCTCTACACAATATTTGCATATTTTAATCATACCTCTGAAAGCTAATGTTAACATTTTCTTTTTTAGGCCCAGAAAAAAACCCTAATAATTCAACATCTAATGTTTTCAATTTTCTTGTGCTGGATTCAGATACCATTGAAGGTATTTTCCTTTTGAAAATTCTGCTAACAGCTAATACTCAATTCTCGCGATTGCTTTTATGCCAGTGACTGAAATGGGTGTTCTCCAGGTTTATGTCAAGGAAGGCAAAAGAAGAACCAAATTCCACTCTAAATCACTGTGGAAAGGCCTAACACTTTAATCTCTCTAGATAGGGGCTCCTGTCAGAGCCCGGTTGAACAGGCAGAGACAAGCGCTTCAAAAGCGCAGATCATCTCCTGGGGCAGGGCAGGGCGGAAGGAATCCTGCTGCAGGGACTGCCCCGTCCTCACCCAGGAGTGAGCACTTCTCCAGCTCCTGTACTTGTACATGTACGTGTGCATGCCTCAAGTCAGGCTAAATGATCCTGAACCCGTCACTCTCCACCCCCAGGACTGTTCCAGCACCAGACTGCTGTAATTTTGAGGGAAACTCAGAATTTCAGTTTCTATTAAGTGAGCTGTTTCCATCACCCAATTGCAGATATATTTCTGGCAGGATGCCATAAAAGCAAGTTGATGTGAAGCAGAGATCTGACTGATTTGAGAAAAGTATTTCTTTTTTTGCTCAGTTTGAGAAGTAGCATATGGAGTAGGGGAAGAAAGCTAAAGTGTTGTAAAATCCCGTTCTAGAAACATTACCAATCGTGGGATTACAAGCCTACATGGAAGGTGTCAAAGGTGCTCTTTTAGCCACTACTGAAAATGGATATGTTTTGTAATTGACAGTATATGCATGTAGCTGAATGATGAAAGTCCTACAAAAAGGCTCTTAGAGAAAGATTAAAGCTTTCAGGTAGGACTTAGTGTTTGCATTTTGCTGAATAATAAATTAGTCTGCTGATTTTAACTTCACATTGTGTGGAGTGATCCTGCGTCCATGCACTGAGAAAGACCCTGCAACCAAATCCACCGACATCAGCAATGGATTAGTTTTACTCCCTCGATTTCCAGGGGTTTAGAGCTAATCAACATCATCGCATGTAGGAAGGAATCAAATTCCACAAATGCACCTTTCTAGCAGACCTTTCATCTGCTAAATCTAACCTTTAACTTCAGTTTTTCCATACTCTAATATCTCTCTGTTGAATGACAGGTTTATGATTAGGGGACAACAGAAGTTGTTCAGGGAAATAAAGGAAAGCCTTGGCTCTAACCTTTGGTATTCTGATACGAAGAGGTTTGCAGACTTTCAGGCATTCTCTAAACCATTTTAGAGGAAAACTCCTACCTAAAGTCCCTAATAAAGTTTGAATAAGCATTGAATTTGAAAAGCCTTCCAAAATCTGGACCTTGGGAAATCTTCTCATCCCTAATTGTGATTCAGTTGTTCCTTCACTGTCAAATGTGTGATAAATGCCAAAGCAGAAAAAGCATGTTTTGCTCAGTCTGACGGTAAAGGCATATTTGTCTTTGCCTGTGAGTTTAATATACAACAAGTTTCTAAGAGAGCCCTATTCTTCCTATCTTAACACTGTGGGTCTGAGTGGAGTTTTTACTCCCCCCCAATAGACACTATTTGTCTGTCAGCCAGGAACAAAGGCAGAGCCTGCACGGGAAGGGAAAAATACCTTCTCTTGCTAGCCAAAGTGTGTGTGTGTGTTTTAATAATACACTATTGAAGGTTCAATGTCAGTAGCACTTACTCTCAAGMTGATCATGAATTCAAACAATTCATTGCACCTATTTGCATTTGTAACCAACAAACTGTCACCTCTTCTGTCCCTACAAAGAAATTGAAAGATCTGAATTTGTATTTTTCTGTAAATGAGAAGTCTTCTGCCATGCTTCTATTAGCACATGAAATATGAGGAGCTGAGATAGCTGAAGTTTTTCCAGTCCTTTATTCACCTTTTTTTTTTTCAAAGAATATTGTGAAAATAAAATGCGAACATCAGAGGCTGATCTCCAGATATTTAAACTTTTGTTATCTCTTTTTCACCATGTTAGAGGCAGTTAGGGAAGTATAGTGTGAACACTCTTTCTGAAGGAAGACTATYCTTTTATTGCAGCTAATTCTTTCAGTGTTTATCCCTGTGGAGTGGAGCTGCTGGTCAAAGGAGATCCCCAAATATTCAGAAACAAAAGGCTGTGGAACAACCAGGTTCAAATATAGGCATTGCTGCAACTAGAAGAATCTTGACTTGGCATTATCCATATTAGAGGCAGGAAAACRAGGTTTGCAGGCCACTGGTTTGTAATGTTTTACAGAAAGTGAAACAGATCCTTTGTGGGTTTAGGCTGAGAGTAAGAAAGAGCAACKAGGCTTTGCTGACATAAGACTCTATTCATTTTTCTCTTTCACATCTTTTAAAACCATTTTCAAAGGATTTTCTCTTTCCATTGCAAATCAAGATGTGTTTTGAAGYTGCTGGGTGACAGAACTCCTGCTTTCTAGTGACATCCAGCTCCATAACACTTGCATATTTTGAAAAATGGAGATATATAGTTTGAGAAATTCTGGAAAAAATGCTCCTCTGCCTTTTTTCCTTTTCTTTCACTTTGAACAGTCTCACCATTGCAGCCTCCTAAGGARATTTCCTGTGATGCTTTCATTTAGCACTGATCAGCCTGTGCTGATATTGCCTCTGTCACCCAGTGTAAACAGGTCAAACAAGGCTGGGAAGCATCAAATGAGATGTTCCCTCAGTGCAGTGCAGACAACAAAGCATCTTTTAATGAGARTGAAGCATGAAAAGCAACTTCTAAATTCTTGTAGCAATGAAATATTTAGTTTAGTGTTCTTGACTTGCCCAAACCATAGTTGCTGTGAGTTATTAACCTTGGTCATGGGCCCCATTTCTTACTTTTCCTTCTTTTTGCTTTCTGTCTAAATTTGCCTTGCAGTTTCTCTTGGGAAAGCTATTTTTACATTGAGTCGTGGTAGGATGTGGTGGTAGGAACTATTCAACTCTGTCTGGATTTCACTCTTGAAATGTTTGCTGCTCAGTGATCAGAGAAGCTGCTTGKTACATAGAGGTTGGGAAAGTGTTTGGAGATAAGAACAAGCAAAGCTCTTAACTGCCCATCAGATAAAAAGCCAAAGTRGCTGGAAAAATAAATATTCTACAAACTGCCAACTGAGTTGCAGGCAATCTTGTTTTAATGTCTTTAAGAAATTTACTGATTAAAAGTAGGGTATTTATGTGGAGAGAATAGTGTTAAAAATGTCTGTTTTTACTGTTTCTTGATAGAATTTGCAGAGATTTAGGAACAAAAGAAATGCTCTTATTAAGTGTGGATTTTGTTGTTGCTGTTTCTTTCTTTTTAGGGTCCTGAGTACATTTTGGATTCATGAGTTATATCACGTACATGCTGACATGCTCTGGTGATGTTTTGACCAAGGGTGACTAGGAGAGCTGTCCTTCATGGGAGACCACTGAAATTTGCCACGGAGAGAACTGTGAACCCTGGCCCTGTCTCAGCTCTCTCTCTGCTTGTGAGTTTTCCCTCTGGGAATTTTATTCTTTTTTCCCTTCAGAAAAGCAGGCTTGCCCACCTGTGCGCCTCGCTGGAAGTGTAACTGAGCTGCAGGCCAAAATCCATTCCGATATCCAMCAATACGGTACAGACCGTCTAGCAGCTGGTCACCAGCTTGGCCAAMGGCTTAAATAAACCTGAGAAGCAGATTTTCTTGTATTTTTCATACTTCCCAATAGAATATGAGAGCCTAAGAAGTTAGATGAGATGCAGTGGGGAAAGCTGAAAGCAAAGAGCTCAGTAGAAAAAGAAATACAACCTAATAGGGAAAGGGAAGGGCTTGACACAAATTTCCTCCCATGCCTTTGGCACCACCGCTTCTCCAGCAGCCTGTCGGTGGGAGTAAGGTGCCTGAAGAAAGGAGGCCCCTGCTCTGTGCTCGCAGAGGAAAAGCAAAGAATGGGAAAAGTTTGTCTCCTCTGGTCACTTAAGAAACTGCTCCCTTTTGGGGCAGACTGATAGGTGCAAACCCAGAAATAACCTGGGGTTTGCTGCCACCCTCTTCCAAAACCTGCCCGTCCCTGGGGCAGCTCCAGGGTTAGGCACGGGGCAGACTGGCAGTTCAGTTACTGAGCAAAAACTTGCAACTTGTCACATTTAAAACAAGGTTTTCACGAAATATGCAGGACCCCAGGCCTGACCTTGCCACCCACCAGTGCTGCTTGCCAGGTGTCATCTCTTTCAGACCCCTCCAAGTGGCCGTGCAGGCCTGGCCCTGCTACCACTCGGAGGGGCTCCTGGGGAAGGAGTCCCCGCCATCCCCATCCRCTTGCACTAGGCTCCCCTCTCACAGGACACCACGTGCTTCATGCAGCACTGACATGCTAATTAATAACCCAGTTATTATAATAACAATGTAAAGCATTTCTTGCTGCCAAGGGAGCTCTTGCTATTTTCCTTCTTCCAAGGACATATGGGTTATTGTTCGCTCTGGATACAGCTCTGTGCAATGGACACACTGATCTCCAGGAGACAACAGGACCAGTGCTGTTTGCCTGAGCTGAAGCAAGGACTCACTGCCCACTTGCGTTTGCACCTCGTTTATGTTTTGGGTTCCACCGCAGGGCTGCTGGGAGGAATCATTCCTCACTGAGAGAAGTCCTCACCCCACAGGTCTGTGAGGGTTTTGTGTAATGAAACCCCAGCTGGGGGGTTTCCTGCATTTCTTTTCAGAGGAAAAATGAGATTTCTGCAGCAGCTTCTCAGATCAGAGAGCAAATGCAGAGGAAGGAGGAATGGATGCGCTCTGGAAAAAAATAAGACTACTTTCTGCTGACTTCAGCCAGCCCACTAATCTAGCTGTGCCTGAGGAGCGCTGGATATGGAGTCCGTTCTCCTTACAATTTCTGTCAGTACCCTGCAGCTCAGCCCTCTTTATTACCTTCTACCTTCCCAGCTCTCACCTGTAGCTTAAGGTATATTCCCAAACACTGGCCTAAGACTTCATTAAGAAATAAAAAAGGAGCTTTTTTAGTTTTACAGGAAAAAAAAAAATCCACTGCTTGCTCTTTTGCAGACAAAATTTCCTTAAATGATATAGAAACTTGAGACAGGTAGAGAACTTGGACCTTCATTTTTCCTTTGGCCTCCCAAAATAATGATGATAGCAGGAGGAAGCTAGCAGTGTAATTGCACAGAGGTTTGCTTCGTGCCAATTTGCAACAGCAGGTTAAGTTCTTTGTGAGGAAAGAGAGGATTAACCAACTTGCAGCAAAGAACCCCCTGCTTCATCTCAGCATGTTAGTGCAGCTCTCAATTAAGGGGAAAGTTCAAACCTATTAACAGTCAGAGAAAAGGAGGGATGATGGTGTCTTGTCTTRCCTTTTAAATACCCGAATGCTGTCTTTTGCAGCTTGACTGGTGCCTGAAACAGAGGGCGTTTTGGCTGGGGAGGAGTGGAGCTCCAACTGGTGAGTAGCCTGGCTGCCCTTTGGTTTGACCTTCGGGGAGCTGTTTCAGGACGACCTTCACCGTTGCTAGACTTGTTCTTAGATCACGTACTGTGAAGTGTTTTATATTCGTGTCCACTGTTCACCTGCCATTCTCAAGATGATTATGGGACTATTTTGATTCCCCTGGGTTAAAAATTATGACATTCTCCTTTGTAAGGTAATGAGAGAAAATATAACCATAAGAAGGATGATCTGGCATTCCTTTCTTTTGGGATTGATGGCTCTGGTGAAAATAATTGGAAAAAAAACCAATAACAAACAAAAAATATCAAAAAACAACAACAATATTAAAAAAGAAAAAACAAGACAAGCATAAGTTAGCCTTTCATAAATGAAGTCTTTGTTTGCCTTTACATTTTAATGCATGTCTGCACTGGCAGTGCCTTCCTGCATATCATCCCTAATATTTTCACTACTTAATCCAAGCCTTATCTGCAACATATGCAAACCCAAAATGACTCAGTTATGCGGATTCTCCACTGCCTTGTATTCTCAGCATCCTTAGGGTCTCTATCTGAGGCTCCTGTGCCTACCTGACACGACCTGAGTCAACTGACATAAATTTAAAAGATTGTCCAAAGAATATACTGAAAACTTGGCATGCTTGATTAAAGGGGGCTCACTCTGAGGGATCGCTACAGTCTGGCTATGGAGTGTGTGAGATCTTCTTAGATATGTATTTCCATGGTAGGTGTGCTGCAATTTTTGGATGCCATGACAACTAGTTTGTTTAGAGACAGCTTATTGTCTGTCTTGCTCTCTTGGTGTGAAAAGGGGAACAGTGATACGTGGAGTCTGTCAGCTTTGTCATGAGAACTTGCACCCTGGCCTTGATTTCATATTGTTCCCTTCCCCTCGGTGTCTGGGCATGAGTGGCATTGTGTGAAGCAGAAATKATTAGAAAGGGTTTTACACTTGCCTGCAGGAGAGTGCATAGGCTGTTCTGATCTTATCGTGAGATGACGATCCAAGAAGACAGGTTGCCATTGCTCTGAAAAAGTGAGCTCATTTTGAATCCTCTGGTGAGTAAAAAGGGCTGCCAATAGTCTGAGCCTGTAGCGGTTCACCCAGAGCATTCATCTAGATTGTGCCTGTCGTGGCGCGTCGCAGAGGATGCCTCGTCTCAAAGCTGCTCCAGCACAGGGCTTGGGTACAAGCACTGAGGAGCCTTGCTGCCTCCTGCAGTACATTGGTCCATGTTTGCTCCAAACACAGTCTAGGTTTCCTCAAAACCCTATAAAACTCTGTCCTTCTTATGGTGCTGAACTTGGTTTCAGGCTGCAAAAGACCTCTGATGACAGCTGAATTCAGTTTGCTCCATACTTAATTTCATATACCATTCATTTTTGAAAGAACCACCAATACATTTCACAAATAATTCAATAAAACTGARTCACATGTGAAAAGATCTCAGTATGCATATCTAACCTTGTGAGTTTGTTTGATTTCCTACATGTTCAATACTTGAAAAATTCATGGCTTTGTCTGCTCCTTGCAAATTCAACATTGTATCCAGATTCTTGGTTCACCAAAGTTTAAAAAATTGACTAATACCCTAATGAAATCTCCTGATTGCTGCTCAGCTCAGCATTAATGGACCAACATTCCTTGTAGCTTCTGTTTAACTCAAATGCTGTCAAAATAATAGTGGTTATTCCTCATGTGCCTCAAATTTTGTCTAGTTAAGGGTGCTTTAGTTGTTTCTAAAATCATCCTTCAAAGATGATTTTATGTGACATCTGTGTAGGCCTAAAGACCTGAATTGCCTTCTAAATCAYATCCACTTGTGCCCAGGGATTTAATTAAAATATTTTAAAAATACACAGAGAGGAAGAAGAGCTCTGGAAGACTTAAAATAAGATCTCCTACCACCACCACTTTTCCATAGCCATGTTCAGAGACYGGAGACTGTTCATAAATATGCTGTAATTGTCTTAATGAGGTACATCATCAGAGGATGTTGAAAAAAGTAGGGACGAGGGTAATGTTTAATGGAGTGCAGGACAGTGTAGTTTTAATTGCAAATTACAGTTTCAAGGCTCTGTTATAATGCTCTCAAAACTTCTAAGTTTTGGATATAGGCAGACATACCCCAAGGTTTTCACTTTTTAATAAAATACACAAAGATCTTAGTGGAGATTGCCCCCTTTAAACAATGTAAAACTTCYTTTCTCAAAGCAGGTTATTTAGATTTAGAGCTAAGGAAAAATAGGAAGAATTGTGGACATAATTTGGCATTTAAACTAGCTGAAGCYATAAGTGGCCTCTAAATTCAGATAAACTCTTTACCAGAGTGGGGTTTTTGCTTTGTTTTAAAGAGCTTGTAGAAGGAGTCAAGCTCCAGAATGGGTTCTCAGTTAATCCTAATCCTCCCAACACTGTAAAGGAAGCCATCCACTGGTAGAGTTTATGCTGCTCTATAAGCCATATTCTTTCACAAATACAGCTCAGAGTGAATCTTTTCCCCAGCCCTGAATCAGTGCGAATTTACATGATTGAGGGGGAAAAGTTCTTAAGCTATAGTTGCTAGGGAAACTGCCGCCTTGATATGTGCYTGGTGCAAGCAGCTGTCTTCCTTTGTATGGAGGCACAGGAAATCTGGGAGCAATTCTTTGTGGTGGCAAGGCTGTATTTATGATGAGAGCTGTGTGGGATTAATGAYGACATTGGCTTGACGGAAGCCTGCCCGACGCAATGTGTTTGGGTAGAGGAGTGCTTTCTCCTCGGTTGCTTTGTGATCCCATCAGGCTCAGTATCATTATTTACTTATAATTATTCATTTAAAATGCACAAGCACTGTAGATCAGTGTTCACCTGCAAAGTATCTCTCTTCTCAGGAATTTTTTTTTTCTTTTTTTTTTTTTTTTTTTTAATCTACCCACCTTGAAAAATGCTATGCAGTATCTGCTACCCAAAGGAAATTATAGCTTTCTCCTGGTTATTTTATAGCTCCTGTCATGCTAGTTCAGAAATACATTAGGGCTTTAGTTGTAATGTCCACCTTAAATTCACCTCTGATCCGCTCTTTGTGCAAACCTGTCGTTTGTTTTGACCCAGGGCGTCAGCTGCTCAACTTGGAAGTTGCACGTTTTGATTTAGTGACTCTGGGCAGAGCAAATTTAGTATCATCTGATGTGACAGAAGTCATGCAGTTATTTAATCTTTAATTTGCTCTTCTCCCCACTCAAAGTCTGATTTGTAATAACGAAATACTCAACAGCTTTGGATTCCTAATGTCGTAGGTCTTTTTGATGTGGTACTAATGATGTGAGCTGTACAACAAAATACTTGGGAAGAAAAGTGTATTTTTCTGTTCGGAGCTTCACAATGCTCTGTTGCTCTGTTCCTCAGTTGCTCTGCTAGTAAATGACTGAGTGGTACTTTAAAAAATAAAATAGGCAAAGCAAGAGCCTACCTGGGGTTGATCAAATAAACAGCATTTGAGGGAGGAGGGGGAAATAGTCTCAAAAATAGCTCTGGGTGTCAGTGTGTCTTTTTAAAAACTGAAACTGAGATACCTTAATGGCCTTCCTTCTGGAGGGTATTGGCCGCTGATGAGTGTGTTTCCGCTCCAGTGCTAGTCTCCTCTTTCCAAAGAACTCCTCCTGTGGAAGCCAGGTCATGAGAGGGGCAGCCAGATGGGAAATGCCGCATCCTCCCTGAAGGATTTCAGAAGCTCTGCTCAGAGATGCCTGACTTAAAGGTAGAGACAGCTGTGCCTTCCTCTGCGTTGTTACTGTGGCATGAGCCTGGGGGAGCTTGGGAGCTCTTGGGAAGGCTGCTAAAGTTACGTTTGTGGGAATCGGAGAGGGTGGCTACTTCCAGACTTGGAAGACACATCTATGACTATTTCAGTCAAGCCCTTCATGTGTGATACAGGAGTGTCAGCTGTACAACTCAGTTGTGTGTGCTGGCACCAATCTGGTGTTTCTTGAAGTCAGGGATGATTCACAGGCTTTCACCATGTATACGTTTGGCAGCTCTGACAATGCAGTTTTTAGTTTAGGAATTACTCCTGAGTAGCTGAAGAAATACAAGAATATTTTTCCTAGCTGTCATACACATTCAGCACGACATTTCTTTTAAAAGAAAAAAGCACAAGCAAAAAAACTCCCTCTGCTTATTTTCTTAGGCCAGAGGTCTCAATGCATGTCAAACTTGCCTGTGTAGTGGCCAGTACTCTGTGCCTGTGTAGTGGCCAGTAGGTATTTAAACAGTCAAATGAACAGACCTGTCCATCTGTGTCCAAATTGCAAACTGGGTATGCAGATTAGGGGCACAAGTGCCTGCCACACCCTCCGTGGAGAGGACTGCTCAGTTTTAGAAACCCTTGGATAACACGGAATGCAACATGTTTTTGCATCTGATGAGAGCTTGAAAGTGGAGGGACAGGCCAAGCACTTTGTTCATCATCAGTGTGTGCAGTCGGCCTTCCCAGTGGGACTTTATGAAATGGTAAGGCCCAGAAAATGTAATGGTTAGAATTAAGTGTTTTTAACTAACCTTCTACCATAAGAGGTATATGATATAAAGAAAGCACAAAAGGAAGGCTGAGTTCAAGCTTTTTTGAGCAAAGACCCAGTATATACTGCAAAACCCAGTATATTCTGGGTTAAGTTTTCTTTTCTGCCAATTTACTTTGAGGTTCAAGCACTGGTCATTAAGCTCTTTCTGGTTACTGTAATGGATCATTAATAGATAGAAGCAGAGCTAGACAAGGTTAAGTAAACTTCTCAGATGAAATCTTCAGAACTTTGTTACATTAATTAGACTGCAAAACTTTCCTCTTTAAGGGTTCCTCCCTTTACATACTCCTTTCTGTGCCATAGCATCCACTAGTGGCTGTAGGGTGTAAAACTTCATTTTCTCTCCCCTTCTATTAGAAAAGGCTATGAGGGAAAGAGACAAAGCATTTTCTTTCTCTTCTCATCACATTTCTCTACCTTATTTCCACTAATGGTCCCATGTACTAAAACTTTTATGATTTATGATTTTCAGGCACTAACTGTTGGTTTAACAGAAGTCCTCACAGTACATTATATTCCTGCAATATATATTTTATCTACACCTATATAACAACATGAATTTTTAAAAACTTTGGATGTTCATCTTATCACAGAGCTGCTTGAAATAAGCTTGAATCTTTTATTCTTTTTATTTTATTTTATGATACAGAACACTTTTTGTAAAATATGGCACAAAGAAGGATATTAATGTTTGAAGTGATTTTTAGCTTTCCTGTACTCTTTGTGTGTCTTTAGCATTCCCTGCTCTCTCTAATCTCCACTGTATCACTCAGCTCTTTTAATCTTAATTCTTTGTGCTGCACTTTGAGCATCAAAAAGCACATTCGATACCCAAAAAAGTCTTCTTTCTCAGACGTTTGCTCTTCAACAGAATAGTTTTGATACATGGATAGGGAACAAGAATAAAGAAGTGCAAACAGTGTAAGGAAAGTCAGGAGTGAAGAGAGAAGAAAGACACTCTAATGAGAAAGATGGTGAAGGTACAGGGAAAGAAAAGATAAAAGTCAATGTAACACACTGAAATAACATATTTATTATTCTAAGAAACTCATACAGCACCTAGTGGTATCATGGAGCTCCCCTAGGACAACCCAAAGGATGATAATTTGGTGAAAACCTAAGCTTCCATCTAAGGAAACAAGAGACTTGTCCAGCCTTGAGGAGGAAGGAAAACGCAATCATTTCCTCCCATGATGTAATATGAGGCAAAATAAAATTTGGCATCTAAATTTGATAGTAGTCCTGATCCTTATCAAGACTTGGCTCTGGATTGATGGCCAAAGTCACTTTTAGTTCACCTTTGAATTCCCCAACCATGTCATTCTCTACCCTAAATCTGAGGAGTTTTATGTCTGTCATGTCCCATCTCTTTAACTGAGGCGCCTCTCAACCTTCAGAGAGCAGCTGGTTCCTTCCTTGTCCAAATACCTCCCTTTTTGGCTTAGGAGGGGGCTGACATGACCTCCTGATGTCTGCAACAAGCAGCCTTTCCTTAAAATAAAAGCCTGAAATGATTTTGTCCTCTTTGAGGCTGGTTGTTAGGCTGATGACTGTACACAGCACAGCTACAAAACGGTGACCAGCAGTATGAACCACAAGGTGAGCTGAAGCATGAGCCTCCAAAGCAGAATGATGTCTGGACAAGTCTGGTCTTATATTTGATTATGTGAGCAAGCACACAAATGAGCACTTCTGCTAATGTCAAAGTCACAGTCAGTAATCCCTGTTGCAGTAGTCCTACCTTTAATAGGCAAGGCAGACATATCTCTTGCTAATAATTTTAGATAAAAGGCATGTAACTAACAGTTTAGGGAATTCTTGTTTAGGGAGCTAATTATGGTCCATGGAGAAGGTAATCTGGATTATAAAGATGATCATGTTAGTACCACAAGGCAAAAAAAGAATTAACTGAGGGAATTAGAGTTCTTAATTTTACTTTTTATCAACCGGAAAAGTCATTAAAGAAACTTTGCAAAAGTCATAACAACTGTTAAACCATTCCAGGAGATTTTGCTTATTTAAAAAAATGAAAAAAAAAAAAAGCAAGAAAGGCAAATCAACTTTTCTCATTATCTGTGCTATTTGCTGTTTTCTGGGTTTATTTCACTTTTAGTTCTTAATGTCTTCAAATCTAACTGTGATTGGGAAGGGAAAAGAGAGGGGAGCAATAAAAGATGTGTTTTCTGACAAAATGCCACAAGGTTTTTACACCTTAAGTGGGAATTTGTCCACAAATCAAAGGAGCTTCTAAATCATTGTATCAAAGCTTATACTATTTTCTTTCCTTGCCAGGAAAAATCTGTACATAGAAAAGTAGTGATAAGAGAAAGGTATTGTAGCAACACACACATACATTAGAGAAATAGCACAGAACAGAATAGACTCATCCTGTAGGGGGGAAAAAAAAAAAAAAGAAAAAGAGTGAACCTAAATTAAGAAACTCCTTAAAAAAGGCCAGTCAGTTGGTTCTTAGAGCCAAGATGTTCCCCTGAGAGAAATTTCTTTTAGCAGAAAGGTTAGAACACCAGATGCAGAATGTGAGCAAGTCGCAGCAGGCGAGACAAACATTACTTCAGACGGTGTCTGATCATGGTGGTTGCTTGTCTAGCATAAAATATTGAGTGCTTGCAGCTCCTGGTGATTTCAGTGGCAGCTGAAGGTACTTGGTGAGGCTTTCCAAAAACTCTAAGCATCATTCAAGGTGAGCAGCATGCTTTTAATAGGCTTTGGATTAGACTAAAAGCATTAGGTAAGATGCTAAGAATCTTTACTTTGAAAAGGTCATGTATAGAATTGAGAGCATTTCAATTTGTAAAGCGTGCTAGTGTGTGTGTTTGAACACCTGAAAGTCAGGCCCCAAAGTTAACATTTCTCATATTCTCCCTGTGTCAGAAATAGCTTGTTCTTGATTGTATAGCAACTTTCTGTTATTTCCGTAGTGTTTAAAGTGCATGGTGTAGGTTTTGCAGTGAAATTGTGCCCAGTGAATATCCTGAGATGTTTGTGAGTGCAGAAAGAAAGGAATTTTGTATGTGAATTTTCTGTACGAAGTCAGCCAAGAGTTTCTTTGCTAAACATTAGTCTCTAAAAGCAGGAATTTTTTAGAGGAGATCCCTCAACCAGCTGTTGCCTTCAAAAATTAATCAGTTTGCCAGCCCAAATCAAAGATTTCAGACTTCATGCAATTTTAGTTAGTTCTGCTAACTAAATGGACAGCAATGGCTAGAATTATTTTATCCAGAGAAATTGTATTTTTGGCTGTGACACTAATGATTTCATCCATATATTTCACATGGGGGAAATAAAATACATATATAGCAAAACACAAGTGCATGTATATACCCTAGATCAGGAAGGCAAGATAGTCCGTGGTTCTACCATTGACCTTGTTTCCTCAGAGGAACATTGTCAACTTGAATATTAATCAATTGAAATACGCTAAGTGCTTTAAGATAGTAACCAAGCTCTCTGAGAACCAGGGTACTATTTGTATGTTAGTGAGGCAGGGCAAGGACTACTAAATAAGAATTCCTTTAACATTTTACCTGTTGATCAAAATCTGACATTTCAAGAAGATTGCCCTACTGATCCTTAAACCTGTTCTATCAACAAGAATGATCATGGTATTTTTCAGGCTCCCCATTCCTTCACATGTCTGCTTTTGTTCACAGAACAAAGAAAATTGCGAGTAGATTCATAAAGGGTCGTCTTTTCTGTCCGCGAGCAGCCTTGTTCTAATTGACTGCGATGGGACTCCCCTCAGTACAAGAGGCAGCTTTGTTTGTGCAAAGGAAAGGAGAGGAGAGGGGAGAAGGTTATTCTTTGCACATTTGACTATATGCTGTGTGGCAACACTTTCTTCTTTCAACAGTAGTTAAAAATACTTCAGGGAGAAATATTTTAAGAGAGTATCCACTGGTACCGCTTTGCATGTTAACTTTAGCGGGGTTCTATACAAAGGTGCTAGGGAGGGTATAGATTGAGACATTCCCTTCCTTTTCAAACTTTCAGAGGATAGCATTGACCATTAAAATTTATATGACAAATAAAAAACAGGATACTTCAAATTTCCACCAGTACTTGAATAGCACCCAGTGTGTGAGGTAGTGGTTTTCCATTTTGGTTGTGGTGCTGTAGATATATCCCACAGGATTTTCTAGAAGTGTTCTTTTATATAGATTCTTTCTATCTCATATTAGCTGTTCACTGATGGTCCCAAACATGCATCATACTTATTTTGATATATTGCTTTTAGCACCTGTAGAGTCCCTCTTGCTTCCCTCTTGCTGTCTATCCTTATTATTCCCTTGTTCTTGGAATGAAGCTGGCTGCAGCATATGGTATCAAAAGTTGCCTTTTTCTTTACTTCTTTACAGAAGAAGAGTATTTCAAAGGAAGCCTCCTTACTTTTCAGACACAATGCAAATCTGATGCAGATCTTTAAAAAAGTATTTGACACTATAGGTCAAGAAAATGAGTAATGTGATTTCTGCCTAATGTGCAATCCCGCCTGAATGTCACAATGGAGGTTTTGAAGATAGATATTTTCATTAATATTATGGAGCAGAAGAATCACAAGGAAGCTGAAATTCATTTACTGTCACGCCAAACTTTCTTAGCTGTCTATTCTGGCTCTAGTGAAATGGTTGCCATTCTTTTATGTATAGGACATGCATATTTGAATGTTAGAAACTAATAATGTATGGAAGTAGCCAACAAGGTCAAGTCAAGAGTAACAGTATGTTCAATTTTTAACACCTGCTTAAAGGTAGGTTAGCAAATAAATCTCACTTCTTGTCTACAAGATGCTAAGTAAGTTTGTATAAATAAGCAGTTTTTACGGCTTATTCCCACCACAGATAGGTCCCTCAAAACAGACATGTAAGATACTTAATGGCTCCAAGAATATCTTGAAGGTGAACTGTTCAATTGGAGTTCCAAGAGCATGGCCTGTGGGAGCAGTTGTGAAATATGGTAGTGTTGTATGTGGCTGACAAAGAACCATCTTCCTTTTCTGTGAATATAAAAGTAATTATGCAGGTGATTTGTAACGAATGCAGTTAGTCATGTCATTAGTGAACAAAACTGAATCAATGTAATGCAAATCTGAAGCTGTCAGATACATCAACATTCTTAAAATAATGAGTTGTGAGGATGGCTCTTTCACTGTTCTAGAGAGGCACTATATTTCTCCATACTTAGCCTTGTATTCTTATATCTGAACAGGCTTTTAGATGTTTTAGTAAGAGAGGTAGCATGCTTTCTTTGCATGCTTAAGAACAATCTTCAAATCTATTTCAAGAGCCTAAATTCAGATGTAGAGAGGGTATTTTTCAGGAACCTGACTATATATTTTTATACCCACTTGACATGTGATTTCCTAACCAAGAACTTGAAGACGGCTACATTTATTGATGTTAAGTTGCTTCTTAAGGTTTTTTTTTTCCCCTGTTGTCTAAAGGTTTTTGGTATAAGATTGAACATGACTGATTTATAGTGGCTTAACAAGCTATCAGTTGTCAGCTGAGTTGCTATTCCCAGTTTACAAGTGCTGTTAGCTCTGCCTCATGAAGAATAAAATGTGTTGACCTAAGCCACCTATGGCAATGAATGTATTTTGCCTCATAGCTGCTATGAGCAAGAACTGGTTAACATGTGGTTAATGATGGCCCCTTAGCAGACAGGGGAGAAATGTGTCTAATCCTGTGCCTTTGCTACACTGTAAAGTCAGTTGAATTTCAGAGGGGGAGAAAAACAGTGTTCTGTCTTTGGAAATTAGCACTTTTTATTTTAACTTGGAAACTGGAGTGATGAAACATCCAGATGCAGTTGCTGTAAGAATGTAGGCAGCTGGCATCTGGGCTCTGACATCAACAACTATGCTCCATATGTCCCAGTTTTAACACCAGAGAATCTTAACAAGTGAAAAGGACAAACAATCCATCAACCTTAAATACTGTTCATTTTTTATTTTTAAGGAAAGCAATTTGTACTATATTAAGACATGCTGCTGCTCCTAGTGACTCTTCAGGAGCACTTCTTACAGCCCAAATTAGAGAGGAAAAAAAAAGTGGGTTTTTTTCTAGCTTTAAAAATATTTGAAATTTTGCTGAAACAACAAGATTGAATATATTTTGAAGACTTTTCTATGTTAAGATAGAATATGTGAATTAACAGTACAATTTAATAAATGCTGGACCATGACTAGGGGTGCTGCACTAGCAGAGGCCAAACACCAGAGTACCTATTCAGTCATCCGGGGGAGCCTGCTATTAATCACACTTTTGGTGTTACCAAACCTAGATTTTTGTGTGTGTGAACTACAGACACAAGAAGACTGCAGGGTAGGGTATCCTTAGTGTCAGTGTCCTTTCTTGCTAGCTGTAAATGCTTCTAGGGATACATACTTTTTATTAATGACCTTTGGATTCTTCTGCAGACTGCGGCTGCTCTGCTAGGATACATGAAGCTTTTTGGTATTTTGGTATTTTGATACATGAAGCTTTTTTGGCATGGAAATCAGAGTAGTGGGGAGGTGTAGCCTCTTCAGCCCCATTATGGTGGAAGATTGCCAGCCAGATGTAGATATCCTTCCCTGCTGAGAACTGCAGAGATTCTTTACATTCAAGGGAAAAACAATTCTTCATACAAGACCTAATGCATCCTACTTTTTTTTTCCTTTGCCATGACTGGATAGGAGAATGATAAAAAAAGTGGGTTTTGTTTTTGGGTTTTTTTTTTTTTTTTTCTAGTTTCAGTGTCTTCCTCTTCCTGTGTTGGTCTCTTACTATTTTACAGCTCTATAAAGTTGTTCTTAGAGCAGGTTTATAGCTGAGCACTTCGTGGTGATGAGTCAATCAAACTGCAAATAGTCTGAGGAAAATAATGTGCTGCTGTATGGGCAATAACTGCATCAGTCGCCTCTGTAAGAAAATATTTGAATAATGAAATCTGGTCCCCAGAGTACTTGGTGACCTGGGAATAGATCTCTTCTAGACATCAAAGTCTAATAAAAGTTGCATTTTCTTTTCTTTCCTAATTGGCAAAAACACTGGAAAGGGAAAGTAATGGACAGGAAATAGCAAACCTGRCTGGGGGCTAGGTCATCCATTTCCAGCTTGCAAGGCTGAACTCTTTCTGAACAAGCAAGTGACTGCAACAGCTCAGCCAGCTGCTGCCTTGCTTGATTGCAGCAGCCATGCTTGGGTCTGTAGGTAGCTGTGTGAAATAGGTGGTGTGCCACTGTGTACACATCCTCATTTTTCTTTAAAAATTTGCTCCCTTCYTTTTTAGGGAAAAAGCAGTCCCCCAGACAGCCTGTGTTGTTTGACAGCTGTATGGCAGCCTTTTGAAGCATGTGCTGTTCCCGTCGTGATATGAAACTTGTCCTTTGATTTGAGGAGCTTTYTYTTTTTTTTTTCTTTTTTTCTTTTTTTGTTTGTTTTTTTTTTTTCCCAGTAGTTTCTCTTCTCACAACTCAGGCTTGCTTCTTTTATAAAGCTTTTGGCCATATCTTGRTATTTACAATCCAGAGCAGAAGCTGTTCCTTGGTACTTACATCCACTGCTGTCTGTGAGAAGTTGTATGGGCACAGCCTCTTTGTGAAAATACGTCTAGGAAAGTCCTTCTCTTTGCACAGCATTTTCTTAGCCAAAGCAGTGGGACACAATAGGTACGACACTACACTCCCACGGCAATGGTCCCTATAGCTGCCCATGTTGTTGAAACTGCAACACGCAGCTCTATCCAAGTGGCTGGGCAAATGGGAACTTTCCAGGTACCCTTCTAAGWCTCTACGATCTGTCATTGTCCACAGCCCTTGTGGCAGGATGGCAGCACTTCCCTTCTAGTCATGTTTGGGAGAACTACATGGATGAGGAGGCAGAGGTGGAAACTCCTCTGCGCTCGATGTGTAGGAGCAAGAATGGAGCTAGTACGTGGGAGCTGCAGCAGGAAGACTCAAGCTCCTTGTGATCAGTTAAGTACTACAGGCTTTAGATGGGAGCTGCACGTGGCTCCAGTTCTTGGTGAATCTCACTGTCATGGCCTATCTGCATTCTCAGGTAAGTATTTACGTTGAACAAAGGGATGTTCCTAAGTTGTGCTGGCAATTCCGGCTTACTCCCATGTACCTTCAGGGTATAAGCTACAAAGATATTTGGAAGTGGAAAAATGAGAAGGGAGTAACACATAAGCTGCTTAAAACCACAGCAAAAGCGTAGTACCTTCAGGWGAGGGGTTGTGGAAGAGCACAGGAGCAGCATGGAGGAGAGCAGAGGGCTGCGTGTACCAGGCTTGGAGCAACGTGCCCCCTTTGAGGTGGGGCAATCCACCTCAATCTCTCCTTTTAAAGAAGCTGTTCCATTCACTCTTTATATATGAAATTCCTGTCTCTTTTGATCCCATTTAAGCCAAAGAACAAATTAATTCTGGAAAATGGGAAGTAATATGTTATTAAATTAGAAAGGTCATCAGTCATTATTCGTATGTGTCAGCTCCCATCTCTTGACTTCTTTTAACTTATTTCAAAAGAAACAGCTGTGCTTCTGGGCATCTCTTGTATCCATGTAGATCTGTAATAATATGTTAACTAATAACGATCCATACTCGTGATGCCAGTGTTGTCTATCGTGTCGCCAGATGGAAAAGGAATTTTAAGCTCTTAAATTAAATGGACTCTTTTGAACACCAATACCACAAAGAAAGCATCACTCTGCAAGAGAATATTTTTTCAGTAATTTACAGGAACTGAGTAACAATGTGGTAAGGATGCAATTAGATCTAATTTGCGTATGCAAGTGAGCTGAATAAAACTACCAATATTCAATCTACACCTAGTGTGAAAAGCAATTAGTTTAATTGACAAAAAACCTTCTGCTTCAGCTAATTACATAAAAATGACCTAATGCTCATGCAGATTAGGCTTATTAATAGTACATGAGTATTTTAATTACATAAATTATCTTTACCTGTTAACTTGTGCTCTCCCTATTGTTAACTTAGGGATTTAATTTTCTGGAAAAGTTCATTTATGCTTGTTTTCACACAGAGTTCTATATTCCTTTCAAATGACAAACTAAGCCATTTTTCTCAGGGTCTTAATCTAGACTGAGATCCTGTGGAAACCATAGAATTTYGAAACGTATTGCTCTGTTAGTCCAACTGATTATTATTTAGTGTACAGGAGAGGAAYAAGGGAATCTGATGCCATGCTGATATGTATAACATGGACACAGAGGTGAGAAACTGCATGGGAATCTCCTTATTGCAAGGGAGTTGTTGGAAGGGAGCAAGACACCTTCAGAGGCAATTTGGAACAAACGTTCAGCTTCTGTTCTGAACCTTAGAAGGAAACTCTTGCTCGCTCTTCAGTCAAAGGAGAGGAGATATCTTAATTTATAATTTTATCTGTAATTAGGCACTGATGTATTCCCCATAGCATGACTAAATTAGAAAATAATTTCAAAATGCACTCACTGCATTCAAAGATAACTGCCACCCATTACCTAGCTGGATTGTGTCAGATGATATGCAGGTGCACCAGTGACATAGGTGTCAAAGGTATGTCTTCTTCAGATGCTTTGGCCCATGAACTCAGTGAGGAAAAGAGCCCCAGTCCACCTCTTCTTGGGTTGGTGCATGTCAAACATAAACAGCACCCTCGTCCCTACTGCTCTCCCAGCCTGGCATGCAGGCTGTCCCTGGGCTGCTAGAACTCATTCTTTTTAACAGCAAACGCTTCTATGTCGCGGGCTGAGCAGGCTGTGACAGAGGTCACTGCAGGCAGTCCTCCTACCTCAGCTGTCTGCTGATTTTCTAATGCAGAGAAGAGTCTTTCTGTCCTCAGCTGACATCCAGCAAAGCCATGTCCCCCCAGAGACCACCGTGCTGTGGCAGCCGGGGTCAGTCCTCATCGCCCACCACGACACTCATCAGGCAGCCCTAACAAACCTCCTGCACCGAGGATGAAGGGTGGGACAAACCTGAGAGACGGCGCACAGCTTGCTCGCCCCATGCATTGCCCTTCCTCAGGCTTGTCTTTGCATGGAAGATGCAGAGAAAYAGACTGTGCTAAAGGCAGAGAAAAGGAAAGGCAAATGCACTAGAGGGAACACTGCATTTTTGCTAGTAGGTAAAAGCTCTTRTTACTCATCCCTGTCTCCTTCATCTTTCTAGTTCTTACAGCACAGTTTAGATCAGGAAGCCCTGCAGTTTTGAGAGGGGCAAGATAAATGATGATTTAACTTTTTATAGGAGCCATTCATCAGCCTAGTGAGAATCTGAAAAATTAGTGCTGCTCTAAGCCCTTCACAATCCTTACTTAATGTCATGGTTGTGAGCAATGGAAGRTGTAAAAGGTGCTAACCTGGCGGGGGGTAGAGGTGGGGAGGACTAAACATTATGTAAAATTAGTGCTGCCAGTGATCTGTGAAGTCGGAAGGCCTTTCWTAGGATATAAGGGGTTTGGATCAAGCCCCAGCCTCTGATGTCTCCTTACCTTCCAGTTCCATGGACAGATTCTGTTTGGTTCAATAAGTGACACAAATATAGGACAGTGAAATCCYTTGGGTCATTGTATGGGCGTATGGACGTTTCCAGTGCTCAGAACTGGATACTTATGGATAAGCAAGGTTACAGCCTAAATTTTGTTGATTTTTTTTTTCATTTCCTCCTCCCCCTATTGCCTCAGTTRATAAATACACGTAATCTACCTTTGAATTTTAAGTTTTTCATAATATCKCTTTCTCCCTTCCTTAACTGTTATGAGAAATTGATACACAATATGTTATTCCATGTAGAGTTGTGGACTCAACACTCTTCCAACCTTGCAACACAGGAGTGTATTTGTTGTTGTTTGCTTGCTTGTTTTGCTTAGCAGATCTCTGCAATTTAAGAGATTTCTTCCCTGTAGAGAACAGTTGGTATTTTCTGGCTTTCACCCTATTCAGTATGTACCTTTATTGTAACATAAATGTCAGCATAGCATAAAGTAATAATTATGAGATCMTATTTTGCTGTTTAAAAGAACCAAAAGGTTTCTAAAAAATAAATAAAACTTTTTTGTTACAAGCTTTCTCAGGCAGTGATTCCACCRTCATATGCTAGTGCAAAGTCTTTAGTGCTGTCTGACTTTAGATGATATTTATAATAATAATGAAAGAATTTTCCTAGATCTCCCCTTTTCTAATGCCTTACAGGATTTGCATTTCAGCYACCTATCAGTACAAACGAGGCTTGGAATGCAGTATCTGGCTCACATGCAAAAGTTCGTGCCGGATTGGTTAAGTTGCTCTTGAGTCCAGAAGATGGACTGAGCCAGACAGAGTTAAGTGTGATTCTRTATTGCAAGGGAGTTAGCTACAATCTTTAGTCTTTTCTTAAAGCTCAGCAACAGGACTTATCTTAATGTCTTGAATAAAAGCAAAATGGTAATTTTAYTCCAATATGTCAAGTTTGTTATCTTATCAGACCGAGAAATCTAGATAAAAATGTTATATGAAATGTGTGATGTCGTATTTGGTCTTTCAGGCCTAATTCTTGTATTTTCCCTGTTGRAGTACAGCCCATCATTTTGTCTGCTGTAAAAATGAAATAACTTTTGAAACCAGGACTGTCCCTRTAGAATTGTGGAGTCCCTGGAGAGTTCATGTTAGAGCAGGAATGAGCATTACTATACATTAACATTTTTGTGATCACAGGTGGATGGAATGATCTCCTCTTCAGTCTCTGCTATTCATTCTCCACCTTTGTCATCTAAAAATGTTTTACTTTAATGTAACCCTGCTCTTCTCATAACACCTCATTAGTATGCAGTGGAGATTTCGAGCATATTCCCACAAATTATACAAAGGCGTTAAGCATGAATCTTCACAATGCCCAAGTGCATTTTACAACAGCTCCGGTGACACTGTGAGCTGTATTACATTTTTGTTCTGAAGGGGTGCTCCTCAGAGAGGAGACAGAAAGTTATGTGCTGTCAAAGAGTCTTGATGTGTTTCCAGCCATAAGTTTCACACTTGGAAAAACAGAACAAGGTGTTCGGAGGGAATGCCCTGACCTTGAGCTGGAAAGGGAAAGTGCATGCATGCCAAGGAGGGCTAGTGGGATGGTAAGACCCTGCAGCTTTATATAACGTTTGTCATAAACAGAGTTGAGGAAAATAATGCTGGAGAACTGTCTTATCAATTTTTACTTACTGCAGCAGCTGTTTAGCATTTTCAGTCCTGCTCTGCAAGTTTTGGTACCCACTTCATGCTCACTGTTTAATTCTGCATCCTATTTATGGTWAATAGTTTTCCTATAGCTGCCAGTCTCACAAATATTAATATACTTTGAAATAAATTTGAGTGATTGACTTGTCAGGCTCATGTGGAGCTGTGACCTAATGCACTACTGAGCTTTGCACTGGGCTGTCTCAGGGGATACGTCTATGTACTAAGTCTAAAGAGAATTGCTTAGCTTTTCTCAGCAGCCTCCATCTGCCAAAAGCTYWCAGAGTCTCTTTAAGMTGGGATGGTAAAAAGAAGTTTTACAMAGAGTTTTATGAATTCTGGTCAATWTTGTATGCATGATTCAAAGCTAGTGTGTCCAGAGGATGGGACAGAGGCATTCCTTTGTAAATCCTGCCATTTTGCCTGATGACTCATCAAAAAGACAGCAGCTTTAACTTGGAATCTCAATGYTTTCTCATTCATAAACTAAATATAACTTTTATGCTTACTTTCTCCACACACTTTCAAATTCCATAATGCTGTAGCATGATTGGAGGATCCTTTAACCCACTGTGTGAACCCCTTCAGGTAATGATGTACCCAAGCGCACTTCCAAATGTAAAGCAGCCTGAACTCAGAGGAATGGGCTACATCTGCTGTCACCAAAAATGTTAAGAACAAGATTTTGGCCAAGGAGAGAAAAATATCTTTAGAAACACAAAGGTTTTCTGAAAGGAAGATGGTTAGAAGAGTTTCTATATGGGGAGGAGGTGGCCTTTGAACTCCCTAGRGCCTGTGAGGAGAGTAAATCAAGTCTAATGGCCCTAACTCTTTACTGGGAGCTCTTGCTTGTATCTTCTGATGTCTGTAAATAAAAACAGATGTGTTCTTAYTCATAAGAGGTTTGATTAGGGTTTTCCCAAACATAATCTGTGTTTGTGGCTTTGTTACAGTCTTGAGAGAACACAGTATTTTTTCTGTCAAATCAAGACTTGTCAGACTTGTGCACTTGCTTCCACTCCATTCTGCTGATTTAGAAAAACTGAAGTTTTCAAAAAAGCCATCAGTTACTTAAAAAAAGAGAGAGGAAATGTTAGCATAACACCCARTTATTCAGTAAGAAGTTATTTTAGTCAATGGAAACTGTAAATTTCCAAATAGTAAGTTCTGCCTGAATTCAAGTTCATTTCCATTAATAATAATACAGATGGCTGTTTCCTGAAACAATACTATTTATTATTAATAAATTGATGCATGCAGGGACAGTAATTTAGTTTCTGTTCTTTTGCAGTAATCTTCCTTGAGCCTAAGMAGACTTTCTTTCATCTGACCTGTGTCTGCTTTAAAAACTAAGAGGAATTCTTGGTTTCCTGGTATGGGTTGATCATTTATTGCACAATCACTATTTTAGGTGAAAATGCATWCTCTACTGTTTATTATGCATTTGACATCAGCATGCCATTTCGCTTGACTGCTGAARCTGTTTTCTATATTTAGCCCCTCTTTTAACATTTACTGAGCAATTTAAATGATAATTCATCATAGCGTGAGTCTCCTGCCTTGGGCAAGGTTCAACGGCCTCTAGATCCAATCTGAAGGCCAATCCTCATTTATCCCTATGACTAGGTTAAATTTCAAGTTCCTCTTATTAATGTAGGTAAGTAAGGGCTACATCTGCAAACGTATTCACTGAGCAACTTTTATTTCTCCACTTGGGAACTAATGACCTCTTTTCTCTCTCTCTCTCTCTCTCTCTCTCTCTCAAAAACTACCAATATTTTAAAACAAGAGTACTTTAATTGTATACACTAGCTGCAGCACCATTGTAAAAACAAATGTCAGTTTCTATAATGCTCAATAAGACAAAATAAAAGTTAGTAATAGCAAATCTGGGGTAGTCGCATTCTGAAGAGGCACACTCAAGTTTAARAAATAGGTTGTAGAGGATGATTGAAATAGACAGCATTAACTGTGTGGGTGAGTTGCATTTTGGAGTGGAACCAAGTATTAGTACAGAGCCATTAGACAAGTTCTTGTGAGAGAAATCTGACACTGAGCCAGCAGTAGCATATCAAGAGGCATACTGCATGCTTGCAGCTATGCACATACTGTGTTGGTCCATGACTCCAGAAGAAGGTGCCACTAGCATGGGYTGTCTTCTTGTTCTGCTTCTAAGCAAGTGGGAGGTCATAGAATTTGAGAGCATAAATCAGAAGAAGAAAAAAAACCCCTTCAGGATAATGGAAATAATACAGTTTGCAAAAACTGCTTGAAAGTGGGATGTTCCAGTGGGATTTAAAAAATGAGATCAAATCAAAGCAGCCTCTACCTCTGTTTGATTGAATTGTCTTCTCAGAATTGTCTTTCTGAGCAGCTGTTTGTRGCTCAGTTCAGCTCATCAATGCTCTGCTGCATGAGTTGATAAATAAGCGAGTATGAGTTTTAATTATTCAATAGTTTTAATTCAGGCCAAGTTCTCAATCAGCATAAAAAGTGAGCTGAACTGTACCACGGGTCTGCCTGTTCTGTATCCTCTGTACTGGATTAAGCACTGAGATCCAGGGGCTTTCATCACGCGCACACAATGAAACATGGCAGAGTGGGACCTTCTGTATTTTACAGAATCTCAAAAGATTCTGTAAAATGCAGAAGAGATTTTGTTTGGGTCATTATATATTAAGAAAAAAAAATGAAAAACTTAAAACTTCCTTGTCAAAGYTTTTCTTATAAAAAGCAAGCTTCAAGGTAGGAAGTAGTAGAAACCTAGGAGACAGATTTCCATGGGCAGTCTCAACAAATACAGTTTAATATTCTTTGGAGAAATTCGTTTGTGGTTTACTCTTTCATTTGCCTCACTCTTTAGCATTTTTTTTTAAATGCTCTTCCCTCTCCCRTTCCTTCCTTCTGCTTTCCCTTCATAAGCATTTGAACTGAATTTAAATTTTGCAGACTCTAGTGAATGTTCTTTGTGTGAAAGCATGCTGATCACATAGACCTTTCTGCATAGCAGCATGAAGGGAAGGCAGCTGTTAATGAGAATTGTCAAAGTGAGAAAAGAGAACGTTATAGTGAGCAAATTCCTGGGGCAYAATGTGATTATAAAGGACTTTCCTCCGTTATATGTACTTGTGGGCTGATAAATGGTGAATACAAGCTTGTAAACTTGCTACACAGATTATTGTTTTACCATCAGCCTTTTTACGGTAGATGAATTGGACATCTTTCCAACTGAAGTGCATATTTGTATTATTCTGCCACCATGTAGTTTCCCATGTTTGCCATCAAGCTCAAACTGATAAGAGACTCTTCTTCAGAGAGGAAGATATTAGCCCTTTATAGTTGTAGTAAGTCAGGAGCATATTGAGAACACTTGGATTAAACACTTGGACTATACTGAACACCGCCTAAACTAGAGCAGCAGCACAGGAAACTTTGGAGATGTTCCAATAGAWGTAATGCTGCAAATAAATGGAAAAATCAGGTTTGTTGAGCAGTTCTGTTCAAAATAACCATCCTCAGGAGATTTTTCACTGTTTGAGCTCCCAGCGTTTGTCTTGAGGCTAGTAGAAGCTGGAAACCTGTACAGATTCAAATACACCTATGAAGAGACATGTACATTAATTTTCATTTGTTGGCATATGCTAATATGAGCCATTGGGCCAGGGAAGATTATGAATGTTGGTACTGTCTCTTGTAACATTTTGATGCATTTTTGTGATGGCAAACATATCTGGAATGCCACAAGCAAGACAATTTTGTGAAACGTCCTGTACCCAACACTTCACTGTATTTCACAATGTGCTGGGTGTCCCTCAAATTCAGTGGTAGTGGTGGGATTAAGATAGAAAGCTTTTGACAGCAGTCATCAAAGAAAAAGCTCAAAATTGTTTTAAATGGCTACTTATTAATATATATGCTTAGTAGGATTTCACTCTTTTATGAAAATAGTTCTGTTCTTTTGAAATCCAGTGGTTGATGTGTCATGGGAACATATGGCAACAACTTTATCTAGAGGGAATTCTGCTCATAGATCACCCTGCATTTCCAAAGGGTTTATGTCTTTCCTTYGTTTTTATTACTGAGCTGATTTGCATGAAGACAACTCTTAGTTCCTTAGGGATTCCTTAGGTCCAGATGTTTATTTTCAATGTGAAGTCTTAATCTCTAGCTTGTGGCATTGCATTTGGCCATCATAAGATGGAGATGAGGGCAAACAAATATTATGACTTGTGCAAGGAAGAAGGACCTGAAATTGATGGATTCCAATAAAACGGAGACCTTGTTTCCATGCAGATTTATTCTATAATATGAAATTTTAAAGTGAGAGGGGGAGAGGAAACTTGAACCTACAGAAGTACTTATAGGAAGAAAATAAGGCTAATTTTTGCTTGCAAAAAGCCTATTTTGMCATCTGGCATGTGGCCTGTGACAAGGGAGCACTCCTTACCTCCTTGCCATCTTCTTCATCTTCTCTGGGCTTCCTTGTTCTCACAGCATCCAGCACTGGGAAGTTCGTCTGTAAAGGTCTAAAATACATCAGCACCATGTTGTTTTGACTCGGACTATTTTCCAGTGAGCATCTCCGCTGCTCTGTAATTAATCCAAAGTCCTTGCAGAATTTCTGACTTAGTGCAATTCCTGTTATTTAAATCTTAGTTTTCTTTGGTCAAACATTGCATACTATAATTTGTAAAGCCGGATATTTCATCTCTATTAGGTTTAATGCTATCAAATCTTCTGATTGTTTTAACAGAAGTTTGATCAAATGTCAAATTTAGTTAGCACCACTTATCAATAATATTTAAAATTCTGGCCTCCAGCTTTTGGCTGGCAATTTTATGTGTGTACATGTCTGTGTGTAATACACAGAGATTCATTGTTAGCTGAAAGAGAACAGAGATTAAGGCTTTAAAATATAAAATAAAAAATCACATGCTATGGAGGGCTTGAGGGAATGTTAGAACCATGAATATTTGTCACTTCCAAGCTAAAGCAAAGTGCTTATGATTATTTCGTTTGCATTAGCATCACACTTTCTTTCTGATAGACTATACGTAAATGCTATAAAATAATTGAAATCCAAGAAGCAAGTAGCCATGAAGGTAGAATTAGTGATCTAAGATAGAGATAGTGTTTTGGGAGTAACCAAGTTTAACTGATTGTCATGGTGGAATCAAGATTAAGAAGGGTCTACCCAAAGAATGTTGTAACAGATAAGTCAAGGTATAGATAGGGTGCAAATATATATAATGCATAACCAAGGTAAATARTGAAGTGATGGAAAACATCATCGCATTTCTATATACAGAATAGCCCATTAGGAGAACGATTTTTGATACTTAGCCACTTAGTGCCTTACAAAACTTTGAAATAATTATGGCAACAAAGGAAACAGTGTGAACAGAGTTTTTGTTTGARCATAAGGAGTCATGTAGAGACAATGCTGGAAAAGTGAGAGTAGCTCCACAGATGGTGACTCGCTTATTTGTGCTTGCTGTGCTTCTTATCCGAAAAGATCATAGGCATTTAGTCAGAACAGCCATTTTAAGAGCAGGTGAGATTATGGCATATGTTGAGCATGACAGCTCTGTAAGTCTGTGCACGATTCTGAGCACTAAAATCTTCCCATGCAGCCCTTCTTGAAGGAGCTAAGTGTGAATGAGATGGTGCAAAGTCAGGCTCTGTAGGCAGGGCCAGTGTCCAGCCTGTGCCACCAGCTGAACTAGCTGCCTTCTCCAGCTCCCCATCTGCTTCTGTTCATCTATATCCCTTTTAGAGAACAAGGGACAGCTACCATGTGTGCGAGTGGAGGGACTGAAAAGGCGGCCAGGACTGAGAATGGAAAGAGATGGAGTTAGGAGAGCCATGCCCCACAGTGCCCAAATTTACACCTCTTTGTGTTATTCCTACACTATCATCCCTGCAAAGCTCATTCCTTGCCTTAAAGACAACTATATAGTGCTGGAGTAACTCAAAAAAAAAAAAAAAAAAAAAAGGGAGCAAAAATCTGACCCACAAGGCAAAACTAAAGAGAGATGAGGTGTGTGAGTCAGCAAGAGCAGGTAGCACATGAGCCCTGTTGGCATTAGTGCTGCTGGCCCCCTGGGCTGCTCGCAGCCTCCCACAGCCACCATCAGTTTAGTGGGGCATCCTCAGCCTTCCACAGGAACCTAAAGCACAGAAGTACATCTGGCTTGCTTTACTTCTTTTTTTTTCCTTCTTTCTTTCTTTCTTTATCCTGACTCAGGTCCAAAATGATTAACATCTATTATGCAGCCACTTAACAGATAGTGGCTATCCAGTCAGAGGAGATATGTATGTCCTTACAACCACTTGTACTTACGCTTCCCCAGGGACCACTGTGCAGCTGAATGGCAAAAATGACCACGTCCGGTCCTCTCTCTCCAGCAAACCTAGACCCAATGGCTACTTTCACTTACTACTTATTTTTATCTGATCTGTATAATCAAGGGTCATGTCAGTGCTAAACTAGAGTGCTGTGGGAGATCTTGTGTGAGGGTCCTGCCTGTAGGAGCTCAGTTTACAGACACTTGCTGGAACCGTCAGAATTGGTGGATTCATTGTATAAAGGACTGCTTAATGCAGTGCTAGCACTTGGATAGCAAACAAAGCCAATCTCTGACAGAAATTCTGGCTTAGGGAGTCCTGAGCAGCATATCACTGATTTGTGTCCTCCATACTTCCTCCAGAGTTAAAAGTATTTATCATGGTGCATAAAACCTCCAGATATCCTTGCACAAAGTATAATGCATGAATGGCAAGCCCAGATTCAGAGGTGCCATAATTAACTCTGAGCATTTGATCCAAAGAATAATATGGGCTTTATTGAGAGCACAGTGTAACTGTGTTCTTATTTTATGCTAAATATAATTTTATTGTATTATTAAGTTTAAATGCAGACAGCTCTGCAGAGCTAATAGCTAAGCATCACAGCTATACAGCGTGGTAAATAATGTAGTTAAAATGAGGGCATTCAAAGAAATCAACTGGAGCCAACATTTTCTTAAAGACCTTCTCTGAAAGTCCACATTACTTGCTTATTTTTTCTTTTTCCTTGCTCATTACAGTGAGGCAATAATCCTCATTCATGATGGAAACCTGTTCTTCCATCAAAGGAATACTCTAACCCTGTTCTTCATAGTTATATTCCCCCTTTTTTTTGAAATAAAATCTGGTGAGGCTCTAAAAATCCGAAAGAAATCCAATAAAGGAAGCACTGACCAGTGTTTTTGTCTGTAAGACGGGGGAGTAGTGTGCCACCTGTAAGGAAAAGTAACCAAGCACTTCCTTCCTTCCCTTAAGCTTGTGCCATGAGAAAAGGGAAGGTTCAATCTAATCTTTCCATACTCTTCTTCTGCACCTTAAAATTGGGGATGGACTCTTTAAAAAGATCGGAATTCCCCACAGTGCCACCAAGTACTAAAGAGGAGCTGTATATCATGGGCAATGATTTTAAATTGTTCCCTTGCCACATTCACCTGCCTCAGCACAGGAGGTGATTGCTCTTGCATTTAGATTGCTATCTGGTACTGCTTATCTGGTCTTTACATGCGCGCCTGCACCAGGTTGCCTAGTAAAACATCTTCAAAGGCTTGCAGAAATAATCTATTAAATCAGGTGCTGTCTGCATGCAAGGTTCTTTGTGCAGGATCATTTGACTCCCAGGCCTTTTTAATTAGTAGCAGTCTAATCAGCGCCGCTCCGAGCTCCGTGGCTCCCGTTTGATGCCGGTCTCCGCCGTCCTGCAAAGACAAGTGCCTTTAATTTTGCAGCAGTCACACAGAGCTGCGGCAGTTTTACCTGAGACTTTGTTCTGGGAAGTAAACAGGCTCCCCAAAGCATATACCCCTGTGCTGCCTGCAGCAGAGCTATTTTGATGTGAAGCGTAAGTGACATAAAGCTGCATTAAAAAAGACAGTTCTTGTCCCGAGTCCAAGTGTAAGTAAATGTGTTGAGCCTCAGTGCTCAGAAAGAAAATGGAGTGTACTTTGTGCCCATAATCGGTGTGTTTCCAGAAGACTAACAAATGTTTTATGATATTATTCACAACCATTGTGCTATCAGAAGCGGTCCAGCATTTCAACCTAATTGAGCCACTGCTATGACAGAGCCAAGCTTTTCAAGTGGTAAAATTGTAATTATAGAGAGTGCATCTCTGGCACTTTGGATTGGATAATCGCTTTCGAAAGAGTAAGCTCTCCCGAAGCCTTTATGAAACAGGTTTTCCTAGGAAAATCTAAGATGCGCAATTCCTGTGCCAAGCTCCTGGCTCCGTCGGATAGAGGCCAGGATGTATCCTCTCTTGAAAGGGCACATGCTAATCGCATTTCGTTGCATATCTAGTGTTGGTCCATGTCCTCCCTTCATGGTGCGGATGGACAGTGCACCTGGCACTCGGAGATAAGGTGCCATCCACACTGTTTCTGGAGAGGCTCTGTGATTGCTCCAGCCTACAGGGTGAAGTGGAAAAACTCACCACATGTTCGCTTTTCTCTCCAATAACAGAGCTCTGAGCAGCCAGTTGTGTAGTGGCCATTGTCCATTTATCAGTGCTAACAATGTACATGTAAGCTGAGAGTCCTAACAGCTGAGAGAGGTAGCAACATGGAGCTGCAGTGATGTTGGAGATTCAATTAATTATAGATTTGTAGCGGCTCCTAGCTGAGGTGCTTTCAATGAAAGGTCACAATTGGAAGCGTGATGAGTTGATTCGGAAGAAATCCGCAGCTGTACTTCAGGAGTAGCTTGCAAGAGAGGCAGAGTGGCCCAAGTGCCTGTTTACATCAGAAAATGCAGGGCCAAAAAGTAAAAAGAAAGGTTTATCGTCCCCTTTTGCCTCTCTGAGACTAGAGCACTGTGCAAGGTGAATGAGTGCTGAGGTAGGAAAACCAAAATGAGGGAAAAGGAGCAGCATGAAGACCATGCATCTCCTGTGTTTGTTTTGACTGCTTGTGTTGGGGAATTAAACTCTGGTGCTGGCTCTGATTTCCAGGGATGTTGTGGAAACTGCATGAAATGAAACTTCACCTGACCTTCTTTTAGAACATAGAAACTATAAAGGCAAATATTCAAATCAACTGGCTGACCTCATGTTTCAGGGACCCTCTGTTGCTTTTAAAGGTACTCCTGTTGCTGTTTTGAGGGTTGGGGGTTTGTTGTTGTTGATTGTTTTGTTTTTGTTTCTAGTTTTTCCTTCAGCAGCTATGCCCTATGATGTTCCTTTGCTGTGAAAAGCTTTGGGACATCGTCTGACACACAGTACTTATGGTGCTATATCAATGCAAATCACTGTTGGCTCTCCTTGCCTTTCATGCTAGACAGTCTGCTTTATAATTGCTTGGTTCTAATACTTTCTGTCCCAAGGCTATCAATTTGTTTTCAATTTCTCCACCTGTTGGRTTGGCCCAGGTATCCCACAGGGTTTTGTCCTAGGCATCCAGTACTTAATTTATTATGCTCCCAGCTCTGGAACATAGGCACCCTGAAGCATTTTTACAAACAGGATAGCATTATAGGCTTGGTTTTGTTTGCCAGAGATTTTGGCAGGAATGTAGCTGAGTTTTCTTCTTTATTTTCTCCATGTAAGGCTTGTTGTGAAGCTGGCTATTATTGTACTGCATAAATCTAAATTCTTTGACCAATTTGCTGGTCAATACCATGCTGTGTCCTCCAGCACCACAGGACGTGCTGAACAAATGGGCAAATGGGGAAGAGCACCTGAAAAGAGGTCCTTGCAAATGATTGTTTCAACATAAATTCATCTGTCTTTCCTGGGGTTAACCTTGAAAATGACTTTGTAAGAAAGTGGAAAGAGGCCAAGTTTTGTTTTCTGCAGCATTGATTTCAAAAGGCAGAACTTAGCCCAGGGAGAGATGGAGGAAAATAAGCAAGAATAGCATGGCTGAAAAGAGATTAGGGGAAAAAAAATAGAAAAAGGGTCTGTTCTCTTACCCAAAGCTGAAGAGCTATTACTGTGCTGTCTTAGTGCAGACTGGAGTGGAGATGGGAAAGGGGGGGTTGGATCACTTCTCTGTTAGAYTTTGGAGTCTCTTTAGGAATGTGTCTGTAGGTTAGAGTATCTTCTAGGTTGCTGTGACAAGTTGCTGCCTGGCCATGAAATGCCTAACAACATCTGTGTGGCAGGAAAGCCACACAGCTTTATTGCTGCCTTGTCTCCTATACTGGCCAAGGCACATTCACCTGTCTCATGGGTGTGGGGGTCTGCAGAGCCCGGGACAAACTCAGRGTCATTGAAATGTAAAACTCCRGGTCGTTAGGACATTTTGAATTCATTGTATAAAGGTGTTTGGGGCTTGTGAGGATTGGTCGGAGGCAGCTCGGGGAGCTCGTGGTTYCCATGTGAGCACCTCGTGGAGAGGGTGTGGGGCTGCTTTGTGAGCCCCTCATGGGAGGGGACAGGGTTGGTTTGTACAAGGGTATATAAGCCGCGGTGTGGCTTCAGGAAAGGTCTTTATTTCACCACCTCGGAGACCCTTGTTCCTCAATACACCCACACATGGGATGTGAGATACCCTCTGCATAAGAGGGTATAAGAGGTTTTTTCCAGACAGCCTTTTCTGGGAGAGGGGTTGTAGTAACTTCCCCCAAATCTTTCATCTGTGCTCATATAAGTACTTGACTSTTTGTATTGGCCCTCCAGGTAGAAAGGTTGCTCCTTATGCTGCTCTTCATAGCTGACATAGGTATAAATTGAAGAGGAGTTGTATGGCAGCATGGATTAAACCTTTCTGTCCCCCTGTGAGTACAGATAAGCAGCRGAGCGCTACCCCTTATGGGCAGGAGACTGGACCCAGCATTTCCAACTGAATTGGTGTTGATTACATCAAGCTAAGAAAAAAGGAAAATCCTGAAAGCATTCACCATCCTCATTGGCGTCTTCAGGTAAGATTTATATGTAATGTAGTAACACTGTGTTCTTGTGAAAAATAGCAGGAAAAACACAGAAGAATGTTTTCAGGATCTGTTCCATAGTCATTGGATAAGTATGTTAAGAAAATAACTTCCATATAAAACAAATTTCAGTCACCTTGGTGATAGAGGGTCCACTCCTAAATTGCACTCAGTATAACCTATAATTTTKCATTCTTCTTCCTTTTATRTATTAATACTAAAATATAGAATCCTTTGTATTTCCATCCTCTCTTTTCTCCTTGTGGACAAGGAAARTAAAATTAGCCAGAACAGCATGCTCTCAGTGTTTGCTGTGATTTGGTCAATTTAGTTTTTGATTTGTGTGATCCGAAAATGTTTGGGGCGGGAGGGCTAAGTGAGAGAGGGAGTGAAAGGAAACCTTAAATSTTTTAGTAAAACGCTTGTTCTGCTATTTCTGCTAGGGGRRAAAAAAAAAAGATAAACAGCAGAGCCATTACAGCTTGGCCTAAATCCAGTCCCTTAGTTACATCTATGCCTTTAACTCTGCCTGAGAAAGTMATTTTAAAGAAATACAGTTATTACATGCATTAGTCCTCGCATCCTGGGAGGTRCATCTGTACTCCTCAATCTTTCTGGATTATCTCAAATGTTTCCTGAAGGCTTTTGCATCCAGCGAAGACCCATCGGAGAGAATTCTCTCTGCAATCTTTTCATTTTGCTGGCTTCTTGGTTAGAAATCTGCAAATGGCTCACAAATTAAATTATATATATATAAAAAAAGAACAAGAAATCTAGGAAGGCAATTAAAACTGGTCTGTAAACCCGGCACAGGCAGGGAATCRGACAGGGGCAGCACTTCCCACTCGACTGGAGTGTGATTAACTTTTCAGACTCTGTTCTCAAATCATTTTCTTTTCTGAGAATACAGGCCACCAACTCGTCTGCTCAAAATTATTGAAACTCCCATAATTTTGGTGAATACTCACCAGCTTYCTGCTGCTGTAGATGTGACCCAGCAGGGTGAGTGCATGCAGCCTTCAAAATAATCTCCAAACGATACYSTTGATTCTGRTGAGAGTTTTGTTAGTCTTTCACTRGTGAAACTCAGTGGAGTTGTTTCAGTTTACATCAGTGTAAATTGAAACATGGTCAAGTCCAACATCTCCAAAATTGTGATCATTTGGAATCTGTCATGGCAGRCAGGTCTGAAATGTGGTCTCAGGTTTTCTCATGTTCTGGGATAAAATTCAGCCAAAGCTGAACTCTTTGTGTAATACAACATAGCTCAGTAAATGTTCTGTATTTTCTTGGAGCTGTAACAAAATCACAATTACATTGTGTAAAATGATTAATCCRACAGCCAGTTGTTTGCTAATACTGCTGGTCCAACCGATGCCACTTTGTAGTGTCTATCAAACTCCTGTATTCTGCATCCTGCCCTCTTGCTACTGCTGCCATTTGACTTCTGGATCTGGGCCGTGATGCATTTGCCATCTGTGCAGCTTACATGGCTTGGCAGCTGTCTTTGATGTCCTCCTCCTGGAGGACAAGCACACTGAGCAAGCCTGGTGATGGTCACTGAGCCTGCGGAGAAGGTGGTTAGGACGCTGACTGCAGTGTGTGGATCACTGAGCTAAAGATGCCAGGAGCAACCTGCGAGTGGCTCATTTTTTGCATAAAGCAGGTGGTCTGTCTCAACTACTGGAGCAACAGGAACTAAGACATAGTCCTTATTGCTTTATAAATGCTTTTTTAAAATGCCTTTTTTTTTTTTTTTTGATTGAGTTGTTACCTTCAAACTAGTATTGCCCATTTTATGTGAAAGATCTTGCAGCAACATTTTCAAGCATTGAAGCGTGTGCTGCAGATCCTGGTTCTTCAGCAGAGAGCAGAAATATGTGGAACAGATTACAGCCCCAGAATCATGCTGMCTGCAAATTGACTCATCTGTGTGGAATATAGAGAGATAAGAACTGAAAGCAACAAAACCAAAGTTTGCTCTTATGCTAGTACCACAGGACTCGTGCATAGTAATAACAAACTTCTACCAGTCTTTATAGACAATTTTGCCATTCTTATTTTACTTTTACAATGTCCATGTGAAGCTTTTCCACGCTTGGTTTGGTTCATGTGCAGTGCAAAAGAAACTTTTCTTTTTTACAAATTGCACAATTCAGAGGTCAATAATGGTATCATGTATCACAAGTCACTTGCCATGCCACCCAAAGCTTAAGGGTACATGCTCTAATGTGATCTGTCAGCCCTACTTAACAAATTTAGCACTCACTTGTAATATATTAATAGTTTCATTTTTAGCTTTAGCTTTCAACMCAGGAACAGTGGGAAATTGATTGCCTGCGCTGTGGCTTCAGAATGGAACCAGATTGCTGGGTATGAATTACAGCCCCCAAAATAGCAGCAGGATCCTGGATGGGACGTGATAAGCAGGAGGGGGTTTGTGCTTGTGCAGAGCCTGGCTGCACACGCATTCGTGGAGGAGGTGAGCGGGGCCGGGTTCCCAGGGGAAGACAAGGTCCAGCTGGTGTGGTGGGAGCTGGAGGTCTGGGTGCCACAGCCTGCGGCGCGTGGGCGCCCTGGGCTTCCCTGGGTGCTGGGAGTGGCAGTAGACTGGGGKCCTCCAAGCATGAGGGGGAATTCACAGTGCTATTTGGGTCGGGATCTAAACCCCAGTGACTTCCCAGGAGTCACGATATTCTGATGTGTGCTTTAATAAGTCCTCACACTGCAAAGAGCAGGAGAAGTCTTTGCCAATGGCTCTGGTCTCCCTGTTCCTGTTTTGTTGTGAAGGGATGGGTTCTTTAGCCATTATTGGATGAGGTCTCAAAAATGCCTTAGACTGGGCTACCTAGTTGGCAATTGATAGGGAAATCATCCCTTAATGCAAGGTAACACGTGCTACATCCACCTATAACTCAAATTAGTATTCATGGTGAATGGAGAGTTATAAACACTAACGGAATAATAATTACACATCCATAAAATTGATGTTAGTCAATCATTTTCCTATTATATTGACTTGTAAAATAGAATTATCAATTTAATAGTTCATTCATTAATTTCCTCTTACATATTCCGCTTTCTCTTAGGAAAAAGTAGTTTTCAGTTCTGACAAATCCCATTTGCCCTCTAAATCAAAACTCACGTATTTGGTAATGGCACAAAAGCTCAAATACTCCAGCACACAGCAGACATGTTTTTATATCTGCAGTAATTATTTGACACAACCAAAACAAAGTCATTATAAAATAACATTGACAGTTCTTTCTCCTAAAATTGTCTCAAAATTGCAATAATTTTACAGAATATGAATAGYTTCAGAGAGTCTCACATTTCCTAGCATGAGCCAGTGTCACCCAGCATAGTTCTTCTTTGCACAGCATAGTTCTTCTTACTTAGCTTACTATTTAAAATTGTTCACTGACTATTAAAACTGTCTTTATGTTGTCTTCCAATCTTTTTTTATGTGCTCTTCATATTCTTTTTTCTACCAATTCTTTATCTGATTTTTTATACCAAAATAACTATTAAAAATACATTTTCTAAATTCAATGTGTAGAACTCATTATCTAATGGATGTTTCCAGAAATCCTAGTGTTTTTGTCTTCCTAGAAGTCATTTTTAATATGTGTGCATGTGAGGTGGTAATTTCAAAAATGGAACCTCATGAAGTGAATTATTTGAATATTTGTATTTCAAATTATTACCAACTAGAGTCATCAGAATGGCTGCCCAACCATTTTGATTTTCTTGCTGCTAGGTTTTTCTTTTGAACTATTTGCTATATTTTTAGGCAACACAGAACAGAGTAGAAAATCTGTGAAAGTTTCCAAAAATATCCAAAAGTTCTCCGTCCTCGGAAGGAAATATCGCACTCCTACATGTAGAACATTAGAAATGCTTATAATCATCCCTTGTTTACTGGACAATACTTATTCACTTCTTTCTTTTTTTCCAAGATACTAAGGCAGAGAGAGCAGACACATTTCTTAGGTGAAATCATCTGATTTCCAATAATTGCTACTGTTCCCACTGGCTGAAAGAAAAAAAAAAAAMCACAACAAAAAAATTGTTCTTATTTCAGAGCATTGCAAAGGCTCTTTTTTAAATTAATCACTGCAAAATAAAAACCTATTCAGAGTAAAAATTGCTTAAATTAATGCTATTTGCCACTCATTTATGCATGTATGTATTTTGTGCAGTTAAATTGCAGCAATTTCAGTGAGTCGCAGAGCTCCATGTAATATGCCTCTGCTGTGCCAAAATGAAGACCTGGAAACTGCAGGTTTTGAAGCTTCTGCCTCCAAAATTACTTTGCCTATGTTTAATTTACACATTGTGTGTTTATTAACCAAGTTCAGTTTCTGAGACTGAACTGAGGAGAAAGGAGAGGAGAAAAGCCTGGGGTCCTGCTGTCTCCCTACCTGGCAATTTTAAGTCCCATCTTCTCTCAGGTGGCACCAATTTCCCTCACAGACAGGCACATCAGTTGGAAAAGCCTGGCTGTTTTAGTCTCTGACCACGCAAAATTATGCTAGGGATGTATATTGGGCTCCTAGGATGTATATTGGGCTCCTGTGACCTCCTGACTCTGCATAGGCTTGAAGGCAATGGGAGGCTTTCCTGGAACTTCTTGGTCTTTGGTTTGCCCCTTTGGTGCTCTCCTGAGTTTGCAATGCAGTCTCCACAGCTTTTCAAATCCATAGTTTCTTACTGCTTTGTAAGGCAGGATGTCCTACTGTTTTCAAAATGAAATTAGTTTTGCAGAAACTAATTAAACTGTGTAGACAGAGCTTCCTTTTTGAGAGGGAGAATGATCGTATTACAAAAAAGAAAATAAAGACATTAGAGCTAGTTCCATTTTGCTGAAATCAAAAGCTCCTGGCTAAGTTTCAGAGGGGATCTTTGTTTCATGAAGGAGCCATTCTTGCCAAAACAGCCCACCTTGGCTTCAGGATGGGTTCCTCACTTGTGTTCTGCCTTCTGCCGCCATGCTCCCTGTGAACTGCCAGGGAGCCCTTCTGGCAGCAAACTGCAGGGCTCAGAGTTCTTGATAGGAACATRAAATGCTGCATAAATAGCCAGCAGTGAAATGTTGTTTGTTTAACTATAAAGGTCCTACAATATAAGCAAGTACAGCAGTAACGTACTTGAACAAGTGTTAAGGAGCATTACCCTCCTTCRGTTGTAATTGGTGGATCTTTCTTTGCCTTTCTTTGACTGTGTCTTTGAGTTAGGAGATGAAAGATAAGCAAACACATGTTCTTGGTTGCATATGTTCAAAACTGAAGTTTTTGGTTATTGGGGGTTGCTGGAGCTGAGCGGTTTTTGTGGCAGGGAGGGAGGGAGGTTCTGCCTTGATTCTGGAAACCGTCCACTCTGTGGAGTGCGTTTGCTTCCCGGGTGCCTTCACTGAGCAACTCAGACTATGCAGTTCTTAAAAACTGCTGCTAACGTTTCCTCTATTTATTTTGTTTCTGGATAAAGCCCWACCCTTCAAATCCCAGTCCTCCAAACATAAATTGAGAAAACAGACTTTATCTAGCCTATTGTAAGTCATTTATTCTCCCCATATTAGGTCTATTCAGTGTCTTGTAGTCCTTAAGAATCAATTATTTAAGAGGAGATGTACCAACACCATTCTCTTGTGCCTTTAGCATAAGAACCAGGAGGCAAAATACAATAAAAGATAGTCATAAGACAATGCTGAGAGTCACGAGATACAAGAATATAGTTCATAAAAGCAAACTGGAGATCATAAATCATATTTAGACAAGTTTCTCCAGTTCATCACAWAACCAAACACAGCTAAATGAGATTTCATATTGGCTTGGGGCACCAGAGTTCACAGTTTCGAAGGAGGTTGCAGTGTCTTCTGTCACTGCTGGCCTGAATGCCAGGACAAGGAATACCTCTACCATAGGAAGTCCTCCATGACTGTGGAATTATTGCTTTCCTTAGAAACAGACTGTAATTTCACCCAGATGAGGCTTTTTCCTCTGATAGGTAGCAAGGCACAGCCTGAATTATGAGAGGCTTTGCATATTTTTAACAAAAGTGAATAATTTGGGATTTAACTGAGATTAAGAATAGAATATTTTCAGGAACATTCAGCCCTCAGCCCCCGGGTGCCCAGGACCTAGCTGTGCTGCAGGGCAGGAGGAAACTGAATCATGTCTCCAGCGGGAGGCAGCCTGACTCATGCTTCTACACATACTTTCCCTGACAGCCTCTGTCATAGCTGAACGTGAAGCAGAGCGTGGGGAAAGACTGTAGCGATGCAACAGTGCCCCTAGATCCTGCTGCTCCATGATGAGGCAGAGAGGAGAGCAGAGGGATGGATGCAGCGTGTGCAAGGAGGTAAAGGCAGGACCCTCACCCTCTTCAGCTTGGTAACTCATTGTTACACCTCTCTTACCTTTCCTTCACTAAATCTCACTAAAGATGTTTTAAGAAGCTTTGGGAACAGTGAAGGAAAGTGCCCAGGGGCTTGTTACTTCACTTAAGGCTTTCATTTAGGAAGTGGCAACTCCTCTCCCCAAACCGGTAGTTAATGCTTGGAGTGAGCCCGGGTCCTGCACCAGCAGTGAGTGTGCCTTGCTCCTGGTTGTCTTCATTTTATTAGCAGCTCCCTCCTCTTATTCACTACTGCTTCAGGACGTAGCAAGCTCTATTTCAGTGGGGGGTTTTGGCAGGAGGCTGTGGAATCAGGTTTTTTTTGTGTGTGTGTGTTAATTTTTGATGCTTTCACGTATGTTTTCCATAGGCAGCAAAGGGGTGCTAGGGCTCCCAGCAGTCTCTGATCTAGAAGTCGTTGTGAAGCTTGCCTGGGTTTGTGTTACGTGACATGCCCTAAATCTTCTAAAATGAGAAATTTTTAACTCATCAGCCATCCTGAAGGAGGCTGCAGAGAAAGAAGAAAAACACCATTGAGAGATTAGATTCAATGCCAGCGTTATACAAGTGATGGGTGGATGATCGGGCCTCCAGGGATCCTTTCATTAGAGTGACTAAACCTCTGCCTTAGGTGACTTTATACTTCTACAAAAGACTATGTGCAATGTATGTGGAGTCATGCTGTGATACCTGTAGGTATTGCTGCAAAAATGAGCTAAAGGAAGTTTAAAACAAACAGCATAACCAACAGCATAGCCAACTAGCTTTCTGTGTATTGTGAGCACCACGTGAGGCTAAGTGTGCAGTTGTAAGCATTTCGGTCACTGTTTCACTTGAACACAAGTCAAACCTGTGAATCAAAAGCCAAATCCTCATCTAGTGTAAATCTGCAAAGAGTCAAGTTCAGTTTTCTTGAGGTGGCTACCGAAGTAGTGAGTTMGATTGATCTGTGCCACCATCACCCCGAGATTCAGTGCCCTAAAGCCTTGTTGCAGCCCCTGAGCATGTGCTTGTGGTTCAAGGTGCCTTTGCCCCCATAGATGGRAAGAGGTATCCAGATTCCTCCAAGATGAACCTTTACCGGAGGCTCTCGCTCTGTGTGATGTTGTTACTGTGCGGCCGTGCCTGGTTGTCTCTCCAGCCCCATTCTGGTGGATGAAGARCAATGATCCTGCAAAGTGGGGTGGGCCAACCCACTGCACAGTTTGATCAGTGTCATATAATGTAGTTCAGAAYGATGAAGTGTTTTGCTGAAGAAAACTCCAAGGAGAGGCAAACGAAAATCTCCTCTTTTAAGTTATGATTCCTTAAAGAGCAGTGGCTACAGAATGTGCCGTTAGGCTGAGGATGTGATATAGGTATAATGGTGCTTTTTTCCTGAAACAAAATTAACTACCAACTGCCATCATTTTAGGACTGTAAAACAGTATAACCTATAAAACATTTACTAGGAATCTAACTCTTCCTGTGGATATCTTTCTGAAAGGAATAACCATGAAACTGAAATCAGATGCTTTAGGATTTATGAAGTTGGTACTTTTTTTTTTTCTGGTGACTGTTTTAACAGCCTATTAACATCTTCCCCACAGCAAATATATAACAAAATTGATATTACAGAATTGAATTGGGATGGTTCCCATGAGTGTACTTAAATATACCGTAAACATCTAGCACTATTCATCTGTGTTATGGACTGTGCATATAAAGTACATCTCTATAAATTTTGCTACTKCAAATTTCTCCAAGTCCTGCTTGGAGAATAAGAATTAAGGGTCTGATTCTGCAAAAGGTTGAGTGCTCCTGCTAAATTCCGCACTCTCGTGTAAAGCGATGCTTCTTGCTCAGTGCTTTAAGGACTGTCCACAAAAGAATAATTTTCTTCTTTTCAAGTGAAGACAGCTGAAATCAGTTGTCACTATAGTAAAAGTCTTTTACACGTGATTTGTGTCTTGTTAATTTTTAAGTGTCAAATATGAGTACATATAAGTCATTATAAAGGTACAAAGGTCATTAATTCTTGCTAATAAAAAAAAAACCTGAAGACTGTTCTGCCCAATGTGACATCGCTCCGTCGTCTCTCTGTATTCTGCAAGCTCTGCTGTATAGTGTTTACAAGTTACGGCAAACCTAGTATATAAGGTTTTAATTATGCATGATATTTGTTTCRTGTCTCAGCCATCAAAAGAGTTGCAGGGTTTTGCAATTACTTTGCAAGTAATTTTTTAGAAGAGGAGAAAAGTAGGGAAGCAAAAAAGCCTTGCCAAGAGACGGTATTTTGAATCTCCCTTCTTGACCTTTCTTTGCAAGAACAAACACATAAGATTCCCTAAAAATATCTACAAAAGTTAGGGAGAAATAATTTCCCTGCCTCTGCTTTCTTACTGCTGTGTACATTCACCATCCTAAAAAAACAGATCGTCCTTGTTTACCTGCGCTTTAGATGGCTAAGTGTATAGCATAACACACGGTATCCTTTATCCGCATGTGGCTAAATTGAAATCAAAATCTGCAATACAAATAGGAATATGCAAATGCGTAAACTTAATGCATTTGTATGTGCATTGATTTAGGTTACTTCTAGAGAAAAGTATATTAGCTCCTGGTAAGGARTTTAAAGTAATAGAAAATTTAATCACAGTAGCTGATTAGACCAGCTGTTTGGTAATACTGAATTTTGGGGGTGGTGTCATTTTTAGTTCTTGCTTGAGTGTGTAACTTTGTTGGATGTGGTTATAGGGATAATGCTTTAAAAATAATGCAAAGCATTCACTTGCGTCAACAGACAAGTCAGTCCTATCCCGATCTGTCTGCTTTACCAGCTCTATTTATTCTGTTATGTTTTACTGAGCTAAAGGGAAAATAATCTGAAAACAGTAAGCTGTTTAGACTGGAAATAGCTCTGTTGCATCTTAAGTAGCTTGTCTGAGTGTTTACAGAAGAGGATTTGTAGAAGGGATTTAGATTTGGCTTGGCTAATTTAGTAATTTTAAAAGGCTATATTGATTTATGCACAATTGAGATGGGACTTTTTTTGGACATATATATTATGATGTGTCATTTACATTTTATAATTAAAAGTAAACTATAAGACTAAAGATCCATAAATATGGGAAACTTGTGAACTAAAGCAGAAAAACTGTAGGTCCTTTTCTGAAGTAAATTCTGAATGGAAATCCTTCCTGGTAGCTGAACTAATTCTATTACTTTATTCAACTGTTTTTCTGTAATACACTGTTTAATCTGAACATGGCTTTCCATTGCATTGCTTGCCGTTCATCTTTGATCCATTTAACATAACTGAGTGGTTTTTGAGACAAGATTAATTTGATTTGACAGAGTAAATTAGCAACTCAGTCGGCACCAAACTCTATAAAGTACCCAGTGAGGTGAATTTTCTTCTGTATAGAATAAATGTAACTATTCTTGCAGTTTGTGAACAGTGAGGAAAAGAAACTCTTCTACTCATTAAGTAGAAATTGATTTATTCACTCAGGACAAAGATTGGAGACTAAAAGTGCCATATTTAAGAATAAATAGAGATTTATTCTAGGTTTGGGAGTTAAAACACCCATTATTTAAACTTAGGTGATTTCGGGAAAGTGATAAGAATGAATACATGCAAAAACAATGCAATGTAATTTACAAAAGAGTTAMATACAAAAAATGGCAAAACCTCTTTCTTCAATGTGAAATGGCAGGAGCATTACTGCATCTGATGGTATTTTTAAGCAGTTGTGGTTTTTGCAGTTGTGGTTGGTCATWGTAAGAGATAATCTCATCCATCTCTGGGAGAGCGAGATTAGGATGGCATGTCTCTACGTCCTTATGACTTCTATTAAATTAAGACACAAGTCATCAAAGTAAAACCAATATTGGCAAGTCAGGGGAAATTTTTTTCAAAATGATCAACCATCTCCATAGAAGATTTTGTGGATTTAGTTCATGCAAAAGTGTAACTTCAGTAAGGCTGAGGTTGTGTGTGCCACTTAGTGAAATGCCAAACCTTGAAGGATTTTCATGAGATGAAAAMGTTAGGACCAGCTGGGTTTAGCAGAATACTTTCAAGGTGTTTATGTTGCATATTTTAATTCTGCTGCACATTTCCATTGTCGTTGGATGAATAAGGATCCATAAGCATTGTGTTATTTTCCAGAGTCTTTAAAAATACTGCCCATATCTAACTATTCACTATGGCACATTATACCCAAAATTATGATGACCAGAAAAGGAGATGGTAGTTCAAATTTGTCTATTCTTAGTGCTCGAGCACATCAAAATGAATTAAATTTAAATTGATAGATAGTCACCACATGTGATCTGATTGTATTTCCTCTCTTCAAAATAGTAGAAATATTAGAAGCTTTATTTCTGCGGTGCTGACATGGGCACACCATTGCACAGCAGTAGCAGGAAGCATGCCTAGTCCCACAAGAGGCCATTCTCATGAGCTTCCAAAGCAACCTGAGACACGCAGAGGCTGTGGAGAGTTCAGCTGAGGTTTCTGTCAATCACTCCTGCTCTGTAGGCAGCATGGGCTGAACTCCAAGTGCTTGAGTTTGCCCTTCACTWCTTCCGATGGATGATTTCTCAGAAGCCTGAGAAATGGTTCATTTTATGATATCCAGTTGGATCAAAGTAGCACAAATATCCCACTTCAACAGCCTTCACCAGTCGCTTCACATTTCCCTTAAACAATAGCKTTTTCTAAATTCAGAATACAAGTTGGTAACCCCAAAATAGATTGTTCTCAGACAAACTAATCTATTTGCAACATGTTACAATACAGTTGTAATCAATCTGCCACAGAAAGACGAGCTGAATTGCAGCAGCTGCCTTTGAGAGGGGTCCTCACATCAGCCACGCTTTTGGCTCAGTGCAGTTGAGGATTGAGGTGCTGGAAATGCCTCAAGGTCACCAAATGAGTTACTCATAGCAGGCAATGAAGGATTTGTTGGTTCCAACCTGCAACATTTATTTATAGAAAGAGATGTTGAACCGGTCCCTAGCGATGCGAGTCCAGGAGGGATTGGCGAGTGATTTAAGCTTGAGGAAGACAAATGTCTGGAGGGATTATTCCTTTATAACCATCATTTTGGTTGTTCCAAATCTCTCACTTTCGCACTGACAGCCAGGYCTGCAGCAGATCTGTGGGAATTCAAGGTAATGCAGTCCTGGGTCCTTTCTGCACAGACCTTGACATCTCCGGTTTCCTCTGTCCTGGGGCTAGCAGGGCRTCTGAGAGAAGCTGCTCAGTGGCCCGCTCTGAAAGCGCACGTAGTGCAGAGCTGCTGCTGCAGCTGTAGCAGTGGTGTGTGCAGCATGGCAGAGGAAGGACATGTTGGGTCCAGCTAACTTACAGCTGGAGAACGGAGAACCTGATTGCATTACACTGTATTCTGGAAACTCAGTATGTTTTTTCTAGATTTGTTTGTTTTATCTCGTGATGTGCCAGACCTAGTGGAAAAAGGTAGAACTTGCTCTGCCCTTTCAGAACCGCTTTTGTACCTCCCAGTTCYTCTGAACTCTGCGATATACCACTCTTTGCCCTAAAAATAAATTAGGGCGTAACACTGTGAAGTTTTCACTGGCAGCGTCTTGCACTTGATCTTTTTCAGGTACACCCTTTTTACTTTGGTGTCTGAGCACWGCATAATCTTTTAATGTAATAAGCTTTACATCAATTAGGGATTATCTTTATTTTGCAGATGGGGCCCTGAAAACACAGAAGCTAAATTTGAAATATATTTGTGCACCTAAATATAAGGGTCTAGCTAGGGGGAATTTCAAAAGAGCTTAGATGCATAACATCTATCTGAACCACTGTAATGACATGTTTATCTGCATATGTGGTTGCCTGCGTATCTTTAATTATTTAGTTTTTATTACTCAAATAAAAGCACTGATGTTAGAATGAGTTAATCAGTGAGCTGCTTTTGAAAATCCTGCTGAGTGCCTGTCTGCATCTTTAGTACCGCAATATCGTGGAAGATTAGGCCTGGGTGATTACTTGCTGAGAATACAGGTGACAGAATCAAGCTTGTTCTAGTATGTGGAAGGAATTCAACTTCAGCTTATATGCAAATATGGATCTGAATGCAGGAACAGCTTTAGATTAGAAACATGGTTCTGATTGCTTTTTGTCAGAGTTAAAAGGTTTCGGATAAAAGTAATAGATATACTGTAGATATGAAGGGTAAATGAAAAGGCATATTGTAATGTTAACAAATAAGTTTCTAGTCCATGGATTAAGGAGTTATTTATTTACTTGCCTTGTACAAACATGATTATTTTAGAAGCACATTGACTGATGTGACATGTTCCAAAGATACTTTGTAAAATTCTAGTTCAATTTAGTTCTTCTTGTTAGATTATATACTTTTATCAAAAAAAAAAAATCATTTTGTTATTTCTTCTAAGATCCACCAGAAATTTAGTGGCAAGAGTCTCTCCTCTGCTCTTAATTAGCTTCAATAAATTCTTTAAAAGATTATCAAGATCAAATGGGCTTAATTTCTTCGAAGTGAATTGTATTGCTTTCCTTAAAGAATGATAAGCCCTACAAGCATGCTACTGATTTTCAGCATGGCTGTACTGTGAGTCTAAGACAACATGTTAAATCTTTAATCACTGACTATTTTATATTACTAATAACAACCTAATTTTATTATAAGTGCTTTCTAGGATCATTTTTTAAAGTGTCRTATTATGCTTCACCCTAATTTAGCTTAATAAATTCTGACATACAYACTGCATGTATTAATCACAATACAGCCTGAGCTGATCCACAGAGTAATGCAAAGCTTCAGCATATTTCACTTTAAGTTTGTACACAAGTTGTATTGTATAAGTGTTACTCGTGAAGCGAGAGAGAGACAAGTCTGTGTATGTTTGGGGGAGTATGTCTGTATACAAGTGTGCCATGTRGCATCAAATGACCAGGCTCATTTCTAGCAGCACATAACACACATAATGTTTAGTCAGGTTCAAATTGATTAATCYGAGCAAAAATTCATATATCTAGATGAGTAATTATTTTTGATATTAGACTCACTTAGCTTCAAATACAATTTAYTCTGTGCCAATAGTAAAGAGAGATGGACTGTGAAGCTGGACCTCGGTCCCTCCTGGGCCACTGGTCCTGTAGGGCAGCAGCAGGCGGGAGGCTGTGGTCCTCACTGGAGGCTTTGGCAGTCAGGGGTCTGTACTTTAAAGTCCTCCCTTAACCTCGGTGCAGCTCCAAAATGTTTGCAGAAATGGCTTCATTGAGCTCGCAGGAAAGGGGCAACCAAAAGCACTGYTACCATGGAGCGGGTCTGCGGTGGGGCCACTCCACGTTCAGTTGCGTGATGGGTTCCATCTCTTGGGCAGAGCTGGGCCCAGGACCCTAGAGGAGCACCTGGGCAGGGCAGCAGCTGCCGTGGGGGCTCTGCGGAGGTGGATGGACCTCTAAAGGTGACAGTTTTGTGATGGAAAGTGGAAACTAAGTTTGGCTTTACAAACCCAATTAAAGCACAATTGAAGAGAAAGGTTGTGGATGATTTGTGAGTATAATTTGAGTAGTCAGAGAAAATAATTTCTAAGGATATTTTCGCTCTCAAAAATAAAAACTGTAGGTGTAGCGTGTGAGGAGAATTGCAATTCAGCTGCCTAAAAAAACCATAATGAAATTTTGCTCATGCCGTGAGATAGACTTACCTCATTAACCTGCCATAATCCCTTCATGCCATTAATCACCATGTCTATCATTTTGTCAGGCATCAGACTTTTCCAAGGAGACAAATGTCCATCACTTTCATGTTCTCTCAGGCAACATAACCTTTTGAATGACAAAGATTGTTTTGTCTCTTCCTCACATCCCTCACTCTCATGCCCCTGCCCAGTAAGTTTCCAAGGCCATAAAGAGACTTCTGGGCAAAATCCACAGCAAATCTAGTCCCTGGAATAACTCTGGCAGATTTGGCCAACTGCACCTCGCCTCCTGGTGCTGCTGCCTAGGGAAGAGGAGCCCTGTGCAGGGRAAGGGACCAGGGCCCCATGGCCACCTCAGCATCCCCAGCTCCAGCCACACAGKCCATCAGCTGCTGGAGGAGCCCGGGGGGCCCAAGCAATCAAAAGCAAAGGTGTCCTTGGAAGAATGAGCGCCAACTCCTCATTGAAGTGTTTGGTGTTTCCCAACCGGAACAGACCGAAACTTCAACTAGCAAAAATTATTAAATTTCAACTTGAAAAACTGGAGCTATTCCAGATAATGCAAGCAGAGAAGGTGGCACATTGGAAGTGAGCATTGGAAAGGATGGGCTGTGGAAAACATGAAAATATCCCTCCTTCATCAGGGAAAAAATCCTCTTGAAAAGGACATGAAAATATACTAGTGTCTTAATAGTTCAATTCCAGGTTGTTTGAACAGTGCTTTGGGGATTTTATTATTATTATTCCTTCCCCTTTCTCTGTCCTTTGAAGCTTAGGAAGCAAGCCTGGAACATATATATGTAAATCGTGTGACAGCTATTGTATTGCCAGTTAATTTACAACGAGCTGCAAGACTGAACACGTCTTCTAACATATAAGCCATTTGATTTTATTTATGAATTAAGCTTTTGATTTAAAGCATAAACCGTATTCAAACCACCCTTTAGCTGACTGAAATATAAAATTGTCATAGCTGTTTGGAATATGCTTCCCTTTAGCTGAATAAAGAATTGAAGTGATGATAAAACCCTCCATTATCATGGTAGTAATTAGAGAAAATACATAAAATGTTGCTACCTTTATTTACCCAACTGATTGGTGTGAATGGCTCTAACATATTTTGCTTTTTAATCTGCATTCAATTAGGCAGAAATCAACAAATAAAACTACAGTTGAGCATAAAACAACAGTTATAAATTAAGCTACCTATCCATTTCTACTCTCATGTGCTCTGCAGAGTGTGTATGAGTYCAGGATTTTTGCATTGGCTCCAAAAGCTGGAGGGAGAAGCAGATCTGAGAGGTCTGACTCTAATAGGTAAGGGCTATTTTTTAGGTATTAATACCTAAAAAAACAGGATTGTGTTTCCATGATTGATCATTAAGCATCAGCCAAATCATTCTGAAAGTACTTGTAAAGCTATAAAATGCTGCATAGGTGCTATAAATTCTTTTTTTTTTTTTCTGAACTGGAGAAAAATACCTGCCAAGCCTGTAAGGGTCTCCAGGAGTGGAGGCTGTACATGTGCCAGATGGGGCACGTCCCGCCTGCGTACAGGGACAAACTTCTACATCTAGAAGCCAACGCCTTAGATAGGGCATGAACCCTACTGCAATRTGGAATTTAAGAATTAAAAGTTGTGTCCTGTGTGGCTTGGACGTTGACAACTAGACTTCTCCATGCTGAGCAGACAATTTAATTTAATTTACCTTTCGTAGGGTTAAAAAAAGGTTCTGCAGCTGTTTAGGCTGAATACTCATGCAGAAAGTGAATCCCTTTTTACAAGGGCAAGGACAACAGAGATCAGTAATCTGCAAAATGCATGTGATGTGGTTCTTATCTCTGCTATGTGATCAGGTGGAAAAAAATAATTTCCTAAAGTATCTTATTTTTGGTTGGGGGAGGAGGGGAAATGGGGAGAAAGTCTCTTTCTCAGTATCCGTAAAGAGAGGGGACCAAGTATTTCTCCTGGAGCAGGTCCAAAGCTCTTGGACTGTTTTATTTTCACCTCATTTTAAGGTGCGTTCCAATGAAAAGCTCTCAGCTCCACTGCAACTTCTATAATTAATTGCTTCCACCTTAGCACACAAATCTGGAGTTAAGYACCAGGAAGAAAAGACATTTATCGGTATCTTGATTCTGTGAGAAAGAGGATTCTCAAACCGGCTGCTGCTAATGCCTGGTGCTCTTATTTGTGGGATTAAGGATACTCAGGCTCTCAAATTTTCAAAGTATTAATGACAGCACATGGTCCTGAACTTGAAACTGCTTCTGCTAGGCAGACTCCCCCCTGGCAATTGGAGTTTCCTGAATTTCAAGCTATCCTGGTCCAGGCTGCCACAGGCAGTGAGTCAGTCCAAGGGACCTCTCATGAGCATCTTGTGCYGGTCTTCCTGCTGGCTGCACCGTGCTGCCCCAGGCTCGCTCCTGCTTGTCATCCACAAGGAATCACTAAGCTGACACCATAAATTATATTCTGCTTACATTATAATGCAGAAGTAGAGCAAGGAGATATTTAAGATCACTTGATGGTATCTTCCGAACTGGCCCACTGTGTGCATTGCCTCCCTGAACTCAAAAAAGCTGAAGGATTTGTTTCTGAGGAGATGTATAGACTAGAAACCTGTGGTATATCCCTCAAGAGTGTTGCTCCCCACACCCAGACARGAGGTAGGACCTATTGAACTACTGCATATTTAAAATTCAACATAATTGAGTGTTCTGTGTGAACAAGAGGAAGTTGTACACCACCTATTAAATGTAGACCTGATTTTTCTCTGGGCCTTAGACCATAGTGCATATAGTTACTAAGAAATAATAATGCTTTCAGGCTCAGGAATGTAATTTATAAAATATTTTGCAAAGCTTGCAGACTGCTATAGGGTAACTTCTTGTTAGCCATTAAGAAAAATAATAATGATAATGATCATCAGCACAATTATAATTAGCCTGTCCCATGGCTTTCTGAAGCCCAGGCTACCTACAGACAACTCATCTGCAGTAAGCTAGAGGTGGTACAATGACTGAAGCTGTTGTATAGGCAACACAACTGATCAATAGTGTAAGCAGAAGCAAGCAGAAGCAATCACTTTCATTGACTTTAGCAGGTAATTTGTGTTCATCTTGCATTGCAGCTGCATATGAACATGGAGAGCAGCAGCAGATAAAAGTGGCAGCACATCAATAGTTGCTGGTGGTTGGGGCCAATTACTGAAATTAAAATAACCTTTCTCAGACTGCAGCAAGATTAGCTGTTGACCCTGCTGGCCTAATATAGTTGCTGTTATACTTATTATCATCAGTCTCTTTTCTTGCCTAGTTATTCTCCGTAATTGAAGGGACCCACTCCTGGACATATTATTTCTGCTGCAGATTCTCTGGATTTGAAAGTGCCAAGATCTTTCTGTTAGCAGAGGCTGAGAAYGCTGTGCATAAAGCAAGGAGGATTCAGTTCAAGATTTACTGAATAAAGAGGGAAGGCCACCTAAAACTATATTCATTCCATAGCTACAGTGAATCTATAAAGACTTGAATAATCTGTGCATTATACCAGGCTTAAATAATGTCTTTCATTGTATATAACTTTTCTCCGTTAGAAATACTTTTATTCTGCTCTCTTTGTATAATGATGTGCAGAGTAACCACTGCAGTATTACACAAAATGTTTGAAAACCTGCAGAACTGTCATTAATCCATGTCCCCTCTGTAGCTTCTGTAAGTGTAGTCTTGTGCATTGTCATGTGTGCTCTTGTGAGTGGCTGGAGGCTAGATGATTTAGAGCATGAACTGGAAAAGCTAACTTTCCAAATAAAGTGTCCATAATCATTACACAGGAGCTGTAGGACTATTTCCCTCTTAGATCTTGTTAYGTGGGACTGGCATCATCCCATGAGACTGTGCTTTAGGGGTGAAGAGCAAATGTGATCCATGTAAAGTTGCAGAGATCCTCTTTGCGCCTTCCCTTTCCTTCACCAAAATGCAAATAGCCGTGTTTTAAGTTGCTTGGTATGAAGCTGAAGGAGCAGTTGTCAGTCCTCAGGTAGATCTTTTAGTAATTTTTTTATTCTCCCTTGTGCGAAATACAGGGAGGATAAACCCATGAAGCAAATGGAGTGTCTAAAGGGTGCTTAGCTCATACAGCAATATTTTCCAACAGTTAATCTCAAAGTTGATCCTAAAGGAATGGATAGCACAGCCTCTATTTTATAGGGAGAAGATGCAGACTGTCTATACAAAGGTATTTTTCCCCCAATACAATCTGCCTGAATACAGCCCATGAAAAGTATTGTTTAGGGGAAGACACAATAATACTTAGACCAAACATCTTTGCAATGATCATTTTCCTGTCACAAGGGAAAGGTGCCACGTGGGACTAGGAGCATATGTAGGGGAAATGAGGAACCGTGAGCCGTGCCTTCACAGTGCCTGGGAAATGAGGCACTGCTGGGAGATCCGAGCGTACAGGCAGCAAATACACTGGGTGCACGAGTGGGTCTGCAAGCACCTCCCCACAGGAAGATACTTCGAGAGGAATGAAATCACTGTGCAAACCACCCAGCTTTAGGGAACGAGCTGTTTCTGTGTCATTAGGCTGGTGCACAATGTCTAGTTTGTTCTTGGGGAATTGGGAGTGGAATGTCACTGATGGGAAATGCAGAGTATGGGACTTTTCCCCTACAAAAACACATTTCTGGAGAGAGAGGTTTGCCCAGCAGGGGTATAAAAGCCTTTCAGAGAAAAAAATCACAGCAGAAAATAACTTCTTTTTTTTCCTGACCTGCACATAACTCTTGCTGTTTTCCACCTGTTTTTTTTTCTTTTTTAAATGACCTTTAATTGAAAATTGAAGTTTTAATTGGTTTGAACACACAGGTACCACTGGGACTTGTGCAAGAGGGCCAYGCACCTCTGCAAAATTTATCCTAACATATTTTACTTCTTCTGCCAATACGAAAAGAAAARAAATCAGCTCCGGGGGCTACATTAATGTTTATCCACTGTCTGCCTCCACCATGGGCTGGCATTACAGACTAAGATGTTGTGCTTACTCAGACTGTTTGGCAGAACAGTTATTGAAGGCAATAAATGTGATAAACTACTCAGACTGAGTAGGTAAGATTTAGAACACAAAGTCAAATTTCATGAAATAAGTCAAGTGTAATAAAAAAATAAAAGTAAAGACCTAGTGCATAAAGGTGCTTTGAAAGGACGGTGTGTTTAAGAGAGGTCTGGATGGGTGCTAAGCAGAAACCCAATAAGCCCGATTACTGTGGTTATTGCTGCCTTCACTACTGCTGCAAAGGTCATTTACTTATTTATTAGTCATTCCTTACAGAATTATAATCTATCATAGCCTCATCTTTTCTTTACTCCTTTGGGAATACGGAAAGGAAAACAAATCTATAAACTGTCCTCATCCTGCTCGCCTCCCCCTTCAGCACTGCTAGAAAAGCTTCCTCATCCTTCAGGAGAACAATCAATATTAAACGTCTTTTACTTTGCCAATGATTGATTGTATCTCATTTCCCATTATTCATAGAAAAAGGGACATTTGGGGTGGATTATTTTTTTAAGACATGATAGAGATATGGACACCTGAAAAATTCATGAAAACTTCTTRGCCATTTCTTTCACACTCAGTTTTGTCAGTAACCCCCGGGAGTGGAAATGCTCCAGGAATGAAGGCTTCTCTTCTAGCTTTGATCCTCTGAAGTCTGAGAGTGCCCAGTGATACAAGAGGCTGGCAATAGCTTAAATCCCTTAAGTAAATGCTTCTCTTAACCAAATTTTGAGGCTATTCCACCTGTAAAATTTGCAACTTGGAATTGTAGATAGCTTTAAAAGAATCTTGGTAAAAAGCTGCTAGTTAAAAGTAAGTAAACTTTTTCTCTTTACTCTAAACATTTTTTTCCACCAGTAACATGTCTCTTGTGCTGTGCTGGATTTAAACTCACAGTCCGGCTGCTGAGGTTAGTGGGAGCTGATGATCTTTATGATGATTCATGTGTTGGTGCTAATATCTACTCCCCTAATATCTACTAAACAGCAATAGCTAATATCTACTAAACAGCAAAAAGGAGCCTCCCACTTTGGTCTGTCCTGTCTACTGGGTGGGATAAGATTGTAGCCCTGAGAAGAGTTTCTGAGTTACTGAATAAAGCCCAGGATAATTTCAGGAGTTTTGGAACAGATGCGCAGTTCAGAATATCTCCAGAGRCTGCAGAATAGTCCCCAACAGTGTAGAGCAATTGCAAAAATCTCAGCAAAGCCTGAAAAGCGCGACTATAATGTGCTGAAGGAAGAGAAGAAGATCGCCAGAGTATTAACAATTCCCTAGAGTGTCAAAAATTCCCCAAAATTCAGYGATTTAAATGATACCTTGCTCTACAAAGGAAGGCAATGGATGACCTTTGTGGCAAACTCAGCTGCTCTGGCTTGCAGGGAAATTCTCTTCCCATCTTGAAGTAGCAATAATAAAGATAATAACTTGGGATCAGGAGCGTGCATTTATTGACCTGCTTCAGAACTATGTACTGCTGCATTCTTAGCAGTATTTTTCCTTCTGCACCGTTATTTCTTCTGACTGTAATAAAGTTAAATGAGAAAGTCTAGAGTATCATGGTAGGGATGTTCAGTTAGTTCCACCGAGTGTCTGTGTGAGTTAATGCAGCACTGGAGTGTGTTGAGGTTCTGCACACCTGCATCTCCTACTGCAGACCTACTTCCATCATCAGGCGAAGGTGCTGCCCCGTTTAGATGTTTGGGCCCATTTGATGTTTCCTGTCTTCAAAGAAAAAGCTGACTCTGTTTTAAGCATCCATATTGCAGTTTAAAAAGACACTTATTTTTTATGCAATATTTGAGTGCCAAGGATCAACTCCTATGCKTTAGAATGTATTATTTTTTAACTTACTTGTAAATGAACTCAAATCTATGGATATTAGAGGAAACTCATCAGTTTGCACAGCCTGCATCTTACATCTTTAAAATGTTATACATASATCTTTAACCTAACAGCAACATTTTTTTAATTTTCTAAATTTCTTTCCTGTAGTTATTTCAGGAACATTCTTCAGGCAGAATGAAATGATTGCTCCATGAACTCAATATATTGCAGCAAATATTAAAGAAATACCTTTAATACCCAAGGCTACAGAAATAACATATGCAACTGAATCTTAGATAATAACTTTTAAAACTTGCCTTTAATATCAAATGAGTTTAAAATTAATATGGATTCTTATCCGGGATATCATCATCTAATATATTAAAAGTTCTGTTGTTATTTCGCTACAGTAACTGGAGCACATCTCAGCTCTTATTTTTTACTGAACGCGTTAGTGCGTAATTCTGCAAGGAAGGGATATTTAGGCAAAGTGGACATTTTATCTGATTGCTTCATGGGCCGTTAGAGGGATTAGGGATGAACCAGAGGTTCCATCTCCCGTGTTAGCAGCTTCCCGGAACGATGCAGGAGGTGTAATCGTATAAAGTGCTTGCTCTCCACAACGCTCCTTTGCGTTGTCGCAGGTTCACTACTTGTCTTACTGCAAAGGGAGAAGTAAGTGATTACTGTGCCCTAATTCTCCAGCTGGAAGCTGCACAGAATGACTGGGGTCATTTTGTATAAAGGAGCTGAAGAAAAATAACAGTGTTGTCCTCAGAAGCAGAAATCAATACAGAAGTTATACTATTGAATACCCATGGCTTTCTCTGAGATTTAGAGAAATGAAGCTGTGATTTGCAGAAAACTTCCATGGTATGTGAAAGGTCAGACCATGCATTTGTATTTTAAATGGATTTGTTTTCTTTCAGATATTTTCAAACTCTCTGTCTTGGGACTTGCCTGATTCAGCATGTAAGAGCAGACTTTTCTTTTCCCATTGTGCACGTAGCAGAGCAGCTCTAATGCCCTGAGTTTAATAGGGTGAGCACACTTTCTATAATAGAGAATAATGGAACAGTTTAAATCTACTAATACATTTGTTACTTTATCAAGCAGAGCATATCATGCTCTGTGTGTGGCAACCAATTAGCCTTGGTTAATTTTAGCATGTAATACAGATGGCATTTTCTTGGAAAGATAAAGTTTATGCATCAACTCTGCAAACTTCTCACATTCTCTCTCAGGCTCATGGAGCCTACAAGAAAGGAGCTCATGGGTGAAGAGCAGCTGGCACAGACTGGATTCAGGGAAAATGAAAGTGATGTTTTTGAGAAAGGCAAAACRCGTTAAATTAAAAATTTTACAAGCTCAAACACTAGCACTTAGTTTCTATTTCCTGAAGTGCCATGAAGGCACCACAGTAACCAGGTAGSACGGGCTGGCTAGGCTCGCTGCCCCCCTCCTGCTGCAAGATGGGCTGTGCCTCTTCTTCATAGACTGTCTGGCACAGTGGTCCGCAGCCTTGTCTTCAGCCTGCGTYGCTGACACTCGGAGATTACGGGATTTAATTTGCCTGTGTACTGTCAGCGGTTGCAGGCCCCATAAATTGGGCACATGCACATGTCTGTGGAGACATTTAGCAATGCAATTAGCCTTTCYATAACACTTTGAAGTAATTTGGTATCACCAGTGGTGAGGGAGGCACACAGTTCATCAATCCCTCCTTGAGCACATTGTATCTGAAAGTGATTGATAAAATGGGCTAGGGAACATAAAGAATGAAATTCAGTTGATTGCACTGCATTTTAAGAGGAAACAAGAACATTGAGAACATTGCTGCTGCCAGCCTGGGGAGGATCCACAGTTGGGTTTTAAGGGCTCCATGAGCTGACTCCTGCAAGGCCATGAATAGGATTTTAAGCCTGAATGGCTAAATGGAAATAGGGGTGAGTGTTGCCCCAGTCTTTCTCCCTGCTCCCCTTGCCTGAAGAAATAAGGCACAGAAGCTGAAATGGTCCCTGAAGTCTTCAGCAGATATCAGCTGTTATGCTGTAGAACTCCTGCCTAAAGAAGATAGATACATGATGGCAATAGCAATTATATTTAACATTCATTCCAGTAGTCAAGTTATTACGTATATAAAACTTTGAATTATAATTTTAAGGGGCTATTTGCATGAGTCCCAGCRTGCCCGTTASAGTGTGCCTGAACGGAGAGATGAGKGATCCACCGCCCCAAAGCCGCCGGCCCCGCAGAGAGCCGGGCTGCCGGGAGCAGCAGGGAGAGCCCGCGGCCGTATCGTGTGCGGTCAGTGTCATGTGTGGTGTTAACATGCAGGCTGCTGTAGTCTGCAGGAGTCAGTGAGGACAGCAGAGCTGTTGCAAGGGAAGTGTGGGAGATGACTTTGTGGTGCGGCCTCAGGAGAGATGGGATGGTCCTTTCATCTATTCACTGATGTCATTTGTCACTATGTGGCCTGTTCTTGATTTATACATAAATCCTCCTTTTACATTTTACCTTAACCTGGCTTGGKTAAATTGTCAATGATGATAACTGGATAACACTAAGGACTTCCTTGTAAGGCTTAATGATTTGGTGAGCCAGTATCTCAGCTTTTGGGAATACCCTCTGGTATATCCAAAGGACAACGGAGTGGATATCGTTTATCAGGGCAAATGGAAAGACATAAGGATGCAAGGAGGAAGAACCTTCTTCCAAACATGGTTGTGGCATTGAAGACTGGTGCTCAGTAAAATACTGGGGTTTGCACCTGAGACCTGTGTGTCATGGGGAGCAGTGTTACGAGATTTAACTCACGTTGTATTTTATACTCTAAGATCTGAAGATACTGGCTCTTACTCTCTATATACTCCACAGTGTTTCAGTATAYATATTGTCATGTGTCTCTCAGAGTTTATAAAATTTATACTACAGTTAAAACTACTTTGCGAGTATTCCTATGTTGTCCAAATGCCAGCATAAATAAGTATCTCATGGAATAAACATTAAATAATTTAATATGATTATGATTTTGCATAGCATAAAAATTGCTGTAGATTATTAGCATAATGTATTGCTATGTGCAAAGCTGCACAGTCATTGAAGCCAAGTCTCCGTCTCACCACCTCAGCATCAAGTCTTGTCCTTGAAAGCCGCTGCCGCAACAAAATGAGTTTTGTCTCTGACTTCCCAACCCTGCCGCCTTGCCTGAGGACAGCAGAGCTCGGCTCAGGGGCTGTGGGACACAGCTTTGGGCACCGGGATTCTTTAACACCGTTGGAGGAAAGCAAACTCCACTAACTGTTTCCTTCTCAGGTACAATTCATCCTTCCTTCTCCCTTTCTGCCTGCCTTAATGGGGGCTCTTTGGGGGCTTGGGGAGTGGCTCAGCTCTGCAGGAGCAGGAAGGGCGGAGGCTCCTGTACCTGCAACCTTCCCGCACTTCATTTCTGTTGCCTCTTCTTTGCAGTTTGGGTCGAAACAGAAAATCCAGCTTTGCTAGATTTTTCTTTGGTCTTAAATTATATGGTATACTCTACTATATCTTCACAAGATTTCCTAGTATATAATCATGTTTCTGAATCATTTTTGTTTAAAATAGAACTGAAAAAACTACTAAACTATCAAAGCTTAGTAATAGAATTARCAAAGTTTAGTAATGCAAAAGAAATAGTCAAAGAAGGCAATTTCATTTTAGCTTTAATCACTGTGGACTGCCAAAAAGATTTTATCTTGCAATAAAATCCAGTTGCTAGTAGAGCAATAAACAGCATTTGGTTGTTTATGTCCTTGTCGCCACTGAACTACTACTGTTCTTCATAACTTCAGGCAGGATTGTTGAGATTATCTATTTCTCCATATTGTGTAGACTATGGTATTTTATTTATCATTTAAAAATCATTGGAACCAAAGAACTTAATGAAGATGGGCACATCTTGCCCTGCATTAATCTTTTTTAACAACACTCCCTCTAATTCTTGAGCGAATAAGTGATAGTATTTTCTGTAAAAGCACATGCTAGCTTGATGAGGCACACATCTGCAAGTTTGCCATTGAAAGGCACAAATTTCTCATATTAATAGCACAGGTTTACAAATCATTACCTACCTATGTGAATGTTCAGATCCTATGAGCAAGAATTCATTTCCTTGGATAGTACAGGCCTGGGGATTGCTTCGGACATAATGCTGTGTGCTCCATTGACAATGAGGATTCAAAATAACTTTCTTTTTGTGGAAAGTAATTATTGGCACTATTATGAAACCTGAATGTAATGCCCTATGCGAGTCATACTGTGCTGATTGTGCTACGAGCAAGGTGGGGAGASACAGGCTAAATAGGAATGAAACAGTGTATCCCTTCATAGAAAGATCAGTTAACCATACAGTACTCTTACCCTGTGTAACCAGAATCAAAGTGTATGCACAGATTCTTGAAGAAATTCTTGAAGTTCATTTAAAATGATTATAAAGACAAGCATAGGGTGAAAATACTGTGATTTATACCAACAAGAGATAGGTAATAGATAGTTTTAAGACTTTATCTTTTTTAAGTGAATTCCTGTTTCATAACGGAGTATTTTCCTGTCTCAAGATGCTTGTGTACTCACAAGTCTGTGAGATACAAATAGAGAGTTAGGTAGCAATATGACTCATTAATCAAAATTGACTTATCTCTGTGTACAAATTTAGTCTTTTTCGGGCATCCAGGCATAAACAATCCACATATGCCTGAGTGATTCAAACTGTGCTGATGGATTTAACTGCTTAAACCTTTAGCCCCAAAAGGAGAAGCTTGAAATTTTCATATTTTAGCATTTAATGGAATTGTAGCAGATGGCAAACTTTTTCTAGTTGTGTTGTCTAAGACAGCCTTCTGAAACATACTTGTTTTTCTGCATGGGGGTTTTCTGCAGATAAAAAGCAAAATGGGCTTCTAAGAAACCCAAACCACCATCACTTCTGTTTATAGATATAACAGCAGGTCTTAAAAGTAAAATGCAATCAGAGTTTTCACAGATGTTTTTCCTGAAGGGCAATAATAATAGTAGATTTCGAGCAACTTTTGTACCTGGGAGCTTAGAATGTCCTTGCAGAAAATCTCCTCAGCTGTGCCACATATTTTGCAGCACCTCTGCCAAAAGATAAGCGTAAAAGAAAAGATACGAGCACAAAGCAGAGCGTGCCCAATACATTTTAAAATGCAGAATAACACTATATATTCTTTCAGAGCCAAAGTCTGTAGCTTATTCCACCAAGCTAGAGAGTTAGGAAGGGAGGGGAATTTCAAACCATGGCCCAAGCTCAGTGTATGGGCCGTGTCAACACAAGACAGGAGAGCTGATCTGCTTCTCACCTCCTGCTCCTTTTGAACAWTTTTTTTCCTTCTACTCTAAATGCTGCCAGAATTGCCTTCTTGGGCTTGCTTTAATTACAGCCAGCTGAGATTTTTAGGACAAGCAAGAGAAGAAGGATGTTCCATACCTGCTCTGCAGGTTTTCTCTCCAAAGAGCCCTCCTCCAAACCACTGTAAAAGGAAATAACACATGGAGTGCTTTACACAGGCATTCACYTGGGCCTGTGCATTTGGCATGTACAGTAATTACCTTCTTTTCCATTTGCTATAAAGGAGCAAGCCGACAATATCCAGGTTTTTTTCTAGGGGGTAGATTATCTGCTGATGCTGTAATTTCAGAGGCAATCCAATTACTAATAAATACCCTGCACACAAAGCACAGCAATTTTGTGCGGGAGTGACTGCTCTCACCTACCCCTAGGCTGAGTCACCATGCTCTGTGTTTTTGCAAAAGTGAGGTCATTGGCAAGAAAGTTGTTTTTTTGCTGGAATTAGACAAATGCAGGTGGTAACTAGAGTTAATTATATAACAGTATGAGTGCTGGATATCCTAAAGAAAGCCAAGCATTTTCAGTGTATCCTAATCTGTTTGGGAACAAGTAGCACCTGTGAAGAACCATTTCACATAAGAACAGAGCTCAGGWGAGTTCACTATTCCTCTCTGTTTCTGTCTGCCTTTTGGCTTGGATCCAGATCCCAAAGGGATACATGAGGGTTAGAGTCAAAAGTTGGGCAAGGATTATAAAGAGAAAAACATATAAGCCTATATTTCTACAGAAAAGTAATCTAAAGCAAATACCTGAAGAGAGGGAGAAATGATAATACAGAATAGTCACAGAACCATAACGGACTTGAAGCTGAAGATGAGCAGGGAATGGAATCTTGTGTATAAAAGAAGGTGCCATAAATGAAGGCTTGTAAAGGAGTCTTGCTGCAGCATAGAGAAATATCAAGCCTCTCCATAGGTAAGACATGCTAAAGAAGAAAGGATTTCCTAGATTGTAATTGGTGTGTAAATGGCTGAAAGTAGAAAGCACATTGAAATGATGAGGTAGGATGAAATTATGTTAGAAAAAATCGTCCTGCCTGTAGAGCCCTGACCTTCAGTATTCACCAGTATTAACTTTTTTTTTTTTTTGTCTTTTTGGTGTTTACAGTTACCAGGTTTGCCATGGAAATGACTGTGTTTTTGGAATTGGTATATTGTTTCCGAAAGTCTATTTATTTCAGCACCTGAATGTAGTTGGATGTCAGCAGGGCTCTGTGCAGGTGCAGAGCTCGTGTGAGTTGGAGACAGCAGCTGGCTCAAGCTCTGCAGCTCCAGCGGCTTTAGGAGCTGTTGCTCCAGCCCTGTTCATTGCATCTGCTTCCAGACCTGCCATCCTCATTTCTTCCAACCAAAGCACCTTAGCTGGATGAGAACRGGCAAGTCAGATAAGCAGATGGTGGTGCTGGATACAGGGAGCAGTTTGTAGACTGTAGCAAACACTATGCACTGCTGGTAAATGTGTCRCCTGGTAGCACAAGATGGCAATATTTTGTAATGAGGAAAAAAATAAATTTAAAAGGTATTTTTCATATTTTCATATGGGAAGGAAAGGAATCCTTAAGTTTCCTTGGTCCATAAATGAGCGATCAGATGTCTAAATGAGCTTTTAATTTTGGGAAAATGAATGTTTTCAGGTGCAGAGTTGGAAGTTGCAGTGGGCATTTCTATTTAATGACAGTACAACAAGAGGGTGCAACAATCCCACGTGCATCTCTGCTACGGCACTCATGAACACGCGGTGGCGGCCCCCGCGCTCTGCAGGGCTGCCCAGCGGGTGCCCATGTGCCCTGGGCACGCAGCCCAACCCCGGGGCTTTCAGGAGCTGAAGCCTTGTACCTTAGCGTGCAACTAGTGTCTGCGTGYGCGCAAATGTAGAAGAGATGGTTCCAGCCAGCGTTAATAGGAAGGGGCAGGTGAGGAAGGTTGCAAGGCTGGCCTTTTGCTGGAATCTTTTCATTATTCTTGGTGCATTTTGTTTGGTTTTATAAATGGGAAGCATGTGGAAGTGGCTATTGAACAACAAATCAAAGTGGCTATTGAACCACAATTCTTGCTAGAAGAGCAGTCAAGCTTTGGGGTGACAGCCTTTTGAAAATATCCTTCTATTAGCAGCTATTTTTCATGGAGGAGAGAAGACATATGGCCACCTGAATGGAACATAAGGGCTTGGGTATTTGAAGGAGTTTGGCCTCTTGTTTAAAGGATTTTCGAAAGTGCTTAGTGCATAAGAGCTCCCATGGCTTTCTAAACCACTCTTTTGAAAAGCTGTTCAAATCAACAGCATTTTTTCCATTGACATGCTTGGGTTTTGTGTCATTTCCATTTGTGCAATGGAACGGGCCCTTAATAGTATTTAATTTATTACCATGACTGCAGATGCATTAGGGATTCTGAGCACTCAGTAATTCCAGGTGACTACTGTCAGCGGATAAGCTTTTACCTCTCCCCAGCTGTCATTTTCTGAAGTGCACAAAGTGAGGTGACCAGTACTTAAAATCATTCTCTATTAAATATTATCAGCCTTATCACATGGGAACATCATGCTTTACTAAACTGTTTTAATGTGTCATGACTCATACATGTGTATGTATCTATATGCACTAGACTTGAACTTGAACTTTTAAGTTAACATCYATGAAGAACACAGGACATAACCCACCTCCCCAAGTCACTTGGCATGCATAAAGCCTGTAGAACATGTCAATACTTATAAGTGGAGCGTGTCTGCATTTTCCTGCATTTTTTTTTCTTTTTAATCAAAGTGTGAAATTTGCCTTCTTGAGGATGCTCCTGGAAAGCAGTTTCTCCCCTGAATATTGCAGAGTATTGGAGAAGGAGGCCCTGGGGCAGCCGCTGTGGCTGGGACGCCGGCCCTCCATAGCACAGCATTTCCTCGGCTCTGGCGGGGGTCCCTTGCTTCCCTGGTTTCCCGAAGGCTTTTGCAGAGATGAACTTTGCATTAGTGTTTCTCATGCTGGGAACAGTCCAAGTAACCTGTAGTTTAAAATGGGCTTTGTTTGCTCTGATAAAATAGACGCTGGTCCGGTGGCGCGTTTCCTACGGTGATTCATTCTGAGATCAGCACCCTAAAAGATCATGGATCAGCAAGGGGGGATGTCTGCAGAGCAGAATGGTRTGGTAATAAATATTAGATGATGTTTCTAGCTACCACATAATCTGTATTCCACAACTGTATTTCTTGTATTAAAAAGTAAAAGTGAATTAGCATCCCATAGAGATATTTTATTTATGCTTGCTTATTTCCAAACTTGATAATCACAGAAATAAAATACTCAGAAATGCAAAACCTCTTTTAGTAAATCTAGCTTTTAATCTACTTTTGCTAGAATTTAATAATTTAAGATGAAAATAGGAAAAGAAAAAAATTGTTGAAATTATCATAGACTGGAACTTAAAATATTTTTTTTTAACATCCATTAGAGAGCAAAAAACAAGGTATACTAGAGTCTTAAAAATTTCATATTGCAGAGAAATAAAGCAAGCTTTTGTTAGATGTGRGTCTGTTCTCACACACCTGTTTTGCTGCAGCCTGTTCCCGCTGACCTCGGAGGACTTAACCCTGACTTCCACTGTGGTGGTTGAGACCTGAACAAAACTGGTTGTGTGCTGTGCAGAGCACTGCCCAAATTAGAGCAGCTGGTCTTAGCTTCGTCACTGCAGATACTTATATTTAAAAGGGCATCTTTGTGCATCTTTTACATGAGCATATCTCTAGATTCAGGGAAAGACTGGAGTTTATATTATTAACATAAATACCTGTATTTTTTTTCTCTCTTCCTTCTGTCCCTGCATGGTAGAGCACCAGGCCCTTCTTGGRGCAGGGGGTTCTGCAAGGCAGGTGCAGCTCTCGTGCTCTGCAGAGCCGCCTCCTTGGCAGCATTTCCTCCGCGGTGGCACAGAGGTGGCTTCCCTTGCTGGGGACCCCACGTTCAGAGATGTGGCACCCACAGAGCATTTAGCACTGCCTGAGGACACATCTCTGCAGGTAGCACTGCAGATGGCTCTGCACCTTCAGGTTGCACAGCYCAGCATGAGAGGTCTTCCTGGCTTGAGAGGGCAGGCAGGCCTGTAGCTCAACTGGTCCTGTATCCTTGCAGGTTTTCCAGTACATCACGTAGTTGGGGATGCATCCATCCATCTACACACCATTTCAGGACAGTAAGCAAGTTTCCCTTGCCAGTGATGCTAAGTGTCAGTGCATGCAAGTGGCAATAACTGCCCAGAAGTGGTGGCACTGATTGGGATTGATTTGTTGATTGGTTTTGAATCACTGCTCGTCTGAAATCTGTTACTACTGCCTGGGTAGGAGAGACCAGAGCGCCCCAGTTAGCTGGTGATCATGTTCAACAGTGTCAGCCAAGACCAACTGGACGGGAGAGGGTTTGTCACTCTGCTTGCAAAGGCCCAGACATTGCCTGTGGTCCAGTCCAGGCACCTGGGAATTGCTTTTTGCAGGAGGGAGAAGGCAGCAGCGGAAGGCAGCCACGGGTCACTGTTATTTGCTCGTTAGGTCACAAGCTACAGTGCACTGGATGTAATCCAAGTGGCTTTGCTACCTAAACCTGTCTCATAAACCTGGATTTGCRTCTGCCAGGCAGGAGTTTCTGCACACTCCTTGGTGCTGCCCCTGTGAGAAGGGGCAGGTTGCAGGCGATGGCCTGGCCTTGTGTGCCAGGTGCCAGGAGCACGGTGGGGCACGAGGGGATGGTGCGGGCGGCAAGATGCCCGTGACACTCGGCATCGTTTGTCACTCTGAGCCATGCATGGACAAAGAGCTGGACATCTGAGGCTCTATTCTGCTCCAGCGTAGTGTCTGGCCCTCTTGGGCAGCGGAATCTCTGGTCTACAGTTGGGGTTTGGGTACTGCTCACTGCTTGTATGTGAATCAAATGATCTCGTTTGGCAAGGTTGTCTGTTCAGATATCACCACCTGTGTCTGAAGGCACTACTGATTTCCTATCCCCAAGGCAGTGAGAGTTATTTACCCTCTCTTCACCCRAAATCACGTTTCCAGAGACCTCTTTGCTATGATCAGAGCTACTGCCCTGCTTCTCTGGGCATTTGTCTTTGCGAGCCGCAGCCCAGGCTCTTCCACGACTGCTTTCTCCCTTTGACATTTCTTTCACTGCTCTCTCTCCGTCTGGCTCATGCTAACACGTGTTGGAACAGTAACATCTTTTTGTAGCATGAGTTTTAATTAGTCTTTACCTTTCCCTTGGGACTGTTGTTTGCTCTAAAGCTTCCAGCAGGCGCATATTTTTGYGGTGTAATTTGCTGTGTTACCTGTGAGCTGGTGCAGCCCTCTGCCCAGGAGCTCGGGCGCTGTTTGCCTCTTGGCCCTTGGGCCCATCTCCCTGGGCGTCTAGGCTGCTCTGACGTTGGCTGGTGAGCTGGAACGAGGCTTTTAATGACGGGAGAAAGGAGAGATGAAGGCAGGCGTTTTCAAAGTGACTTCTGCGCTTCAGTATGCAGTCCCCACCGGCTGGAAGGGGAAGTCGGCATCYGAGTCCCCTAGGTGGCTTTCAAGAATTCTTTTCTTTCAAAACGTGTTAAGAGCAGAAATGGAGAAAGTGATTTATAAAACAAATAAGGTAGTGAATGATTCCATGTAAGTAAGTGGTTCCTCCTGTTTGATGCCTRTTTTGCTGTGCTTTCCATGATTAATTGCAGGACTAACTGGGGAAGAACTTAGATTAACTGTGCTACAAAGGCTTGCAGATCTGCTCTCAATCTGCCACGTAGTGCTTCTGCATTGATACCCTCCTGTACCATGTGTCTGATGGCTCTGCAGTGTCCTCTGCTGAGCTGGTGGGCTCTGCAAGCCTCGGCTAATTAGTTTTACATTCTGCACCTTGTTGTTACAGTGTGCTTGCTTGATCCTCTGTGCCATGGTGTTTGCAGCAAGGTTTGTGAAATACATCAGATTTTGCCTCTCTAAAGCATGGAAAATATAAACCCTGGCAGTTTTTTTCCTCAGAGATCTTAGTTTACATTTTAACACACAGTGTCCTGGCTTTGCTTATGTGAGCTGCATCTTGGCCCCTCATATTAGCCTCCCCTTCTATCCTGTACCTGACAAGTTTACTGCAGTCCAAACAACAACRTTATCTGCTGAGTGTCTGCTGTAGGGTTGCCATATAAATAAAAGCTCTCAAATAATTCCTGATCAGTGCAGCAGATCTTGTTTCAGTGGGACAAAACCAAGCAGGTATTTCAGATTTTATGGGGCCCTCTCCCTGGGATGGAGAAGAGGAAGGACATGTCATCCTCCTCTCTAGCCGTGGCAAATCTTGCCTTGCTTTGCTCACATATATTCAAACTTTGTCAGTAATGAGTATTTAGTTCACTCACCTGAGCACATCATCGCACCGCCAGCGCTCTCCCATTAGCTCCTCTTTGTGGTGCAGCAGACACAAGCTGCTTGTTCTCATTTCCACGACCTCTCCTCGCTCGGTTATCTCTCAATTCATTACGGGGATGTTGCCTTCATGGCCCAATGACGGCAGCGCACGTTGCTCATTTATTACGATTTCCGAGGAGCGCCGCCCGGCGCGGCCGGGGGAAGAGCTCCCCCAGCTGTGTGCTTGCTCAGCAGCGTCCCTCAAGCTCTGCTCCCTGCCCTGACCCTGGCAAAACCCGTGGCGGGGGGACAGCCAGTGCCTCGGGCCACTGCACAAACCAGTGCTGGACTGCTCTGTAACTGTCTCTGTCCCCACTGCAGGTGAAGGCAGAGAGCAGTGGTCTTGAAGAGCCTGCGAGGCACCCAGCAAAGGACAAAAATTAGAAGGAAATTCTGCTTATATACGTGTGTGCTAATCTGCCTGCAAATACCCCGGGCATTTTGCCCTGGGCCTTGGCCTCACCTGTATGTGGGCAGGGGAACCTGAGCTCTGCTTGTGGCACAGGCCAGGCTCCGGTCACCCCTTCCGCCACGTGCAGCTTGGGCTTTGATTCTTTCATTTGCCAACCTAATGAGCTGGGAAATCATTCCTGGGCCCTTCATGCTTCTAGGGAAGAAAGCAATGCTTTCATAATTAGCTAATACATCTATTATGTGTTTTTTAATACATTGTCATTAATCAGTTACCATTGCTGGAGTTAGTAAAACAGCTTTGCAGTGCCTAAACATTATATAGAGTGATGCTAGACAACCGTTTATTGGCATTTTAACCCAAAGAGTTACATGTTGCAGTGTTTTCTTGGGTGAATTTCCCATTGATTTAATCCAAATTTTGGACCAAATTCTTTATAACTAAGGTCAAACTGTTTCTAGTGTGCATGGCCACTCAGGGCCTGGACTTCTGATCCATGTGAAGTGAGTACAGAGGAGAAGAATTGCATTCAGTGCCCACCACCTGCAGGGACAAARCTGRAAGGTGCAGRAGGAAGGAAAGGGAGAKGAGACCAAGACGTCTGGAGTTTGCCATGACCAGGTGCAGCAAGGTTTGGGAGGGAGGGATGCAACCTACTACCCTATGTGAATGTGTGTGTGGGAACAGTTGGCCAGAAAGGATCTGGGAGGTGAACCCTGGAGATGTTCTTAATAGACTACAAGCAGAACTACGATGGGCAGCATAGCATGCTGTATGGAATTTGTCTTCTCCATCCAGATGAAAAATGATTTCAGGGTCTAGGATCTGGTTTTGGTTTATTTCAGTTTTAATTCATATTTTACTATTTTCTTCTTGCCTCCTACTGTAGAATGCCCTGCCCTGTTCTCATAGATACAAATCCATAGATACAATCTGTGACTGGTCGTTCAGTAATTCGCTGCTACATCTTCAGCATTGTTCAACGCTTTAATTGTTATTCTTTCAAGGATGGAGACTAAAAGGCACCCCCTTGCAGGAGGAGGAAGCACTTGATGCTTCCCCAAGTGCATCATGTCAAAGGTACTGTAGTACCAGGCAGCAAAACGATTTTTTTTTCTTGAACATGTTGGTGTTTTGGAGGCTTTAGTTGCACTGCATTTTTGTGTCTGCAGTATGTGAAATGTGAACTTCTCTGGCTTATGGGAAGGTGGCTTTAGCTGAAGCTGCAGTGTCTGTTTATTTTAATAGAGCTTAAAAAGTGTGAGGGAAGATAAAGAAATGAAGAGTCACATCATTAAATGTTCAGCATATGCAAGCAGACGTTCGGCAATTTTGCCCTCCCAGTGGTAACCGCTTTCTTTGGTTCTGGTCATTTAGTTAAGCATCAAAGAGATCACAAAGCTTTGTTACTATTTCTCCTTTCATTAACTACTGTCACAGAAACTGAATTTAACACTTTCTATCTCTTCCCATAATTTCCACCCTASAGTGGGCAAATTAAGGAAGTGGAAAGTGTAGCCATTTGATTAGGAATCCAGAGAAAAAAGTTGCAGGGAGTCCTGCTGACACRACTGCTGCAATTTTCATGGCATGTGTTGAACACGTACGGCCTCCGTCGCYCTCTGTGTTTGGAGGTAACTGAGCCCCTTGTAGGTTCCAAACAGAGTTTCTGAGGGTGGGAACCTTTTCAGCATAGCACCACAATTATTTTTTGGAGATAATCTGTCGTCTGAAAACCTTGCGAGTGGAAATTAGCACACGCTAGCCTGTACTTCATCCAAAGCAGCTCTCTGCTGCTTTTAGAAGAATGTTAAACTGGATCTTCTGTGGCAATAAACTGATTCTCTGATGAGAATCAAAGAGGTAATCTTTGTTAGTGTCCACCCACCATCTTTTTTCATTTAGACAATTAAACACCAATTTGCAAGGACAAAAATGTAGATAAAAGAATTAGCTCATGCCTCAGTGATTCTTCTTTAATAAATGCTGCTGACATTGGGCTGCGGCAAGGAAAGAGCTGGCAGGCTCTTTGCAGAGCGAGTTGCTGCTTGTGCCTTCCCCAGYGCCCTGGGCTGGGTCTGAGCTCGTCAGGGGCTCTCACATGAACCCTGTGCCTTCCTCTCGCAGGAATTGCCCACCAACAGTGCTTCCACCTCAGCRTGTGCCCCTGGTGCTGAGGGACCCTTGGCAGGAGCAGACCGTCCCAGCTGGGAGACATTGTGCTGGGCAGGGGCAGTAGCGAGCGGGACCCTCGCACTGAAGCTGCAGAGCATAAGCCAAGATGTTTTGGCCTTGCTAAAGACATGATACTTTGCTTGGTCCTTCACTTTTCACWCAGGAGGCTGCAGGATGCTGTGCTGTGGTGAAGTCAAGGGAACAGGACAACAAAACAGAGGTTTTTCTCTTGATCTGTGTGTTTATCTTTTCTTCAGTGTTATTTTTTGACGCTTTTTCACAGTGGACAGACTCTTGGAGGGATCCGAGCATGGTGTTGTATCCTACTTGCATTACTTCCAGATGTTTTTGTTCACTCCTAGCATAGGGAAGTAGGTTGTATTAGAGCTTTCAGAAAGGCTTTGGCTGATGCATCCTGCCCGTTAAAGACCAATGAGACAGAGAGGTAACATAACAGCTCAGCATGAGCCAAGCAACATTATCTCTGGATGTACAACTAACTTGATACCTGCTTTGAAAGTCATGACCTAATGATCTCAGTGTTCACTGAGAATGCGTTAAGGACAAAAAAATGCTGCTTCCCAATGCTGCTTTTGAGAGRTACCTCTAGCATGGCCATTAAATAGGTTGTGTGAGACACCTAAATTTCATTCAGGGATTACATACAGGTTTTTGGTGRGTTTAGCTGTGCTAGCATGCTGCAGCACACGTCCCTGTCCTGCTTCTGCAGAAGAGATCATGGCCACCAGAAGAGCAGCTGCTGGAGCAGCTGCTGGAGTCCAGAGCAGCTGCACTGAGTAACTTCCCTTCCTACAGGAGATGCCGGTTAACAGTTGTGTAGTATCACCCTGCAAGTTTAATGCAGACATTTCCCAGAATTATTCTGTGATCTATAACAAATAAAAAAAAATGCATAATAAGCATAGAAACCTTTTGTGCCAGATATTCTAATTAAAAGTTTTATTTATGATATTTTCATCCATTTGAAATGCTGAGAATAGCTCTACCTTTAATGCAGGAGGGATTTTCTTTATCTACATTTTTTTTTTAAAGGAAAAGAAATAGGAATGTTTTTACATTTTAAGTGCCACTATGTCAAGTACAAACTGGAATCTTAGATTTTATTTTTTAATGAAACTTAATTTAGCCTAGTTAGGAAGGCAATAACCATATTTCTAAATTCAGTTTATTAAAGTAATAAACACAGCTATTCCAGGAAATGAAAACATRTCTGGATATGAAATAGAGAGTTCTCTGCAGAAGATATTCAAATGTGGGTACCTGACATTTAACAAGTTAACCTATACATTTTGGCATAAACCAGACTCTTTTTGCTTCAGAAGGCGGAGGAGTCCAGCCTCTCTGGTGGCTGTGAATGCTGTAGATTCTTAGCGCTCTTGAGACCCTTGCTGATTTTTTTGGACATTTCAGGTGAATTGAGATGTCTAATTTAAAGCAAGAAGATATTCTTGGGCTTGTTTGAGGATCTGATTTTCAAATCTGAAGACAGTTTTAACTGCATTAGGGAGCCTGAAATGACAGGATYGGAGTTGTTATTTAATTGGAATTGGAATTGCTATTTAATAACGTTCTTAACTCTTCATACGATATAGTAGAAGAATGCTGAAGTATAGCACAGGTAATAAGAAAGAAATGGAGAGGACCAAGCTTGGGCTTTTGCCCTCACAACTGGAATAGGAACATCCAGCTTCTTGCCCAACAGCTGAGGGCTCTTGCTGTTCAATCTGAAGATTTCGCTTCTTCTGTTRCCTGAGAAGTCAAAATGTTGTTTTAATAGATGAGGGGAACTGGGACACAACAAARCACTAGGAAGTCAGGGATCCTTGCAGCCCGAGACGGGGCAGGCTCACAGGAGCCGTGGAAGAGCCCAAGGAAGTGACCTCTGCCAGTTCCAGGGGCCAGCTGAGGTGGAATTGGGCACGGGCTTGGTTTCTGAGACTGATCTTCTCTGTAACACGTTAGTCAAAATGAACTCAGTTTTAGAGAGGCTGTTTGGCTGCAGGTTCTCCTGGGAGATTAGGTGCCGGGACTGGCCACAAGCATTTGACCTTGGCCCAGGGCCTGCCAAGACAGACCCTCTCCATCCCCTGTGTCACTAGCAGCACTGCACTCGGCATTCCCGGGCTGCAGCCTGGGAGACAGATACACTCACAGTCATGGTCTGGCTCCCCTGTTGGCCCTGCGAAATGTGCTTTGGTCCRGAAACAGAAAACTTGAGCAACCTTTCTCCTAAATCAGCGTGCAGATACAAGGTAGATATAGATAGAAGCTATAGATAGAAACATTGTACAGCTGTAGAGATACCTAGAGTGTGTTCCTGGATCAGATTTTTTTTTTAAGCATTGATCCCAAATCAGCTGGGTCTTGATTTCCCATATTTCTTTGAAACTTTCTGTCCTCCCTCACCTTAGCATCTGCGGATGCCCTTCGGATTTCCGTAGGCATGCATGCAGCTATTTGAAAAAATTARAGTGTAATTACAAGTGAGCTAAATAGGCAGAAAGTCTTCATACTAAAAAAGTTTTGGAGTGCAGCAGAGGTCACTTGCATCTGATGTTTAATAATTTGAGGGACTTCCAGAGAGAAGCAGGACAGGTTCCCCAGGAAGAGAGGCTGCTCCCCGTAAAGGCCATGCTCATTTTGGCTGAGGCAGCCATCTGGGTGCTGTTCCAGGTGACTGATCCTTCACTTTCTCTCATGAAGTGAACAGAGTTTGACAATTTCCTGTTCCCCAGGACCTACATGAGCTGCAGTTATTTTTTTTTTTTCCAAAGATCATTGCTCTAATTTGCAACTAATGATTTTTTTTTTTTCCCAAAGAGAGCACCATTTCCTTGCATTTCCCAAATTGCACGTACCTCCACACAAGTGTTTTCCATAATCCCTGGGGAGGTGCAGCTCCTCCAGGTGTTGTGGGGCTTGGAGCATCCCAATCCTGAGCCCCCTTGCAGTCCATTCCTTAAAACAGGTACCAAGAAGTTCAGTTCTCCCAGTTGCTGCCATACTTCAGGTACCTCTAGCTTCCTTTTATGATTCTTTAAGAATCAGTTGGTTTCATTTAAAAAAGAAAATATGAAAAGGGAGTGAGCACTCCTAACATGCCATAGGCAAATGCACATAGGCAATGCTCAGTAACAAGAGAAACTCTTTCCATTTGCTCTGAAAAATATTTAGCAGTGTTGTAGAGAACATGATACAAGGAGGCTGCCCTCCATTTYCAGAGCCCGCACCCATACAAACTGGTATGTGTTTAGTGGCAATATTGAGAATTTCAGCAACTTTCTCTTGCCCTCCAGGCATAGCACGATAGCTGAGTGCACGTAAGAGGAGYACTTGGAATAAAATGAGAGCAGAGGCAGTCAGGAGAGCCAGCCACTTGGAGAAAAGCTTCTGAGATAGCTCCCCTGAAAAATTATCACATATCAGCAGCTGCTGAATGACACGGCAGGCRTGCCAAACCACCAGTGTGCAGCACCTGCTCGCTGCATGGTGCTGGCTCTGGCAGCCAGCTGGGAAGCATCGAGCCTGTTTCTGCAGCTCCCCAAGGCAGAAGGTCCCTGTCCTTATCCTCCGTGTGGGGACGGGATGCRCAGCTCATGAGTGCTGTTTCCCCGTGCTTGCCTTAGCCACAGAGCATCATCTCAATCCCTGTGTAGCAAGCTGTTTGCAAGTTGTCCATGTGTTGAGTTTTGGGCTTTAACCCAGAAACTTTTCAAATTTGTGCAGCAAGGTCACTCCTTGTATGTATTTCAGTGCAAATGTTTATTGTGGTTTATGTTCTAGGAAACAATATTAGCATGCAGTAATACATTTGAATAAAAGTGTTTTATTTCCTACTGGAATTTCATGCTGCYTGTGAATTTATGAATTGAATTTCTGAGGGATAGTGCTAAGCTCAAAGCAATTTTCAAAGGGGCAGGCAGCAAGTCATTAGCARCACTTTGAAAATAAGTTCTTCCTGTTCTGCATCAGTGAGATTTGTGATCCCCTTTACATATACATTATTGTGGTTATTCATTAGTTATCTTTCGGTACTATTATAGTAATCAGGAAAAATGTATTGGATATTATGAGTACCACTTGTATTGTAGTAGCCTCTAAAGTAGAACCACAGGAACACTGTGAAAGAGAAATAGACCTGGGGAAAGATCTCTAGRGTGAGCATATCCTGTCTCCTGCTATCAGAGCGCATCATTTAATTCATTTCATAGATACAAGTAATCTAAACTCTTACATTTTGTTGAATTTGAGGGAAAAATACGATTCTAGTGTGCCTAAAGATGATTAAAATAAGCCAATAATGAATGTAGGTATTCTAAATTGTAACAGAKAGCATGAAGATTTAATCTCTCCAGTTGCTTTAGTCTAAGGTTTTTGGAAGAAAAGTATCTTTTATTCTTTTAAGCTGTCATTTGTTTCCCTGGGTGTTTTTAGTGGAAGAAATTGAAATCRGTCTCTCTAAAGAGAAAGGCTGTAACAATAACGGCTCAGTGCATATTATGGAAGAGCAGTTAGGTGCTCAAATGATATTAACAGCTGTGSCACTTGGATCCCTGGCTCTTGTCTGCAATACAGCTGTTTGTGGCAGCTCATTCAAGGCTCCAGTTGCAGATGCAGCTAAAGGAGGTTGCACCTTCACCTTGAGCTCCTTCCCTGCTGGCGTGCAGTCCTCACTGGGTCCATCTTGGACCGACTTGGGTCCATCATATGGAATGGCACTTCCATCATCTTCCTTGGGGAAGACATGGAGTCCTGCAAAGTTCTCYTAGTGCGTTTGCAGTGGCAGTTCAGTTCAGACGGGGAGTGAGATTTTGAAAGAGTTCTCTGAGCTTCCTGCATTTCAGTTCACATCTCAAAAGTGAGCTGGAAGCCTCCTGGGTGCACTGGAGGATGTGCTCCAGGCTTGTACCAAACATGCTCCACCACCACTAGGCATCCAGGGCATGGGTGGGCTCTCTGAGACGTGCCCTGTGGGCAGCAGGTCCTCAGCACTCCTTTGCTCCTGAGATCTGCTGTAAGACACATCAACCCCTGTGTCTTACAGTGCCAGTGTCCCCTTGCTGCACCAGCAAGCCTCATCTTCAGTTCTCCTCTTCAGTACAAAATGCATCAGCATTTTCTCCTGATGCCTGGGAAACAAACTTCTTTATAGAGAAGATTTGCTGTTACATTTCTCAAGTGTGAGATTTATTTTAGACTACAAGGATTTCATCTAAAAATATTTTTTTTTAKAAAGGCGAGCTATGCAGCTGAAAAAAAGCTATTTAATTCCTATGCAAGTTGCCTGCAGCATTCTGCCTCTGCAAGGAGAACCCTATGGAATTTAAAAGCTCAGTGGCTGAAGAGCTCTTTCAAATTATGAAGAGAGCAAAATAGCTCCTGTAGTGTTTTTTTCCTAGCTATTTTGGCTGTTTCTCTCTTTCCGGTTGAAACTGCCTGAAGTGAGACTAATCAGCTACTCCTCCAGAGAGAACGCCAGGCGACTGGAAATAAAAATAATAAATCATGACATTTTACTATAAAGAAACAATATACATCAAGGGAGTGTCTTTTACAACCTTATATTGCCATCTTCAACCACAGCAAGCTAATAAAATGTGAAGTTAATTCAAGTTGGATGTTTCTAGCAAATCATTGTGTGAATACTGGTATGTCTACATGCACATTTTCTACCCAGAATTGAAATAAAAAGTTAAAATTTAAAGAAAGGGCTTTAACTTTCCTTGTATTTACTTGTTTTCTGAATCTCACCATGAGAGATGCATTTTATTAGTAACTGGGCATTGCTATGATAAATTGGGGATATTGGTTGCATTAATTACATCTTTATTTTGATGTGTACCAAAGCTTAGGTTTCACTCGAGGGCGTGTGTTTTTCGTTCAGATTTCTCTGAACACACCTCAGGTAATTAGACACATTATTGTAGTAGTGATAATTTTGCTCTGTGTTTGCTCAGTTGCATATGGCAAGAAATATGTTTACTGTTTTGCATTTTTAGGTAACTGGAGTATTATTTTCATACAACTTTTCATACRAGCTGGAGTAGAAGGTATTTATCTCAAACATAACTTTATTATTATTATTTTTAAATCTCCTTGGTCAGAAGGGCCTATCACTTAGTACGTGTTTGTAGCATGTATCACAGTAGGATGCAGCACCCCGGTGCCACAGCAATACTTTATAAGAGCAACAAAGAGCTACTGGAGGCATTAATAGGGTAAGAAATATGCAGTGTTATGCTGTGCTTTTTGATGCATAGCATTTGATCAGAAAATTGAAAGATTGCTACAGTGCACAAATCCAAAAGGTAATGGAGGCTAACGTCTTTGTGTCTTCATACAGTGTGCAGCTCCATCCTTTAGCTAGTCACGAGCCAGATAAATCCTTCACAAACGATCCCAGAATAGAAGCAGCAGTGGAATTCAGTCATCAGGTAGACTTGAAGGAATTGCAACACATTTCTCCTTCAGGAAAATGCTTCTACAGCAGTTGTTTCTGCAGCAAATTTCAACCTTCCAGTACTGCTTAAAAATAACCTGCAAATATAAAAGTATGCATATTTACATACACTTGGAGAAGAAACCACCTTTTTTGGTTTAAATAGCTTACGTGTAAAGAAACCTGTCTAGACAGTTGCAGCCCAACTGCAGGAATCAGTGAGAGTGACTTAAAACAAGAGTTAGATTCATGTTTTTATGCAGTATTAGCTCCAGTTCTTTGTTAGCTCTTTTGTAAGGCAGCTGCTAAACAACCAAATGCTCCRGCACACTGTAAGCACCTGAGCTTTTTCTGTAAGGAAGTTAACCAAAATCCAGGATTTACCTAGATGAAACCGTCATGAGCATGACTGAGTTGGAATTACTAAAGTGTCACGGGCCTCTAAATATCCACAAAACCAGGAGTGTTCAGTGGAGATGACCCCAAAATGAGGGCTGTGCTTGGGGGCTGCTCCAAGAAATAGGATGTGGCAGTTCCCAGCTGTGATGCATCCTGGAGGCCATGAGCTCAAGGCGCCCGAGCCCGCGGCTCCACTTGCAGCGGGGAAGGGGCCACGGTGCCAGCGGCTCAAGCCGTGGGACTTTGTGCCATTGCCCTCCTCGTGCTCTCCACGCCTGCCAGCCAGCCTGCACATCCCAAGGGAATTGTACAGGCTGGATATTTTGTGGAGTGACTTAGTGCAAGGTGGTTTGGGGATCTGCCAGGACCGTTATCCGCTCCCAGGGATAAGGCGGCGTTGTGCCCGAGGAGGCTCTTCTGGTGCCCAAAGCATCTTCGGACTCCTGAGCTGAAAAACATGAAGGTAAATTGAAGTGGTGAAGCATTGGTAATGTATTTAAATGACATGCAAAATAAATTTCCCTCCTGGAAAGAAGAATCAAACAGCTTCCTTTTGATAGCATTAGGAAAAATATTCTGAGTTCCTTTTCTAGCAGCTGTCGTTTAATTACTGACGGTTCAACGCAATTGTTCACATCAAACATCATTTAGGATTGTTCTTGAATCTGGAAAAATGGGTGAAAATGTTGCATTTTTACTGTTGGAGTGCTAACTTTAAACTGTTTTAATCATTTCATTATTATCCCTGACATGAAAAGTGACAGAGCCCTTAATGGCTTAATAACTCAGAGGAGTCCTAGCTTCTGAATGGAGTTCATAAATGTGACTTAAAATTGATAGACACTATCTTCATGCAAATAGACACCATATCCTGGAAGGATAAGGAAAAGCAGCTTAAACAGGAAGATTTGCTGTGGAAATGTTTGGGGGTTTTTTTTTTCCATAGGATTGTTTACATTATCACACCCCTAAATGTGTTGCATTTTACAGTTGAGAGATGCCAACCTGCTGCTTAATTATTTTGGCCTTCTGCGGTATCAGTAGACACAGGGCCATTACTCTGCTCTTACTCTTAGAAAAATGCATGTTGGGGTATCTGTGTACGTGAGCACTAAGCTTGGGGCTAGTAATCGCAGTAGTTGGCTCTGTAGTGAGGAAAGGTATCTCTGAGTGGGCAGTTGTAGGTAGCTAAATCAAGTGGCTCTTGTATTTTTCTGAGAYTGTTACTGCTGTTGRTGCCTCCTCAGCCGAGAGGGACTTYTCTTTACGTGATGYTCTCTTTRCTTTRTRACMCTGGTGATTTTTGTGCTGCAAACCAGATACCCTCTGTGCTGCCTCTTCCCTGTGACAGGGAATGTTTGTGACTGTGGCCCTTAACAGCCTTGTGGTCCAGCCCTTGTTTCCATTTGAGTCATGACATTCAGCCCAGTTTGTCTCCTCCCAAACGCCATGTGACCTTTACAGAATTCGGCTTCCTGGACTGGATTTTACAGTCCTTGTGTCAATCATATTGTTCTCTCTAGCTCTGTGTTGAAGTTCATCTTATATCTCCTCATTTGAGGTTCCTTCTGGTGTCAATCTGTTTGATGGTTACTGTGTTTGAATAATAAATGCCATTTGTCAGTTCAAGTAAAAAGCTCCACCTCTRTTTTTTCATGTTACTGTTCCTGTTCTTGTAATTCTTGTCTAGTTGCTCAGTCTAGTGATCTTGATCTTTACAACTTTGTCAATAAATGGTATGGTTGAGCAGCCTCTCCCTCTAACCCGTTTCTGCTCCAAAGAGAGCTAACCTTTATGGCTTTTTGGTTCCCACTTGTTTAATTTGTTGCAACGCACTCCCATTTAAAGTTTCAGTGTCATCTGCAGCACTGATGCATTGCTCTGCTTCTGCCCTCTTTTTTAGTACAAGATGTATCAGAAAACACCTGCAATTATAACGTACATAATGACCTTCCATTTGCTCTTCAGTGACTTTAGCCCTCATTTGCTAAAAGCTTCTGTTCCCTTTTAAACRTTATTGTGTGATGCAAGCTATATTTTTAATCTCGGTCTGTTTTATATGTGTAAGAGTAACCGGGTGCAGTGGGTAAATTCACAGTATTGTGTTGGGCAAGTCCTGGCTGGCAGAGCTGACTGGAAAACAGGTCTTGGAATTAAAATCATCAAGGAGAGTCCTCAGCAGGCTGCCGAGGTACAGGTGACACTGAATGGATGGACAAGGTGGTCTGGTCGCCCTTGTCCCTTTAGAAGATCCAGGAGCCATGAGAAGGCTGCACATGGGGCGAGCAGCTCTGTGGCTGACCCTGCAGCTTGGCAGCTTTCTGTGCAGCTCCTCCCAACAGCCCCATCTGCTTCTCCCCTCCTACGTCTGACACGTGTCCTCTCCTGCGTTCCACACGTTCTGCCTTACACATATCCTCTCCACTTAAGGGGTTCACAAATTTACCTTATTTACAGACCACCTCCCTTGCCACGGCCAGCATCCTGCCATGATGTGCAGTGTTCTGGAGTACTGCCTGCACCCACCAGGACGTTCGCATGGTTCATGCCACCGCTGGCCATATATCTTTGGCTAAATACTTACAGCAGCCCAGTAAAATAGAATAAATTGGTAGAGAAGTTCTCTCCTCTGTTGTTACTGCCGCCTACTACACTTCATTTTATCCTTGCTAAGGGAGCAAAGTTGTCAACTTACTGCCTGTGAGCAGCCACGGGGAGCAGAGATGCTGTATAACCAAGTGCCAGCAGGAAAAACGGAGGTAGCCAGTGCAGATTTTAGAGAAGTGGGAGCCTGAGGACAATAGTGTTTATTTTCCAGCTCTAATAAAAGACAAATATATTATGGTACGGTTGTAAAGGTTGATGAATGCCAGTACTCTGCTTCCCCTTGCTGCAGTGTGCAGGAAAAGAGCCTGTGGAAGTCAATGGATGTTTTGCCACTGCCTTCCGTGATTGGGCCCCAAATAAATGGTGATTCATGGAGGCACTTAAATGGTAAATGTGAAAAATGAAAATGACCTATCCATTAACTTAATCATCATTCCATCCCTTCTCCAAGGCAAATAAAGTGCTAGATGGAGGCAGATGTTGTTGTAATTGAGGTCTTTTTTCTTATTTGAAGGGACCAATTTCTAAAGGTCATTGATGGAACTTGATGGAAATAAGCCTTTAAAGTGTGAATATTGATGGCTGAATAAAGTGAGTCTTCAGAAAGAAGAGTGTGCAAAAAAACATTAACTACTTTAAAAAAATTATGGGTCAAATTCTTCTCTCATTCAGGGCACTATAAATCTGAAGTCATTTGAAGAAATCATTGACTTAGTGTAAATGAGGGCATAGCTTTCTTCCCTGGAATGAGTTTAAGATTTTTATTGTCATAAAGGAGGACAAATTTTCCTATGATTTTTGTCAGAGCCCTCATAGAAAGGGAGCCACGTGTCATCAGAGAAGGTACCACAGAAGAGACTGTCTGTGTCCAATACCCAAAAGAAATCCCTTTTCCTCTCCTTCCCGCACCTGCCTAGGTGCAGTGGGTGCCCGTGCTTTAGGTGACGTCCATCGCAGCTGTGTGTCCTGCTGAGCACCGAGGGCTTTGGGCCCCAAGCAGGTCCTGCCTGGTGTCCAGCCTCGTGGATGCTGCTCCCTGCACGCTCTGCAGAGCATCACGTGGAGAAGCCGCGCAGGCAGAAAAGGGATTGTGCAGGGCCCCTGTGTCCTCCTGTATCGGACGTCTCAACGTTTAGTCCTTTTAGTCCTAATAAAGACACTAAACAAGCGCTTAAAGCTCAAGTATCCTCATGAGTGCAGACTGGGAGGAAGAAAGAAAATACAGCACTTTGCTTTCATTGCCTTCCAAATACCGTATCGTGCTCTGGCCGGGTTTGCTATGTTCTCTGCTTTAATTCTCAGTCTTGTGACATGGCATCAGCACTCTGTCATCCGCCTCGGGGAATGCCTTTCCGCCTCTGAGCCTTACCTGAAAATCAGTTGTGAACATGTGATTTTTAAGAGATTTCTTGGGGAGTTCAGAAAATATATATAGAAGCTACCCTTAATGCCTTCTCCTGAAAAATGAATTAGGCAGATRTGAGTTTGTGTTTGCATTTTAAGGATCAGCTGTATCTAAATATAATGCTTCTACTTAAAATTTATTGAAAAATACMTACTCCAAAATACATATGCTGTTAGCTGTTGAAGTAGTGTTTCTAAATAAGAGCAATTCTCCTATTGATATAATAGTAATGCATAGCTACACATMTTCTTATATTGGCTATATTAAGCATTTTATGTGTCTCAATATATTTATATATGTATGTATAATTCATAAATATTTATATTTATCATATGCAGATATATAAGCATAAAAACAGTAGCAAAAACCTTAGTAAAAAGGTCTGCATAGACTTTTAGAACAAATGTTTATGGCCACTAGAAACTTTTGAAGGATGCTGTTTTATAATACTTTTATGACACAACCTTAACTGTCATCACACAAACAGCCTTACTAAAATTCATCTCCTTTAGACAGCTGGTCTAGTGTGATACCTAGCAGATAAAAGAAATCAAGGAGAGAAACCTAGAATACAAAAGTGAGATAAAAGGCATCACAAGCAACAGTCTCTCCTTTAGCCAAAAAAAGGGGAGGTCAAATAAGTTCATCTTTCTGAGGGTGACATATAGCTCCTCTCCTGGCAAATAGAAGATAAATTTACCACCATCYCAGAGTAAAAAGAAAGGAGCAGTGCTGAGCATTACGCTGTGTGGTGGCGTGCTCCAGTACCACCTCCAGGAGCGGTGCTTTGAGTGGGAAGATCGGGGCAGAAGCTGGGAGCAGAAGGGTGGCTGTCCCCGTAAGGGGGGATGGCAGTGGGGAGGACAAGACATGCCGGAAAAATGCAAAGTTAGCGAGGCAGAGAGGCATACGTAAGATGGCAGAGGAGACATAAAGCAGGGATTAAAAAGAGGTTGTCCCGTAAGCAAAATAAATGCAGATGAAGATCCAAGACCAGACAGAATCCCAAGTGCAGGTGCCAAGGAGATGACACTGACCCTGCCAGGACAGCCTTGGAAACCTCCTCTACAAGGCAGGAAAGCAGAATGGGCTTTAACTGCCTCGTGCCGAGTCCTCAAGGTGTGCAAGGGTGGTTGTAGCTTTCAGTAACTCTGCCTATGGCACACGGCAGCTTTGGGTCTTCTTGGAGGAGCTGCCACCCCGCTGCATATATAGAGAGCAAGAAGCTGGCAAAGAGCAGTTCCTCATTAGCGATCCTCTGTCCCCCCACGTATTAACATAGTGTCACACTGCCCACAGCTCCTAATCCCACTGTGTCACTGTGGTGGCAGGAACTGCAGAATGCAAAAGTAATGATCGTGTTGGGAGGCTTTATTTGCAAGTTCCTCCAGGGTAAAAACGTCCATCATTTCTCAGGTAACATTTGCTTTGGAGCTGCCTGTTTTTCATCATCATAAATGCCATTTTCAAATATAAATTGCCWTTTGTAACAGGATAAAAGAATAAATGATGATTACACAATATAGAAGTAAGCAAAAATAATTTTATTTAAATGCTCTTTTTGAAGGTTTTAAATAGGTATTTGTAACTACCTTCAGAAATGTGAAATTCTAGTAATCTGCACTGGAAAGACATATTTTTTTCCGCTTTCAGCCCTATAAAAGCTAGTTTTAAAAAACATGTTATAACTAACAGTAATGTTAAGCACTTCAGAATATTGGGTCCTTAATAAATATTAAGGCACATTAATAAAATCTGCTAGGCTAAATTCCAGTTGYGAGACTTTCAGTATGGGCACAGTGGGCACTGCAAGATTTCCACAAATACTGGACATCCCCATTTTGCTTTTATTTTTCCCCTGCAGTAATCCGAGAAGTCTTTCTCCGTAGCCTTGCAAGAGCTCCTCGCTCGAGCACAAAGCTGCACACAAGATCATTTCATGCTGCTTAGAAGTTTCTATTTTCTCAGCTGGGCACTAGCCGTAGCTATAAAATGAGGATGTTTATTTGGCTATGCCTAAGATTTTTGTGGTTCCAGTTGCCATTTTCAGAATGAATACCTGCTGACAAAACTGACTGACTTCTGCAAAGAGGTTCATAAATATCGTTCCCCTTTTACTACCTACATTGAATTTTCACGTTGAATTGAATCGAAGAGCACTCTCAACATCCCTCCACTTTCACAGGTCTTAGGAAGTTTGATTTTGATTACTAAAAGTGCTGCTTTGCCCGTTTGTGTGCACAAATTCTTCTATACTATACCTGACAGTGTATTTTTCAGCCTTGTCTGGAGTCTGACAAATGCATCAAAGTCAAAAAAATAAAAGAAAATAAGATCAAGGAATGATTTGTCACTGTCAAAATGTTAAGCTGGTCATAGTTTAAGACTTGCCGTTGTTTAAAAAAGTAAGCAGTACTTGACCTGACTTCCTTTTTGATTGTGGCTTTGATGTGCAAGCACTGAAGACTGAGCTCAGCTCGCTCAGCAGCCTGTGCCACAGCATTAGAGGAGCAAGGAGCAGCAGCTGGCAAGCTTTACATAATTTATTAGTACTTTGCTAATAAAGTTTTTCAGGTACTTGTAAACATGGGCAGTATGGTTTTGCTACAGTTCTGAATTCCTCTGTTTGAATTAAGACAGCCCTGCCCACCCCTATGACTTGGGATGGAAGTGCCAGTGTTATCTAACCAGCTCTGACTCAAGTGGTAACTGCGGTTTGGACAGGCTTTGCATCGCTAAAGCCTGTGGAGCATGGCTTGTCTGGATCATTATTATTTGGCTTATTGCTCTATGTTTTCCACTGACACATTTGTGTAAGTGCAGATAGAAAAATCTAAAATGTTTAACCTTCTATTCAAACCCTGTTATTCACTTAATGTGTGCAGAATTTCAGCGAGTTGTCCATTACGTCCTCAACTCTTCCAAATTTCCCCGCCTGTCCTTCACACCTAAGCCATCTGTTTGTCATTTCTTGGCACTCTCCATACCTCTTTCACAAACAAACCATCTGCTCAACGCCTTTAAACTTCTATTTACAATACATACTCTTTTATCTATTTTACAACTCTTTGCATATGTCAAAWTTTTAATTACATAGTCACATATTAGGATGTCATCGACTCAGGGGACTTTTTCTAACAACAGTGTCTATGATGGTCTAGAAGGCATTTAAAATGTTTTTTATGGCTCACTGATATATGGTATTTATGAAAAGTGCAACAAATTTYGAAGTGAAGAAGCAGATGATGCATGAAGTCAATAATTGTTCTAAGACACCCCCAAGTGATTGATGTCTACGTAATTCCAGAAATGCTATTGCTTTATTAAAATACAATAACAATATTAATTTATATGAAAATTCACTTCAGCTAACAGCTAATGCATTTAAATTTCATATAATCTAATGCGATCCTTCTCTCTCTCTTGCTACTTTGGAAAGAAGAAGTTGCTTTCTAGCAATTTATTATATATCTCAGGTCTTAAAAAAAATAAGCAAATATGATTTTTATAAATGCTATAAATATGGTTAAGGTATCCCGCCCTGAAGAGTGAAGGCAAAATAGATCCTGCTAAACAAACAAATTAAAAATATAGCTAARAAAATTAAACAGTATTAGGTTTATAGTACATGTATTATATATATACCTACATAGTGCATAAACATGCACAAGAGCAAACAGATTTCCTCTCTTCCATTCACAGATGAAACATTCTTGATGGAAGTTGTGAAGAATGTAACCTGCTCTTTGGGGATGGTTTTGCTTTGTTGATACCATTTCAAACCCCTGAGTTTTTGGTGTGGCGATCAGGAACGGGCGTTTTCCCTGGGAGGAGCATTAGGGGAGACAAATGTGGCTGAGTATCTTGCTGAATGCTCCATAAAAGAAAAAGAAAAAGCACAAATCTGGAAAACGCTTGGCATAAGAAGAGTGAGATGCCTCTCTGCCAGCTGTCAAGGGCTTTACCTTCCTTTTTCTGTTCTGACCCTGACGCTCTGAGGATGGGTTGTCTTGTCTGCTAGAGAGGAAGGTGACRGTGACAGTGAAATCTCATAATCTGTAGGAAGCACATCAGTTGGGAAGGGCTGTTATCTTCAGCTTTGAAGAAACCTCTTCTGAGCGAGATACAAACAGGTTCAGCCCTAGCAAACATACAGCTCCCATTGAAGTACCTGCAAGAAGAGGCTGGTTGCAGCGGGGCTGCTGTCGATTGAAGAGGTGACTTGAAAGTCCATGTGGCTCCCTCACTATATCTGTCATTGCCTTTGCAAGCAGGTGTTGCAGAAACCTGTCTGCCTGCAGGAGGGACTAAGACCTATGTGGAAGTCCTGTAGAGAAGATCCTAGTCAAAACAGCATTGATTAAATACAGAAACACCTGCCTGTGTATAAGTAAAAGCAAAAACAAAACAAACTTTGGAAGAGTTTAATTTACTGTAAGTCCAGTAAGTTCAGCCGCTTATGGCAGTTTCATCTCTAGCAGGGCACAGAACCACTGCAGAGCACTCAGCAGCTTGTGAATGTGAATGCATTGCAGGTGTCTTTCCCAGGGCAAACCTGTCTGAAGTCCCACAGAAGACTGTTTGTGGGGAAACTGTTTGTAGGGTAAAGGCAACGTTCCCCACAAATGCAATTAAAACAAATGTTAATACTAAGCTATTCCCCAAAGAAACCTAACTCAGAACTGACCTGACAGCATCACTGGGACTCCACAGGTGATCGCTAGACTGTGACACCCACAGCAGTAACAGGGCACCACACACCCACCTGGTTGTGGTTTGTTTCAGGATGCCTGGGAGAGGGGAACCAGCATAAGCCTCTTCCCTGGCCCCTTGCCGTGCTCAAAGACAGCAAGCAGTGGCAAACACCCGGGCATTCCTGAGAGCAAGGAGCAGCGTTGCTACGAGGAGGTGAGGTAAATGCAGCTTTTGATATTKCTTTGCTTCCATCCAGTTTTGCATATATGCGGTTATTTTTATTTTTTCATGAAATTTTATTAGCTTGACTAGAGTGAGCAGCTGTCCTGAGTCTAAAATTACACAGAATATTGGAATTTTTCCAGAACTGCTATTTTAGTCCTGCAAACAGAGGCAAATATCCCACCTTCTTTTCTTTTAATCACTGATCACTTAAGGAAACTAATGTCTGGAACAGCTCTAAAGGAGCTAGTGTGCTTTAATACATGAATATTCCCCTTTCTCTTTTYAATAATGCAGTATTTGATACTACAAATATAATGGATAGAGATTCAAAAATCTCCATCTAATGTCATTGTATAAATATGTATGCATATATACATATATATATTTATTTATGTGCAATGAAAGCTCCTTTCCAGAAATACAGAAAGCTGATTCTTAATACTTTTTAGGATACTTTGAAAGAGTGTCTATCGTGRTCCCTTAGTTTACTGACTGATTTTCTGCTACCTGTCTAGAGCTACATAAATTAATAATAGCAGATTGCAGGTATTTTCAAGAAATGTGGTTCTTTTCCTCCACCAATTGCAGTAGAAGGGCTTATCCTAATCATGCAGCCAGTGATACCTGATTTAATATGCTGTTTTCAGTTACTTTCAAACATTTAAATCCAATCATTCAGCCCCTATGATCAGCTACATTGTTTTGGGGATATTTTGATTTAAAAATTCATTCTTTTTTTTGAAATGTGGATAAAAAATAAGGTACCAATTTATATAGATTTTCTTACAAATATTTAACCAAAATACTCTAATATTTCTGTGACTTAAATGAGTGACTTGAAAAGTGTTTTCTCTTCTTCATAAGTTGATAAAGAATAGTAGCCAACAAACTGAATTTCTTTAAGGGAATTTCTTGAGGGAATTGTCTAAGTTAGAGACCTGAATAGAGAAAACTCTTTGGACAATAACTCTTCCTGTGTCTCTACATCAGTTATATCAGTGCTTCTTCTACAGCTTTTGTACCAGAAAAACAAGAGTTTAGAATCAATTGATCTATATTTTCTTACCAAAGATGACATAAAAATAGGATCTTCTATGCTATATCCGTTCTTTTTTTATGGCACATATAAAATGAATTCATACATATTTTATGAAAACCTTTCCCCAAATGCTCTTGCAATCCTATAAAAATGCCTGTTTGTTGTATTTTCTTAATACTCAGAGAGATTGATATTTGTAAGATGATTGACTTCAAAAATAACTTTGGATTCTCTGACCTGATTCACACTTYACTTTCACTAACACATGCTGCTGCTGGCAAGGCAGGAAATGCATTAGGAAAATGTGCCCAAAACAGTTGAAGTCCAATTCTTAGATTTTCTGCAGGGATCCTCCAAACATCCATAGAGGGATCCAGGCAGTTGAAGGAATAGGAGGCAGTTGAAAGCAGAACATTGCTGCTGTTGCACCCACCTGGGATCAAGCAGAAGCAGTGAAGCAGCCAAGAGCACTAGCACTGCCTGCCAGCACAGTCCCCCATCTGCCCCACTGATGGTTTTGCAAACCTGTCATTGCATTTTTTTTTTCTCCTTTGTCATTTGACTCAATTGACTGAGAAGGAGATGAGGAGGCAGATCTTGAAGCTGTGTCAGGGTTCACCCTCCATGGCACAGGCTCTTCATTGTCATGTCCCTGTCCCTCTCCTCTTCTGCTGAGCAGCCAAGCCAGGTGACAGCAAGGTGTGCAGCCCTGTCCTTCTGAGAGGAAAGTGAGGATCTGCCTTTAAAAATGCCTCTCCTGCTTTCAGACTACTCCTATCATAATCACTTTCCTGCTTTCCACCACACCGATGAGAGGGTGACATTTCCACCGTTTATTATTAATGCTTTTTCCATACATCCCGTTGCCATGCTAGCTACATCAGCAGCAGGCTTGCAGTATGAACAATCAGACCATGATTTGCTTTAAGCGTGCTTCAGACATCACAAAAATCCAGCTGTATGAACAAAGTAAAGAATCGAGTTTGAGAGAAAATGCTGTTTGCAATCTTAAAATTTGCAGGCTAAAAATTAAGTGACTATTTTTATCTTTCCTATTCTGACAGACACTAACTACATTTTCAAAGTAAATGTGCTTAGAATTAAAGTTTTATTGATCTTTTTAAGGCAAACTTAAGAAAAGCACATAAAGTTTTCATGGCTGCGAAAGTCGCTGGCCCAGATTCCCCCTTGYTACCCCTCCACTTGCCTGCTTGGCGCCTCCAGCCCGTCACAGCAAAAGGCTTTGATCTGAGGCGGGCAGCTGGGGGATTCAGAGCGGTCATGGGCCAGTTTGAGACACAGAGGTTCTCTGAGGAAGGAAAGGAGTGAGGGACAGGGACTCAGAGAAATCAATGGGGAAGCCCAATGTGACTGCCATGTCACACTCGTGTTGGGTGTTAGGGGTGTCAGCTTGAGAGTGGGGCGCATTCGGGAAGGGAAGCAGGTTTAGTCTGAGTTTGTTCTGCSTGGGTTCTGCTGGGGCGTTTTTTGTTGCAGTATCGTTTTTATTCCTTACTTTGAGACACATTTTTTGTCTGCTAAGGTAAATACTGTTAGTGTTGGCATTCGTTTCTGTGATTTGTTTTCCCATTCTCCTCTTTGCACTTTAGATTTACAAATCCTTTTTGTTTTTGAGGTTGGGAGGAAAAACAGAAATATTTTAAGTACCGTTTCCACAAGTTCCCTTGATAAACCACTTTCTGATCAGGTTACCCACCAGCTTGCTTACTGTGAGCTTCTAATCCTATTCTATTGAATTCAATAATTCAGCCTTCAGTGAACTTGAGATCAGACTGGGTGCATATTTTTAACTAGCTTGCCAGGTAGGTCACTGGTGCTTACTACCTGCTGTGTTCCTTGGGGTAATCTGTAGAGGCTTTTGTAGTTCCTGTTGTAATGTGAGATTCAATAGCTTCCATAGTGTTTTCATGTGCTTAAAAGTATATGGCAAAGATGGGGAGTATGAGCTGTAGCTATTTATCTGTTCTGGGGAACATGATAGGAAAGGAGAAGGCTCTGGACTCTTGCAGTATGTATTTCACTGAGTAAAACTGAAGTCCTGTAAACTTCTTCTATAAGATYAGTGGAATTAATTGTGTGGGATCTATAGTTGTAATAACTAGGAGGTCCATGAGCCATTATACTGAAGGAAAAATACCCAGTTTTTCATGTTGTTTGATAAAGATACCTGTGCRTAATTTTAGCACACTGCAGTTTGCAGCAGCTGGTGAGGCTTCAGCTCCATCTATTGAACAGGCAGCTGTGTAGCTATTGCATAAGCATGTTGGACTGGCACCCAAAATGTTGGTGCTTGCAGTTGTTGCTCTGCTTTAAAAGATTACGTAACTGTAAAGAGGTACAAGCAAGAAGCAGATTAAAGGAGACTGAAGGGGATTACAGAGTCCTACACAACTTCATGCAGATGAATTTGTAACAAAGGGGACAAGAGAGTCCTAAAGGTAAATTATTACGTACAGTAGGAAAACAAAATTGACACGTCTTCGTCCTGAAACAATTTTTTTTCCTTCTTCTTATTTCTAATTCTAATTGAAAATAAGAGAAAATAAAACCCATATTCTGCCCAGCAGCATCCTAAGCCTCAAATAACTTCAAATAACTTGCTTCTGCAAGTGCCGAGTGTCRTCTGTGGTGCCAGCTGAGCTGGGAAGAGTAAAGAATTTCCCATAAAATGATCCCCAGTCTCAATTTAAAATTGTGCATTTACCTCTTAGTTTATCTGAAACTGAAGTAGGCTGCTCTGTCTTGCAGTCAAAACATGTCATACGCATATTCTCACACAGAAAGCAGCAGAGGCTCTAAAGCCTCTCTTAGAGCGTGTTTGATTTCCTGGCTGCCTTATTTGTTTACAACAATGCTCTTAAAATTGTCTCTACCATCTGTGTGGTTTCTAGTTGTTTGAATGAGAATGAGATATTAAAATGCCATCCAGATGTCTAGATGCATATCAGCATTAACATATTATGCAAATTGTCGCAAGGATAGATTTTTTTTCTTCTTAAACAAAACAATATTTCTAGATGGAATGGGAAGAAGTAAATCTGTGAAGGATGACAAGCAAAAAAATGCACCGAACGTAGTCAGCTTAACTTCTCAATTGTGTCTTTATGAAAGGGTTAGGTACAAAGTGTCCTTAGTCCCTTTTACTGTGAATCCATAGAAGAGCTATTGGATGAAAATATTATCTTTAAATGAACATAAAGCAGTAAAGCACTACTAGGCCTGAAGATCTGATAAAATGAATTCAACAAAGTGAAGTATAAAAGTTGCCTTCTGTGTGTTTGTCTCATGAGAGTGAGTCTTCATGAGCAATAATGCGAAGTATCTGCTGGCTGGTAAGCATCTAATATAAAGAAACCTGTGGCTTTAACTCTGCAGMTATTTGCACTTGGAGGTAAGCCCACGGAATCAGCAGTGCGGGAGCAAGCAGAGCTGTGCTCTCCTGCTGTTGTGTGCAGCCACAGCACGTTTATGGTGACGTGAGTGACACTTTTCAGACAGAAATAACCCAACAGCAATTCGCTGACTACATCTCTTGACAGTCATGGTCCATAAGCTGTCCAAATGACCCCTTCAGCTTAAACACAATAGGAGCTGGTTGCATGCTGGTTCAATCAAAGCTTTCTMACCTGAATATTTAGCATTCAAACCTGAATATTTATTGCTTTCCACCAAATATTTGAGTTTTACAGGCATAACAACTTGAGATTCTATGCAGTCAGCAAAACCAATAGCAAAAGCTTCTTCTGTTAGATGGAAATAAGGAGTCACAGTTTTTGGATATTACTGTTAAAATACATTATCTGCAGGTATTTTTGTTTATATAACTTACAGACTTTGCAAGGTATGGCTTATAGTTCTTGCAAAGAATGRCATCTTCTCTTCACAACAGGTAAAGCACACAAATGCTTGTAGACTATGAGAATGAGGAAGACTATAAAAATGTTCAGGGCTGATGTATTTCAACTGTCTTTAACTCACGGGCATAAGGTACATTCACTAGAATGGGGCCTCTGTGCAGATAGACATTTAAAAGCAGTAGTTCTTCACCTATTGTCAAGAGGAAAAGACTGTGAAAAAAGAAAATATTTTCAGAGGAGATGGGAGAAAAGTGTTTTTATGAGAAGCTTCCTGAAAAGACTGTTGCCTTCATGGAGACATTATTGCAAATGCAGAGAAATGCAAGTATAATTGCCAAAGCATTAATGGGCATTTCCTGCTGGGGGAGATCAGATTAAATAAAGAGTTAAAGAAATTCCATAGAGCTCTTCCCAGTTGTGCATGAAACCAGCACAGTGCAATGGGGTGCTTGAATGTGTTTTCAAATGGCCATTAGTTTTACCAATTAAACGTTTGGTAGTAGTGAAACACAAAAATGATAGAAATGTCRTTTGGCTTCAAATGTATTAGTGAAGTCTAGCCCTAAACCTAATGTCATGATTGGACTGTAATTCCTCATCATTTCTTAAGCATATTGCCTCATTACTGTTCTTTCTTTGTCTGGTACCACTGGCATAAAGCCTTCACAAGGGAAATGTGTGCCTTGTGTAAACTGAAGCCTTAACTACGGGAAAGGTGGACGGCCTATTCAGCTGCTATCATAGCTACTTTTGAGCTAGAATGGCAGTGCCAGAATTCAGTGAATCAATGGTAACACAAAGGTTGATCTTTAATAAATAGTTTGAGAGTTTGAGAATTGTGTAGCAGAGAGTAAAAATGTATKTACTGCATATTATATAGATTATTGCAGAATATATGCACAGTCCTCTACTGAGGTTATGTGGAGTGAGGGAGAAGCTAGGTTTTATATCTTGCTGTTTGTTGCATTTTCTGGGTTTTCACCCTAAAATCACCAGAGAATTCCAATGATCTTTCTCAAATGCCAGTCTTGCCTCCCAGGAGGACARAAAAAGAAAGCCAACTGTATATTTCAGTTTCCGTAGTCATTAAAACAGGAATCGTAGCCTGGGTGAAAAAATACTGTTGCTTAGGGGATTGCTAACTATTCAGGGAATAAGGCTGCTTGTGCATTATTAACTGGAAAGTAAAAGCCTATTTGCAATGTATGAACAATAGCTGCATTTTATATTGGTGTGTTTTGAGTGTCTGCAGCCCGAGATACAAACATTTGTAAAACAGTCCCTGCATACAGCTTCACTGAGCGTTCCTGAGAGTTACAAACTGATGCCAAGAGGATAATAAATRGACTCTGTTTGTGGTTTTTAGCAGGTTTTTGCTTGGCATGGAGAGAGCTTTAGTAGAATTTCTTAAAACAACAGGGTTATATCATCTGGACTTCAGTAGTTGAAAAAATGGAGCTCCTGTTGGCAAAACTTTCCAAGTGGCAAAACCAGAACCTCACTTATAATGTACTGAAACAGGGATCAAAACTCATTATATCTTAGACTTAGATATAAGATTAAGGTCTTATTAGACCTCCCATAACCTTACAAAAGAACTGGCAAAAATGCTCTTTTGCTGTTTCTTTAGAAAGAAAATTGTGGTGATTACTGGTGTTTTTGAATCCTTACAGACTGCAGAGTCACCCTGGAGGGCAGCTAGTTCTTAATTATAGTTTAACATTAGACCTACTCCAAACCTCAAATTAAATATAAGATCTCTGAGCGTCTGTTACTGAGATAAAGGAGAAGATGAATGTGTGTTTTGTGTTCATTGTTACRAGCAGAATGAATTTCTGTGGGTTTACACCCTGAAAAAACGTGAGCAATATTAAGGGCAAATTGGTTTTCAGCATGCACATTAAACTTTTAATTCATTCCTTGACCGAATCCAAACCACAAATGGCTACTACTGTCTAAGTTGTAATATCGTTGACTGTTTTGTTTCTCTCTCGTGAGCTGGTCAGCCTGGATTTCATGTAGGTATGAGCAATGACTGTACTCTCAAATGCCTACACACAGCCAAGTGTGTTTGAGTGAATTATTTTGATACTAAGGCCTTACCCAAAGCGTATTGATCTTCCATTGACTCTTGTTGTCCAGACTGTTGAGCAGTCAGGAGCTCTCTGCTGCTTACCAGAGATGGGATTTCCTTTGCAGTGGAGATCTGGATGTACTTTTCATTTTGTATCTTCCTCACTTACCTCTGTAGTTGTTTTTCCTGCCATCTGAACCATCTACAGAGCCCTTCAAGGGAAATAACAGAGTTATATCAAGGAAAATAAAATATTTKACATAATCCTGGGCTATATTTTAGTTAAACATTGGCAATTTGTCCAGTTGCAGTTCTCTACCTGGAGATAAGTATATGGTCCTTGCATACCCACGATGATACTCTTTTCTGTCTTAAAAAAATGAATCTCTTAATTAAGAGACCTAAAGATAGTAATAATTTTACTGGACTATTAAGAGGTAATGATTTTTATTTGCRCTTGAGTCCTTCACAATGACTTTCTTCAAGCACTTGATGAGTAAGCTTCAGTTGCATGGAATATTCCTACCAGACTAATTTTAACTATAAATATTTCCTTAAGTTATTTTTTAAATGCTTTTCGAATAATATAGCAGATAATATTAGACTTTCCCAATTTACAGTATTGGTTGCTTATAAGTATCTATAAGATGCAGACACAATGTCTGGTAATTTGCTTTCAAGCACCAATACCTTTTCTGAAAGGTGCCCTTATAGCTWCTTCTGTACATTTCACAAAAAGTAAAAATATTTAAATGAATTTAATGCATCAATTATTATGAATGATTTACTGAATGCTGYGTAAAATAGAGGAATATTCTTAACCAGTTAAAGCTCTATGAAAAATGATGAATGGTGGAAGGAGGGTTGTTTTGGGTTTTTTTTTTTTTCCATTTTTTTCTCAGCCTTGGTTTCCAGTTCTTGTTCTCCTTTGGAGGTTTTGCACCTGCTTGGAGGGGAGAAATAGGGAACAGAAATAAGGTTGTAGGCTGCYGTATGCAACAAGTTGTCAGTTTACAATGCTGAATGGGTGGGCAGAGGTTACCCCCCAGTAGCCCAGCTTTCCGCATGTCCAAGGGGCATTCTCTGCAAATATGAAGAATCCTTGTAAAAACATTTTCTAATCTTGGACCTGTAGTGCCTAAAGCTCAAGAGAAAATAGGATTGGTAAGGACTGCATAAGCTAAGAGCATTGCTGTCTGCTTTTTTTTCTTCTTTTTAGCTTTAAGCCGTATTATCTGTATATAGATGTTTTACACTGCATGACCATTTCCCCTCCTTTATTTGTCTTTATACATAGTTCTAACAAAAATATTACAACTACAGAGGAAATACAGTAGTAGAGAATGGAAAATGAGTTCTTGTTAGTCATGCAGGTAATTGGGAGCACCTCTTCCTGCCGGCAGAGCTTCAGAGCTGATTACCAGGCAGCCTTCACTGCCGTCCCGCTACATAAGAAAGCACCGTTATAAAAGAGGATTCAGCTTCACAGCATCACATAAGCTTAAATTTCATTGATGGTAGCAGCATGAGCAAGCAAATGTGAGCTATGAGGAAATATGACAGGGAAAAAAGGATAGGGAAACAATTCCTCAAATCTAAAAATACATTTTAAAAACCCCCTCCTAACTAACATAACGAATTACTAAACTGAGGTTATAAGAGAAAAAGATTCAATTCCACAAGAAGCAATTAGAAGATCCTGTGGAAGTACTGCGTCAGAAAGATAAGTCTCCAAAGCAATGAAGTGCTTTTTCCYCATACTTTTTTTATTATTATTACTGTGTGCATGGAATTCATCTAACTGCATATTCCCTCTGCAGTGTTCAAATGCTGCTTTCCCCTTTTAGGCTGATTATCTTACCTCCATTGTAAGGAGGTATGAATAAGCAAAAGCTTTCAAGGCTGCTGAAAAGTATGAAGTACTTTTTTATATTTGTTATTTCTCTTTGTAGAACAGAAAACCTCTAAGAGGGAAATTGCAAAATATTGTTCTCTTCTCTAACATGTTTCAGAGAAATACTTGGTTTATTTACTCATATCTCACCTGAAACAACCCACAGATTCATTTAAATAAGTAAGCTTGTACTGCACCATAGYTTTTTCTCTGTGTGGAGTGGGTAAGAAAGTAGGATGGAAATTGTCTTTTGCACCTACTGGACTAGAGCATATGTGGGCTTTTCTTTCAGTTTTGCTGCAAGAAAGTGGTTTGAGCTGAAAGATTTGGGGCATCTTGTAATCCAGTGTATGTAGTCCTTGCTTTTGGACGCTTTATCATCTTGTAGAGCAGCTCACATGTGGTTTAAAATGTATCTGTCATTGTAATTCTCCAGCCATAGATGCTTGGAAGCAGAAAAGGCCTTTAGATCATTGAATCTGTTACCTGCTGTCATGCCCATAGTGATTACTGGGCTTTTTGGAGGTAACTGGAGACATATTACAAATCCAGGTTAATAGGCTTTATGATCAATCAACTCAGAGGCATATACCTGACCTATTAATAATGCAAATGTGGTAGGATTATTGAATTATGAGTAGCTTATACACAAATATTAGCCACTAATACACTCATTAAGGCTGAGTAAAGTATTAATTAGCTTTGATGCAGCCTGAGTTGCAGAGTAGTAGATAGTTTTACCAAGGCCTCAAATTGATTAGTGTGATCCCATGCTGTGCACAGTGTTTCCACAGCAGAATTGATCTTTTTCCTAGATTAAAACAAACAGCCTTCTAGGACACATTCAAGGATGCTTCTGGACTAATCCTGGTTAGGGAAATAAATCACAGCAATGTCCTGCTGCAGAGTTTTACCCTGTTTGGGATCTTATTCTGAAAGAAACCACTTCAAATTTGATATGACTACTTCTAGAGGCAAAACAAAAGAAGAAGAGATCCTCTCTTTTCACTTTTTTAGTATGAGAGTATATGCCATCTACTCAAGTATGATTATTCCTCAATTTCTAGTATTCTTGGAATGCTGCTTCCTTAAACTGATTGTCCTGTTCTGTCAGTCTTATTTATAGTGAAACCTTAGATTTGGGKTTTCCAAACTGCAGGTGAAAATGCACGCACAAGCTCATGTTCCACATGGTCACGTCTGCATTGGCTGTGCCACACAAATGCCTGTAGCATGTTTCCGACTTGCATCGTTCGGTTGCCGGACTGGGCTGAGGTTACCCCCGCCTCAGGGCCATTGAGCACAGACACCAAAATGAGGATGCAGCAAATGGCGTTAATTGCTTAACTYAGCTTGCATATATACTCAGGCTGAATGCAGAAGCTCGCTTCTGACTTGAGATTGGTTACATACTACTGTTCAYRCRCACACTAACATAATGATTGGCTAAAGGCACRCATCCTTATAATTAGGCTACAGGTGCTCCGGCTCTTATCTTGTTGAGCTCACTCAGTCCCACGTTTGAAGTTGGTTCCCACTCCTCCGCTYGCTCCACAGTGCTATTTCTTTACTTCTCTGCTCTGAGTGTCCTTGCAGCCTCAGCACTCCCAGCTCCTGGCTGCTSCRTTSCCAGCGTCTTTATCTCTTTATTCTCAGAGTCCTTGTAGCGCAGTGGAATCAGCACGGCCTGCAGTCATGTCAAGACAGCCTGCAGTTATGCTAAGAGAAGAGTGAGTTTTGATAGGCCATAGATCCATATTCTTCTAAAACCATTACTACAATTCTTTTAYTTAYTGCCTTATATGTCCTCTTCAATCATTCCTAGGCTACACRCCTCCTTCCTGTCTTTCCGTGACATCGCGACATCTTCCGAGCGCCATGCCCTATGCTATACTATATCATTTACTTATGCTAAGTCTAAGTTTATACTAAGCTCCCTGCCTTATTAAGCATTTCCCACAGTAGCATGTGCATTCTTATTAAGCTTTAAGATGCGTCCTTTGGTGTCCAAGTCATGCAGTTAGGAGGACAAAAAAATGCATCCTCATGCTCATGAGCATATGGCACACAAAGGTGAGTGTCCTCACGTTCTGAAGAGGCCTTTGACCAGGAAAGATTTGCGTTTCTTCCCGGTGTTTTATCCCCATAATATTATCTCCTTCCTCTGACTTGTGAAAATGCCTTTTCCTTTCTTGCACGTGGCTGACCGTGAATGGCAGTTGTTCATTACCCGGTATCTCTTCTGATCTGCTGTGAGCTCATTGTAAGAAGCATGAGGAAAGCTATGAGACTGGTGAAGAAGTGAGGGCTAAGAGAAGAAAAAAGCTCAGGGTTACACTGAGTCATCAGAGCGTACAGCGTTATTTCTTTCAAGAGATGTGAGGGTATAAAAGTCAATTGTTAAAAATAAGGCAGAAACAGAACTACTAATACCAATTCAAAAATCAATAGAAATGCCCAGTTTGCAGCAAACTTCTATAGCCATTTCTAGGGAAAATACCCTATGATATGTCAGGCATCCTTACTGCATAGCTTAAATGAGGCAGTAAAAGGAAAAATATTGCTAGCATATTGCAATGGAGCATCTGAAGGAAGAATAGACAAATTCAGGCACAAAGCTTAAAAAAAAGAAAGTGTTCATATAGATGCTTACAGTGCAAAGCTGATGTCTGAAGAGGGGAACATGAAATCAAAAGGCATCATTCATCTGGTTAATGTTTCCCAGAACTTTGGAAGAAATAGAAATAACTTTGTTAAAAACATTCATTTCAGACTGTGAGTAAAGTATTTTTCCTGATGCCTGCACTAGCTCACTATGCATACCAATCATTGGGTTAATATATGGATCACTCATGGTTAAAAATTCATTTTTGAGAGCAATGAACTGAAGACTGTGGAAAAAAATGTAAGTCAAAATATACACTTCAACAATGTCCCATTGTGTCAATATGATTTTGATAACTCATGATGAAAAGTTAGAAAAACATGAATGACAGTTGTGGAACAGAATTTTTCCTATTTCCCGTCTTTTGGAATATAGACTAAAAGGAGGATGCAGCATGAAAAAGCGGGCAATGATAGAAAAAGAATAGCTGCAGTGACTGCATGTAGCAAACAAGTAAGATATAGGCATTGTTATAAATGAAATCTAYGGCGAGAGCACAGACGGATTAACAGGTGGTGAAACAACAGCTGACGTGCAGAACACTGACAGCAGAGAAATACGACCAGGTTGAATAGTTTGGACAAGCCTTAATTCAGTGTAGCACACTTCTGAAAATTGGTGGTGTTTTAAATATAGAAGAGAAAGTTACTTTAGGTCTCATCACTTAGTAGTCYCTAGGCCTGAGAAGGGACTAAGTTTAACCCAGCTCACCTGGGCAAGTTCTTTGGACACCAAAGAGTATCCAAAGAGACGTTCTCATTCAGCTGTGATACTTAGAGTGCTTGTCAGGGTCGAGTAGCCAGGCTGTGGCTGCAAGCAGTGCACTATAGGTCTCCTTTAGRTTTGTTCTGATTACAGCACAGTATGTTCGCAGCTCTTGGTGCACCACCAGATCAGATGTTAAAATGCTAAAATACCATCAGGCAAAGGATTCATTGTTATGCAAAGGTTTCCACTACTTTGGGGGCTGGGGGTATTGGAGAATTCCTTATGGATGAGGCCAAAAACAAATGTTAGCCTTGGAGTAGATTAAAGGCAAGTAAACAGAGCAGCAGAAATATCAGTCATAATAATGAAGGTGGAGGTAGATGGCTTTTCCAGATTGGTAACCTTCATCAAACAAATGCAGGATGAGATCATCTGAACACAGTCTGGAAGAATTATGGAATGAAAAATAAGTTGAGTAAATCAACAAGAATGTCAGGCGATATTCACAAGCGAAGATGGAGGTTTCTTTTTTAATTTACTGAAAAGGCACATTCTAGTCTCACAGGGATGAGGCTATAAGGAGTCATTGCCAAGAAATGCTATTGCATACACACCTCCACCTCCTCACCCAGAGACCTGCTCGTGTCTGCACAGCAGAGAGATTTATGGAGAAACTTTGTGTGAGGTAGGAGCATATGTGCATGTATACATTCGCATTCAGGGCTAAAATAAACACCTAATGTGCAAAAATATATTAAATCAGAAAGTGATGGAGTGAGACTGACAAGATAGGTCTGTACCCTTTTCAGGTTTTCAGCTATTCAGAATACTCTTCTCTCTTTCCATGAGAAAACTGCTTGCCTACTCYCTGGGATGTTAAAAGGAAGAATTGATTCAAGGCTTTAACCTGTGCAGTTCCAGCTGAGATGTTCAGACTGGGCACATGGTACATTGATTTTTTTTTTTTTTTTAAATAATAATATTCCATCACTGATGATATCAAGTAATAGTAACAAGCAAGAGGGTTTGTGGTTTCTGGTGGAAGAGYGAAAAGGACACTCATCTTTATGAAAAAAACACTGTTCTTCACTCAGCTCCAGATTGTGCCCAAAGATGTATTTTCCACCAAAGGGAAATAAAAGAGAAGAATCAAAAAGGCAGGTGGATTCCTGGTAAAGACAGTAGCATGGGCTTTTCAGCCAAGCTGTTAATCTCTACCTCACTTGGCTAGTTTCTCATTTCAGATTTGAAGGCTGTCTTGACTCCTACACCATTTAAATCTGCTATTTAGATACCACTAATACTTTTTAAACCATTTGTCCATCTGTTGCATAAACTTTCTGAAATATCTGTACCATCTGCCACAGTCAAACTACCATTCTAGTTATTGCCAGTAAAGGGGTGGAGTCATTGTATATGAAGCTTATGCATAGCAATAGCCACCCATTCATCCATAATACAACTGAATCTGGCACTAGGGAATTTGAGATTAACAGAGTCTTTGACTTGCTGGTTATCACATGCAGAGAGGGATAAGAAAAGTATTTTGAAGTATACTGCTGGCAATTTAAAATATGTGCATGAACCCTTATGTTTGAGATGGAGAACGTAAGGATGAGCTCTTAACTGGTGATGCTAAAACAAAGTTCTCTTGGAGTAGAGTGTGGGGATGAAGGGARTGGATTATCTATTCCATACACTAGATGATGGCAAAGCCAAATTTATCTCTTGTCTTTGTCTTTACTTACGTAAAAATGTGAAAAACAAGATTTAGTGAGCCAGGAGATTGTGGCCCTCGTGGCTACCAGTTAAGACACCCACATTGGAAAGGAGGAAATGTGCTTTAGAAGCACTACTCTCGGGAATGTTGAAGACTTCAAGGCAGTGGAATAGTTGCTGAAGAAGTCCTGAGAAGCCCTCCCTACAGGAAAGCAAGGGGCCTAGGTCACAGAAGACGTTCAGAGGTGGGAATTCAACCCTTCTCAAGCAGAGTGCAGAGCTCCACTTCAGCCTGCCACTTACCAGGTTAGYGATGCCACTAACGGCCTTGGAAGCTGTTGGTGGGAGAGACCCGAGCGGGCTGTGTTTCACATGAAGGCCAGAGCATGCCTGTCAGTTGGGTCCTTCAGGCAACGCAGCTGGGGGAACGCCGGCTTGTCAGCTGCTGTAGGACACGGGTTGTCTCCCTGGCCGCTGCAGCAGCCAGTAACCCCGGGGCTTGGTAACATCTGAGCTGAGGTTTTGAGGACGTTCGTTTAAACATTTGCGACAAAAATTCCAGTTACAGAGACTGCAGTGCTCTGGTGGGTCTAGCCCATGGCAGTTAAACAGTATGAAAAGTTACCGTTCTTTGGTATCAGTAACTAGCACATGAAAAAAAAAACTATTCAAACAGAAACTGCTGATAGAAAGTTTAACTGGGTTAATACAGTTATTATCCAAGTCATGCTGCAAGCTATAGACGGATATTTTCCTCAGTCCATTCATTGTTAATGAACATCCAAGCTAGCAAATTAAAATAAACCCATTTTATCACTCAGATTTAATGATTTCCTGCTGGGCTTCTTTAATGTTCAGAATTGGCCTTTGAAATACTTGGCTTATCARCAGATTTACCCTCAGTCTTTTTTCACCAAAGGTTCCTGGGAAACTTACACTTTTTCCTTTCATATACTTGATGACCGCAACCAGCCTGAGCCACTTCCACCTGCTTGGTGCACTTGAACATTGAAAGTCCTAGAGTACAGTGACAAGGTGAACATTCAGCTCGAGACATTTCAAAGCTAGGGGAAATGAACTTGCTGATTAACTGCRTGAGTGACCTTGATGATTTGGTGAAGCACTGTGGTAGAGTGACATTAATGGTTTGGTGAAGCACTGTGGCAGCAGCAAATGAAAACTTGTCCCAAAGTGTAGTAAAGCCTGTAGGAAATCTCCCTGCTGAGACATAAGCTTTCTCTTCAGCTGTAGAATATAATCTTCTCTGACTATTGTCCAGATCTTCTTCTGGGGCGGGAGGGATACAGATATGGATTTCACAGTGCTGTCATCATCACTAAATTGCCTGTATTAATCTAGATTTGTGTGCTGTATTACTGTTAGCAATAAGGACACTTAACGCTCCAATATCACTTTCCATTCAAGGATACTGAAGAGCATTGGAAACATTAAGCTTTGAGGTTGGTAATTTACTAATGAGAAAACTGATTCAAAGAGAAATTAGGATCTTAATCTCTCTCACCCTTTGGAGCCAGTGGGAATCATTCTGTGATATCCTTGGGCATGGGTCAAAGTCTGTGTAGCCTGTAAAAAGGTCATATGAGAAATCACAGCAAAGTTAGAAAGTCCAGTGACTTGGTTGCTTGTCCAGTGGGAGGAGGATATTTTTCCCTTTTTTTTTGGGGGGGGGGCTATATCATTTATATCCTGCATCCCTTTTTTTCCTTAGCCCAGTTTTGAGATATTGCAGTCCTTCAGGTAGATGCGATTACGTTTCCTGGATCACCAGAGCACACTGACCGCTTCAGAGCACTTCCAGTCACATGCAGCGTCACTGGTCTCCTGCTTGGACCTGAGCTGAAGCCCTATCTAAAAGAGAAGGGAGGAGCTCCAGTTTTTGGAAGCAAAGATCTCTTAGTTGGATTTTCCACAGAGTAAACTCAAGCCAGCCTCACAGATTGAATTTCACAAGCCTTCGTACACTATTTGCATGCTTGCAATTATAGAAAGTGCATGTGTATAATTGAAAACTGTTCTTCATTTCACACAGGTCTTTCTGAATTCTTAGAAGTAGTTAAACCTTAAGAGAAAGCTACTCTGTACTGCTAGGAGAGCTTTGACTGAAATAAAGCACCTAGTTTTCAGACCAATATAATGACAYTGAAGAAGTCACAATTGAATTCTTTGAACTTGTTCTTTCTAAACTTAGTATTTTAGATGTAGAGGGCTCCAAGGACCGGATCCAAAGAAGTATGTGCTCAGCAGGAATCTTACTGGCTTCAGGGCTCACTTGAGGTTTGGCAAAATCCTCTATCTCTGGTAATATTTCACACGGTTTATTACTGAATTTCTTAATGTAATATGCATTGCTTGCGTAGCTAGAAACCTTTATATCRAGAGCCTAGACAAATGCCAGTACCGCCACCATAATACACTTCAACAGAGGTAAGAAATATAGTGCTGCTTTACAAATTTGATCCATTCAGGGCCTAGGGCTGTAGTAACTTAGATATAGGAGCATTTATGCACAGAACTACTGGAGCATACGTGTAATTATTTATCAAGATGGTCTACAYACAGTGCAAGTGTAAGGCATTAGCACCGACTTGATAGAATGGGAATAAACATCTCATGAAAGAACACAAAGGACACTGCAAAGGTATATCTTGAACACGTTTTTATAATGAACCCGTGGACTATTTATGTTGTACTTTCCACCTAAAATATGCGGGAGAGCCAAATAAACCTCTAGCAAAGCTAGGTAAGCAATAAACTTTTATAATGGTGATATAACTGGAAGAGCCATTTTAGAGTTTAAGTAGGAACCCTACATTTTGTTTTGGTGTTCCTTCAACCTATTGATCGCATAGAGGTCATTCCAAAGAGTTGTAGAAAGACTAGATTTGTTTCTGTGATARTGCAAATACTCAAGTCTCTTCTGCGCTAACGCGGCCTTAGCAAACTGTAGTGTGCAGTGAGTGGCAAATACTTTGTGAAATGTAAAGTATTTCAGATATTCGAAATAATGTACATAGTTAAAGGCTATGGTAGAGTAATGTTAAAGAAATTCATTTTTTCTTGGCCTGGTGATAATAGGTATGATAAAAAAGGTGATGACTATTATAGTCTTGAAGCATTACAGTCATTTTGCTATGATAATAGTCCTCAGATTTSGTTATAGCCCTAATATGTTACCTGAAAGTTAAAATCAGATCCACAGGTCTGTTGACACACGGTGATTAGTTATTGTCTAGAATGTAATTTCTAAAGGAGAATGAGAGTTGATCTTGTGGATAATCCTACTTTGTTTTATCTGCTTTATTTCAAGAGGAGCTAAGCATGGAGGGTTTTTTTCAGTAAATGAATGGATTTAGAATAGTCATTTCTGCCTTGAACTGTGCTCATATAAAGATCTCTCCTGCTCAGGGCTTTTGTCAGTCTTTATACCACGTTATCGTGGACAACAGACAGCTGATGTTTCTGGCCCTAAAAGTGACACACCAAAACTGCCAAGTAACTGAGAGTTTCCAAATTGATCCTACAGGACTTGCGAACCCTTAGGGGTTGTTTTGGTGTTAAGTTTGAGATATTTTAAATAGGCATGTGCAGAGGAATGGTTCACAGAGACCTGACCTAGCTATTAGACTTCTCCAAGGGTTAGGTACTGCCTGTGTGCTGACAAAAGGGCACAGAGAGCTAGATGGACAGACAGACTCTAAGAGGAATTTTATGAAAGTGAGCCCGTCCTTGGTCTTCTCTGCAGAAGTAGGGAGGGGGAGGAAAAGGTTGGAGTCTCAGTCCTTACTCCTTCCCCACTCCTTCCTGGACAAGAGGCCCAGACTCTGCATGGCCTCTTGCCATGAATTTTCACAGTAGATACTTGAAGAGCTGTGCAAGTCGAGGAGATGTTCCTTTTGTATTTATTATTCTCCTTCTGCGCAGAAGTTTTATAAAAACAAGAGGAAATAGGAAAAGAATGAGAATAATATTCCAGCTAAAGCTGGATTCCAGACAAGCTGAAAAAGAAATGAAGTGGTGTCACAGTATGACAATGCAGAATAGAAATTCAGGATGTGTTCTCCAGTTTGTGCTCTGCTTCACTTTAGGGGACTAGGAAATGTTTGATTAAAAGGGGAGTCATGTTCACAGGGTGCATTATTCATTCCAGAATTCACTTTGTAACTCCAGATAGTCAAATTCATTTCTTACCCCAGAATCTGTCTGATATCTCAGTATTTCTGGAACTTCACACAGGTAATTCAAACATTCAGGGGAGCTACTGCAGTTAAGTATTAAACTTGACAGTTTTTATATGTCTAGTACAATAATTGATTTCATGTTATGCTAACCTACACAGGTTAAAGCACGAGGACAGGTCCATTTCTTAGAGCAGGTGCTGAATTACTATTTGAAGGTTTTAAAAGGACTGAGGCAATTCACAGTTCTATCTTATTTTTTAAAAAAAATATTTGGACATGAAGAATATGGAAAACTTGCACTGGCAAGAGGACAAGTTCAACCCTGAAATTTTCTCTGAGGAAAAAGAATAGTTGAAAAAAAATGTGTTTCAGTAGTCTTTTGTCAGATGAGCTTTGTTACCAGAAATGGTTTTCCCTGTTTTCTCCTATTAAGTCTGTTGTGTTTTGAATTTGCAGTGAGGATATTTGATCAGCCAACGTAGGTAACTAAGGAGCCAGCACCTCTTTGTGTTACTGGCTATTTGCACTCTCCTTGCCTGGTTTACCAAGGTGTTTGTGCTGCTCCCCAGCCCTGACTGAGCTGCCCGTGGAGTTTCAGAGTTTAAAGACAAAGCAGCTAATTCTGTCTCGAGCAGCATGGTGCCAGAAATATATCTGTATAATGTTACTGCCAACGGGTTTTGGAGTCTTCAATTCACTGCCTTCTGGCTGGAAAGGCGTCCCAGAACTGCAGCTACTTCTCCTCCAGCATCTTGGTAGAAGGCTTCCTTGTCTACTTAGTTACTTAGTGGAGAAAAACGCGGGTTTTTTTAGCATTCTGGAAGGGAAACAATTCCTTATCCTAAAACACTGCCTGTGCTTATCACTTAAGTAATACTTAAGAGAAGAAAAAGAATTACAGAGTGTTGCTGGACAAGATGGAAGTTTCCCAGTACCCCACTGTTTTTCCAAAGCTTGGCAGCCTAGCTTCAAATTCTTCACCTGAACTGGTCCAAAGGGCGATTTAAATGTTGGCCTCGTGCTCTTTAGGTAAACTCCCTAAACTGAAAATGAGATTTTGCAGAGTGTTTCACTAAGATAACACAACCTTGAAAAGAGGGTACATTTGCCTGCACAGCTGCTTAGGGCACTCATTTAAAATGGAAACACCTGGATTCACATCCTGATGTCACTGGGTAGTCATAGGTGTTATGCCAGGTGCAATATTACTACCTTAAGGGGTAATTCACAAGATGATGCCTTATTACCTAATGTTACAAGTAATTACCATGACCCAGCACCTGCTGGAGAGGATGAAATTTCTGCTTCAGCAAAGGCAAAATCCAGGGGCATGTGGTCAGCGAGACCACTGCCTTTCTCTAGTTCTCCCTGTGTATCTATAGTATAGTGCAAAATGGATTTCGCTTTCCTTTTGTACATTAGGACCACTGAGCTGAAGAGAATGGGTATAACTTTTCTTTTAATTCTATAATCTTATTATCCTAGCCCCAATAAAAACTGATAATGAAATCCGAGGATATTGAGAACTTGGATTTTTTCCATTAAGTTTAACTTGGTATTTTTTTCAAGCAATGTGGTACTTACTATAGTCGAAGTCTTTTTAAGACTATCCAGGGAAACATAAACCCTTGCAGCAAGCCATTTTCTGTCAAAATTACATCTGACCTGCATATTTTTGCAATTCTCTGATGCATTATACAGTCAGATCAGGTTGTTCCTTGACCAGTTGTTCACCTCTATCAATTGCGTTAGCATTTAACCTGTCAGTTTAAATTACAAAGGTAACAAAGGTTTGGGAAGGTTACAATAGATTCAATCTCACACAGAAATGTGGAAGAATAATCTTAAATCATCCTTCAATGCAAGTGTTATTTTTTCTACTGAAACACATATACCTTCTAGAAACATCGCTGTAACTGTGTGCAACTTTTCTCTGTGAAGACTACCTGAGATCAGCAAAGCATGTAAAACAAGAAGTGCTAGCAATAAGAGAAGCCTGTGTATTTTATTTAAACGTTGATTGCATCTACTGTATCTTTTCTCATTTTCTCTTTTGTTCTTTATCCTCTTTCAGTGCTGAGCTTCCCCTTTTTCTCCCCAGAGATTTTATTCTTCATTGTGAGTGATTAGTAAATTAGGTCCTGTTCTTTAATACCATGAGCACCTCATCAGAGGTCGAAGTCCTTCAGATGTTATTAAATCTTAATCCTTTAGAATTGAAGGTGCTCTGTCTGCAAGACAGACTGCCCAGCTGCTCCCGGTGTTCCCGGCACCCTGGGCTGTGCACTTAGATCCTACCGAGGCAGTTCTCATTGCTTAGGTGGTTTTATTAATAAAATGTCGAGTRTACATAACCCAAGAACGCAGAATTGCTATGCCAATATAATATCTGGAGTCAACGTAGTAATAGTCTGGGCTGCTTCCTCAATTACTTTCAAGCTGTAATATCAGCACTCTGAGACAATCTCAAATTCATTGTCTCTTAAAGAAGTGCATATGCTTGGAACAATCTAGAAATCATTTTGTCTGGAATTGTGTAAATCCCAGTCATGACTGTATAATGCATGGGTGAGTGGCATCCTGTAGAGGACAGGTAGAAGATGCTGGATTCCTCCCCAGCTCTGCAGTTCTGCCCCCCAAATGACCACAGGGCATCAAGGAAGCCTCATTTTGGCCTGCTCACAGGGCAGCAGATAGCATAGGCAGTGAAGAATGATGTCTAACCACAGGTTCCCTGAATGCAAAATATGATGAAAATACATTGTTATTATAAAGACACTCTATTCCTTTTTTTCCAAAGCTAAATCAGCATCTGATTGAGCCAAAAATGCTACTGAAGCAGATGTTAGAACAAACAAACAAAAAAAACCCCAAATCCTAATTCTGTTAACCTGTTAATGATGTGACATTCCCATTGTATTTTCTTCTCTTTTTCACTCACACAGAAACTAAGGGCTCCTACCTATAATATTCTCATGCACAAAGCTCATATCAAAGTTGCTCTGCCTTTTACCTGCATGGAAACTGCATCATTATCATAGTAAAGACACAACATGAAAAGTAAAGCCAGATTGTGGCTGTTACTGAGCTTAGGAAACACAGCCACACATTGTTTGTCATACATGCATCTATTTAAAAAATATTGTTTTCAGTGTGTCCACGATGCATGTTAAAAAGGCTCCAAAAATAAGAATGCCTGCCTGCGTGGTAAGTTTTAGTAACAGAGAGAGAGATGCTAAAAATATGGTCATTGGAAGAATAGCTTAGTGATCTCTCATTGCATGCCTCACAAGTATGAGCTCCACCACATGCAGCTGGGCCACGTTAGCTGGGCCGTGATGGATCCTCTTTAATAAGCCAGAAGGAGGAGGTTGGCCGGTATCTGGTGGCAGGGAAATCCCTGCTGAATGGAGGGTGCCTTTTTCTGCTGCCTGAGCAGCTGCTCGGGGCAGCGTTTGGGCAGGATGTCMGAGTCATACAGTGATCCAAACATGTAGATATTTTTCAAATAATTAATTGATTTAAGATCTTAATGAAAAATCAGTTAGCTTTGAAATGGCACCTCGATTCTGGCCCACACGAATTTCCAGTGAGTCTTCAAAGTGGTCTGGGTGTCAGAAACAACCTCTCTGTGACAAGAGTGATTCAGAGCTTATTGATGTAACCCGCAATATTACTACTTTTGAGCACAGACAGATAGATTACTCTGTCTACAGTTACATGCCAGGTTTTATTAAAGAGTGCGTTGGGACATGTCCAGCTTCCGAAGAAGTATAATATCTGTACACTCAGAAGGCCCCTGTGGCCTTTTCCCAGAGCCTCATATTCTGTTTTCAATACATATGGAATAATGTTAAGGAAAGAAAACAAAGTGGTTTTCATTTTCTCTACGATAGTCACTACTCTACCACTACAGCTGCAGACCACTTACTATTCCATGCACAAAGAGCTCGGGTTTGGCTTTTTGGTCCCATTCCATCTGCCTTTTATAATGAGATCTATCTTAAACTCATCTTAGCAGGGCAGCTGAGGGTGTTTCTCCATAGGAAATTCCTCTGCTAGACACATCCTTCACTGAAGGGGAGGAACTATTCTGCAGCTGCAGCCAGGGAAGCTGGATAGAGCTGGCAGGTGGATTCATTCAAACTGCACTCAGATATCAGAACAGATTTCCTGGTGCAAAATGACCCAAGAAAAAAAAAAAAAAAAACAGATTTAATTTGAGGGTCCTGCATTATAATCCCACCTTGCTTGTAACAAATTTCTTGAGTGGATGTGTTTGACAATTATTTTAATATTATTATTTTTAAAGGCTTTTTCTTTTTGAAGAGTGGAAGCCATTTAAAGTGAACTGGATTTTATTTTGTTTTTTGTTCCATGCAGTTTCCTGTTCTCCCAGAAAAACGGTGTTTGTTAAATACCTGTGGCCTGGTGTCCTTGGGAGCACAACAGAGCTGTGAGGGTCCATGAGGGACACAAGGAGAGGAAAAAAAAAACAGGAAAACACTGGCTTTCACTCATTCCCCGAATTCATGGCCCCAAAGCTGCAATCAAGCCACTGAAACTAAAGTTAATTAAACTTTGGTCATAATTTGTGTGTTGCAAACAGAGAAAATGAAGCAATAGAGACTCCTGCATGATCTCGGTGCTGTGGTGTGTTTGGACTGTCAATCACAGCATGAGGGCACTGCTCAGTCCTCCAGCAGAGCCACTGGCCTGCGCCCGGGGACCAAAACGGGCCCTCGTTTCTGCACTCCCTACGGGCTGAGAGCTACGACCTGCCTCTCCGAGGGGCCCTTCACACTGCTCAGCGTCTTGCTGCTGGACACTGCAGGGCCTGCAATGTGCAATATTCCATTAGGTCATCTCCAAATGCTGCGTTTCCTGCTGGCTCAGTGCTGACGTTAGTTCTGCTGCTATGCAAAAATAGAGAGCAAAGCTTTGTAGGGAAAAAAAAGGAAGATGCCTAATCGTACGTGTTTGCTGAGTGTCTAATTGCCGTGATGGCCCCTGGAGCACCGAATGAAATACTGTCTAAAAAATGGAAGCAATAACACTGTTCTGCTCTTCACCCCATGAGAAGTGGAGAAATAATTCAACAGCCAAAACCTGAAAGCAGAAGAAAGGGAAAATTTGAAGACAACAATTTTTTCAGTGAGCAAATAAAGATTTGCTTACACTGAAGGTCATAAGAGAGTCAGGAAGTTTTCTTTAAGAAAGGACCAAATCCTTCTCTTATCTCAAATAACATGCTGGAATATTACAAAGGAAAATAAATATTTGAATCTACCATAAGCCTCACAACTTCAGTGAACCTCAGCAACCCGCACAATCAATTCCAGCTTCTTTAAATAGTTCCAGCAAATGCATGTGGAAAAATTCCTTGTCTACGTTTATAACTCAGACTTTTACTACTGTGCTATGTATTCATTAATAGCTTCGTAAATTATTTTTTTATGGTGTAAGCCCAAATGTAGTCTTCAGTCCTATAAGAAATAAACCTCAGCGTCAATGGGCATGTTTTTCCAATGAGTATTTTTAGCAGCACAGGCATCTGGGACTTTTTGGTGAAAAAAGCCCTGTTCTTCAGGCTTTATTCCTGTAGCTCACAGTACTACAGCTCTTGAAGCGAGTGTGCTTACCCTGCAGTTGTGGCGTGCCGGGCTCTGCCAGGCTGGGGCTCCTCAGCTTCCTCACGCCTGCCGGAGCACCCAGTGCTTCCTGCATCTTAGCACAGCCGCGTCGTGCAACAGATTTGCCACGTGTTTGTAGAGTCAGCTGCTGAAGGGGCTAGTTAGGAAGAAACACCAGCAGTTACTTGCCTTTCCTTCTTTATCATTGCAGCATTTCAAAGCTGATGATGTTGTCCACTGAGAGGATTAGCTCTTTAAGCAGAAAAGAATTGTGGATCTGAAAGAGATGGTCTTTGAAATCACCAACAAAGCTCACAAATTTCCACAAATATAGTTTGGGTTTCAACTATATGTCCCTTCCCCTGCTCCCTCCCAATAAGAGGCGTTAGTACATTTGTATATGTATATGTGTATATATATATAAAGATATCAGTTGCCTTTCTATTCTTAGATGTACCTCAATAGAAGCAAAATCAGGCCACATAGTCAATATGCACATGCCCTATTTACAGTATGCAGTCAGGCCATGGAAATCAGTGCCACTGTCTATCATGAAGTCAAACTCTGAGGCTAAATAACTTTTAATATCTTTACATTTCATATCCCCCGTATGTTCATGCTTCCGAGAGCGACTGCCTCAGCTGAAGGCTCTGGTGTAATTTGTCTGGACCGCTGACCTTGTGCTGAAGTATTGCCAGGATTTGTCACTGCTGCATTCGTGAGAGCAGAGATTTAGCGGGCCTTGTTGCCTGGGTTATCAAATCACTTAACTAAAATATTTAAATAGAAAACAGGTTGGTAGTCTGCTGATATACAGAGTAAGGCAGGGAAATGTAATACAGCAAAGAGAAATTGCTACAGACCTAAGGACTCACAGTGGTTTCTTGCATAAGCTTGCCATGTTAATGCGGAGCAGGAGAATTCCACCTAGATACTGTGCTGAGCCCTTGATTAAAAACAAGAAGAGAAGCAGAGATCATTTTCCCTGGCCACCTGGGTAAGTGACTGTTTTGCTTTTATTTTACCAATTGACAGCACTTAAGTGCAGTAACAACCCTGCCACAAGTAGTTCCCTTTAAGAATATATATATATATATTTTTACCAAAAATAAACATCAGAAATAGTGTACCATCACTAAAAATGTGCCTGATTGTTTGCATCAAAAGAAAAATGTTTGTATTATTGACAACAAAATGCTTACAGGAAACTCTTGCATTTCCCAGCTGTGTTACAAGCCTTAGAAATAATATTTTGCTGAGCTAAACACCTTTTATATTTGTTTTTTAAAATAGTACCTGCCTTGTATTTTAAAGATGACCTTTTCATCAGTTCTGTCAAGGATATTGGCTGACCATGGAGCTGAAACTAAAATAATTCTTGCCAGGCCCTGCACTTAGCTTATTTATCCAGGTCACAGCCTTAGTCTGCCTTAGTCTTTGGCTCCTACTCAGTATTTTGAAGAACGAGTAGGAGGTCAGCACAAACTATATTAAAAACTCAATCTTTGGAATAATTATAGACAAGACAGTCTCAGATGATTTTTTTTCCTGGCGACGAGAGCAGTAAGGTAAAAAGGAAACCAAGAGCTTGGTTTACTCTCTCTTATTAATATTGTGGGTTTGGAAATCTTATGGTGTTGTCACAATAAGATACAGACATACGTGCCATAAGCCTGATGCCCTAGTAGGTGCATGGACAAAATGCAGCTGCTGAGAAGGCCTGAGCAATCTCTGCTACACAAAGGGAGGCCACTCTTGCTGCAGCACCCTTGGCATTGCTTGAATGTGCCTATTTCACGTGTGTCTTTGTTGGACCAAAGCAACAGGGACAAAGGAAAACAGTAAAAAATAATTGAGACTAATCAGAGGTCAATTAGTATCACCTGAAAAGAATATTTGAAGTCTTTTTTCCATAACTTGGCATAAACAATGAACAAGGTAACAGTCTTCAGATACATCAGAGTGACAAAGAAAAATGAAATAACTTCTATCATTCTTGCCCCATATTACAGCTGCATGGCAAAAATGTCAGATTTAGCCACGTGATGGGACAGCCACATTGAGATTCCCTTATTTCACTCTGCTTCAGTAAAAAGTGCTGTTATTGTAGAACTTCTCACTTCAGCAACTCGGGAGAGATTGAGTGAAAAACCCTATGCTTTTCCACAAGCATAGAGAACATAACTGTTTAATGTAGCTGATTAACATCATGTTTATGGATCACAGCTTTCACTGTCAGTGTAAGACAAACTTGGTAAGTTATTTCTAGAAGAACGACTTACTAAGGCTTTTAACTCACTTTTTTTTTTCTCACCAGATGCATCTCTCTAGAAGACTATAAATGTGATGTACATAAACCAGAAATATTTTCTATCTTCTCTTGCAGTGGCTCGGGAGGTGCATGCCACTGAGACGCTACCTTCTTCCCATTCATGGGAGTCGAAGCTGCTGGAAGAACCGTCCGCTGCTGCTCAGCAGGAGCAGGTCCTGTCCTGGTGTGTCCATGAGTGCTGGCCAAGACCTGGCGGTGCTCGTGGTCCCTGCCAAAGAGAAGGAAGTTACAGGAAGTTGCTGGGGCAGTTGTGTTTATCATTCTCTTCTACATTTCTATTTGACATTTCGTTTCTATTTTATCATTTGTTCTACATCTCCTACACGGGAATGATCTTCAGCATCAGTAAGCATCCGTCTGCAAAATTTTACAAGGTCTGTAGATACTTAAGATTGGTAACGGTTTTAGAGGCACATGAATAGCTAATTACATTACACAATAACCCCATTAAAATTATTCCTCCTTGTCTGTGGCGGACTTGGAGCTCTTCAGTGCTTAATGACATTGGCTGCTGCATAAGACATTGTCACCTGCTGACGGGAAGCAGGTGCTTTACTCTCTTGTGAAGGGGAGAGCACAGAGAAACTGAGGAAAAACAGGAAAACTTGTGAGAAGAGATGGGGAAAGAAAGCAATAAATAGCTTTGGAGAAGGTGAACCTCTTCTGTTGAATCTAGTTTTCTCAGGCAGAACTGAAGTAGATAAAACACATGTTAGCATCTTAATGCTTCATTTTTCTTTCTTCCCTTTTCTTTATCATAAAATGAAGGAACACATTTGCTCTCTGGTGTTTGATCTATCCCTCAGACAGCAGATCAGTAAAGCTGTGTCAAAAAAAGAATAATATTTTCAAAGCGGTAGAAATTCTTGAAGAACTACCTATATGTTTGCTTGATAAATTATTTTTTTCCCTTCTTTATTCATACAAAGCACATGTATTTTCATGCGCCATTGAACAGAGAAATACTCTAAATTTCCATAGAAAAGCTGCTATTAGTTTCTTTTACTGAAGAGGGCATTTGCTGTGACTTTTCAAAGGATCATCAAACACTAAGCCGTCCTGCCTGCATGAGTGTAAGCCAAATGTTTTAAATGGTATTAATTGAAGATATTTACATGTTTTATCTAAAATAAAAGGAGTTAGACTGTGTTTTCAAACCATCATGTCTGGATCTTCTCATTACAATAGTGTAAACCTCAAGTAAAATTCATTACTGGAAATACATTAATATCAGTTTATCATATAAAAGAGTGGTTCAGTAGGAGCCTGGTGAAGAGGAAGCACTTAGAAAGATCCCACCAAGCTAATCAGGGGACCAGACCTCTAATGTGTGCTAATGACAAGCAGGACCAAGGCTCTGGCACAGGGTGATCAAAGCACGCAAGCAAGCAGCCCACAAAGAGGGCAGAGGTCTCAAGGCTCCTTTAAGGAAGAAACTAATATCCTGGTGAGGGGAGCCTGAGGCCTTTGCAACAGAACGTGGTAGGTCAGGAATTGCGAAAATTAGGTGGTAATTAAATGGGATGGAGCAGACTTGCTCATTATGAAATTGCAGATTTAATTAAATTCCCAAGTTATGTGAGGATGGTGGCATTCAAATCAAATAAGATTCTGGACAGTGCTAAAGAGCAAGTGAGGCATATTCTGAGCACCCACTAGAACCAGAGGAGATGGCCGAGCCAAACCCTGCTGTCTCCCGCTGCACGCACCGAGTCGCGTTGCTCCTGCAGTGGGAGAGCGGGCTGGTTTTATGCCCTGGAAACTGAACTAAGTATCAACAGGAAGGCACCAAGAGGAGAGAATTCTGAGGCAGTGAATGGCTTGTACATTGAGATGCTGATTCCTTTTCTACGCTCCCTGCAGAGCGTAGATTAGAGGAGAAACAACCTCTTTCCATGAGGTTCCAGTAGTATGATGAGAAACTGCATTGAAGACAGGGTATAAAATGACAGTCACATTTTCACAGCGTCTGCCTCCCCCTCCACCTTTCTTTTTTTTTTTTTTTTTTGGTCAGGTTAGTCAAATTAATTGGTTTCAACTTTTTTTAGTGTAAGTTCATTACAATTTTGAAAAATTGCCATCGTGAGAAAAACCACAATTTTCAGTTAACAGTGTCAATATGCAATTGCACTGCCTGTTTTTTCTTCTTAATTGGATATGTTGAATCTAATTCTGCTCAGTAAACAGCTTTTGGTTTGGTAAATCAGCATTTTTCCAGTGGGAAAAAAAATGTCAAGAAACTTCCCACCGTCTCAAATAATTTCCCAGATGTGGTAACTTAATAAAGCTGTAGCCTATTTAAAAGTACATTCTTGTATCTTTTAGGTCTTCCTGAAGTATCAGGGGAAAATCAGTCACCATTTGCACTCAATAAGCTAGGAGTTGATGTAACTCATGTATGTATGTATGCATACACTGGAAGAAGCACCAAGTAAAACTAAGGCCTCATTGGAGTTCAATTTAAGTGTCCAGTGGGAGAGCTTCTACTTGTGCATAAAATAAATAGCATAGCCAAAGGACAGAGAAAATTGCAAACTTAGGAAGTATAGATTAATATACAAAAAATAAGTCAACATAATCAAGTTATACTCAGCAATTCTGATTCCTCACCGCTTTACATAGAGGCCATTTCTGACTGGAAGCAGGTAAGTTCTGGCCCTATGTGAAAAGATAAGAAATATCAGAAATATCAGTTCAGAGACATTATACAATAAACCAATATCTTCCCATTACATCCCCATTACATCTTGTCCATACAAAGCCACAGTGCTCATAGGAGAAAGCTGGTGTTTTCAGAGGTGGCAGAGAGTGCCATTGGCAATGTGGGAATGCAGAAAGCATTAGGAATGATATTGTGCCAATACTGAGCTAATACTACTAATTCAAGCTATTTAAATTATCAGGCATTATCAAAACAGACAAGGTCATTGTTTTATCTGCAATAAAGTCAAAGGAATTGCCAGAGATATAGCAATAGTATTACACATATAATTACTACCGTGGTAATTTATTCAATAAAGCTCTCATTTAATTACAGGAACTATTACATTGAATGATGTGTTGGCCATGATTTATATCTCTCTCAGATGTAAATATTCAGAAATAAGCCTCGTATAACGAAAGCAACTCTTAGCTGTTCTGCATTTGCATTAGACTTCAGAGTGCTGATGCAACAGAAAGGAACCACCAGTGGGTCACATTACTGAATATTCAATGCAGTAGGTGATTTATAGACATAAAAGAAGATGGCTCGAACAGTGAAGTCTTAAACAGCATTACATACCTCTATTAATTGTCCTGGCTTCACCACTAGTATAAGTATTTCATATTGGCACGGGAAAAAAATGAACATTCAGAGCTGTAATCGTTTTGGAAATGCTTACTCGAGCCTGTCAGGAATGTGATTAATAAGAGGCATGTCCGATACCTGGCATGGAGATGCAGGAGATCCTTGGACCCTCAAGGAAACTCTGGTTTCAACCAGGAGATAGGACAAAGCTGCAGGTATTTTTCTGGTGAAACTTCAGAAAGGCTAAAAGCTCAAAGGACTTGTTAAATATTCTGGCCAACTGTCTCCTTTTTTTTTTTTTTTTGTTTTTGTTTTTGTTTTTGTTTTTGTTTAATTTTTCTTTTTTTGGTCACCCAGCAAAACTAGGGACATGCTCTTTGCTCCAGCTCATATTTAATTAGAGAAATTGCAGCCATTTTCTGTTCTGAGGTTTCTTTACTCTTCAGGACTGTGGCGTTCATCCACCAGTTCCCAACACAAGCCAGCAGTGAATTTGGCTGATTGCCTATCACCAGCACTGTGCTCCTTCGGGTTGTCATTTGCCAATAAGCACTCCTCAGCTTGAACTGGTAGAGAATTTCTGTCTGTAAAACCTCTTTCTTCTGCCTGTAAAACCTTTTTTCTTCTGCCTGAGTCCTGTGGTTGTGTGAAATTGGATGGAGACCGCGGCAGGTCATGAAGCGCAGAGCAGCACGGCAAGGTGCTGAGCAGTGTGAAGCCACTGCCTGGCCATAAACAGCACCCTGCTCTGTTTTAATCCCAAAGGCATTGCAAAGCTCTCTAGTGCTTACATACCTTTGTCCACAGATCTTAGAGCTTTCTGAAGAAACAGTAGAATGAAATGTTTTATGTTTGCAAGTAACACATCTTCCAACAACCAGGCTCGCCTAAACAGATTTAAACAGCAACAAAAAAGAGACCCAAAAAGGCCTTAACCAAGTTTGACTGAAATGATGAAATGTTCATAAAAGCGATAGCTTTCTAAAAAGACATCTTTCTCATGAAAAGTGTTAGCAAACTGATAATACAGGTATTATTCATCACTCTGCATCTATGCTGATACTGAAAACTGCCATCAAAGCTGCTGTGTTTATTGACATCATGATGAATACTTTGCTTGCTAAAAACATCATTGGAGAGTAGCTGAAAATGTTCTCTGTTTCTTGGTCTAGCTTTGTAAAAGTTCATTTTTATATGAATGCTTCAAAATTTTCTATATTCAAGTTTCTTTAAAAGAAAGTAATGTACTTACTTTAAAGTACTTTTAAAGTAATTACTTTAAAGTAATTACTTTAAAAGAAGTAATGTAACATCATCAAAGAATGACCTGGTAATTTCTGGGTGATTTTATTTAGGCACAAAGAACTGGAAAAGTCCCTTGGGTCCGTGTGACTTGTCTCTACCATCGCGGGCACTGTCTGTGGCTGCCTTGCTCTCCATGCCCTGCACACAAACCTGGTAAGAGGTCTTCTAGGCCATGAGAAAGCAGCTCACATATGAACTATCGCTGTTACTGCAACAGGAGTTAACCCAAAGGGAGGCTGCACTGCTGACTAAGTCTGACGCCTGTCCAAACAGAAGCCTGGCGTTCAACAACTTCCTCTCAGTGTTGTCCTTTCTTATACACTGAAAATAATATTGTACATACAAGGAAAAAGCATTACTTCTCCCCGTGCTGGCAAGTAGAGTCACCTTTGAAGATAAATTCACAGTGCTTTAAAGTACTTGTCACCTCGCCGAGTCCAAACCCTGAGCCCCTCACTAGGCAGCAAGCACCTGCCCCAGTCCTGTTGTGCTTTCAGACGTTCCTAAATATATCCATACAAAGTGCTCCCATTCTGAGGGAATCTGAACCAACACCCAGATGCCTAGGCCATTTTACTCTGGTGTTACGTAGTGACATTTTATCCCAGTCAACTATTACATCTAATCTAATTTGACTGAGATGGAGAAACCTTGCACTCTTTAAGGAGATTGATTCTCTTCAAACGCAGCACATAAATTAATATTTTACCAGTCACATAACTGTACTCCTTTCCATTTTTCTTCTTCACTCCTGCACGAAAGAAGATGCTGATAGCAATTTATGGTCCTGAGCTCCCTCTATAGAGGTCAGGCATGAATTCCCAGTGCTGCAGGTGAGTCCTGTCCAAATATCTGCCCTCCCTCCCAGGATTCCAGCCCAAGCTCAAGAAATGGCATATGCTGCTCCTCAACTTAGCATGCAACTTTCAACATCATTTTGACTCACACTCAGCCTTAACACTTGATTATTAAAATTGGTAATTGCTCATTTGTTCTAGGAAACACACACACACCAGAGGTCCTATGCGATAGTTTTTGCAGTGACTGCCTGTTATTAAGAAACAAGTTGTACAGTAACTACTGACATGTGAAACCCCTGCTAGGAAGAAAAAGTCTTCAGCAGTTAATGGTCAGCAGCTGGGACAGTGCACCCTAAGCCTGGCTGTAGGGAATTAGCACAGTGACAGGCACTTTAGGACAGAGCATTCACAACGCACCAAGTTGTTGCTGTATTTGGTTGCTGGGGGAGTAGCTCTGCCAGCCTGTGCTGGGTTACCTGCAGCTGGTGACTTTGCCCAGCTCAGGTTCAGCTCTGCTCCCCGTTGCTGCTCCACCAGCTCAGGACCTACTTCCTGCAGGTTTATGGCGTTTGTGCATGCATTGTTTAGGATATGTAGCTTGGGCTGAGGGAGTACCTCTCCAGCCACATTTGCACAGCATACCAGTATGGGCTTGAGGTTCCATTTAAATTGTTATCTGAAGTCTTCTTGCAGCCAGATTTTTCTTTTACAGCTGATGGGTCAGGCATAAATAGCAAGTCAGATGCTCAGAAAGGAACAACTTCTTGATACGCTCCAACAGATAGAGGGTTGCCCATTTCTTGGTAGATTCAGTTATTAAATCCCTTTGCCCCTCTCTATATTTGAACAATCTTCGCTCTTGCTCATCTGCTTCTTTTTAATCATTACTGCCTGCCTTATTTCCTCTATCAAAAATTATCTAAACTGCTACATGATGGATCATTTCAAACAGAATTAGTCAGCTGGGCTTACTGTGACATCCAGTATTTCTGTGGGAAAGTATTTTTAACTTTTTGCTGCACAATTTTTTGTAACCCAACTGTCCCAAGTGCCCGGAGCGCTCTGTCTATCCCCTTTTCACCCTCTTCTGCCTGGAAGATGCAGCAGGTGCTGTGCAGGGCTCATCCCTTGGCATGGGCTGCCTTATACATCAAGTAATTGCTCAGAAACCATGAAAACATGTTTGTGCTTAATATTCCAACCCAACTATAGAGCTTCAACAGCAAGGCTTTTGATCAGGCTCTCTGATCCGTATTGTTTAATGACCCAGGAGCATATTGGCTAGTGCTGTGAGCCAGCCACACCGAGTCAAATCCCATTCTCCAATTGCCTTGGAAAGCAAAGGAATGCAGAGCAAACATCTGAGCCGCCTAAGGAGACAACGCATCTCTGCCAGTCAGCACAGGAGAACCACGATGTTGTTGGAATTTCTGAGGAGGGTGGAATAAACCCGCTGTCAGCACTCTTTGTGCAGGGAGATTCCCGAAAGTCGCGTTTCGTTACATGCTTAGGTGTTCAACTTGGGAACTAAACTGCTTATCCTTTCTGAGAGCTGTGACGAGGCGCTGTGTTAACCCCATTGGTCCTGAACACTGTTCTGTGCACATAAAGGCATTATAAATCTTGGCAATCTTCTGTATATCTGGGGGGTAACATCCTATTTCCGCACTGCAGAGTTCTTGTAAAACAGGCTATATATAACAATAAATCTGTTTATTTTTGCTGTGGTTCTTCCATCACTTTCTGACTGCTTCTGTCTTGTCTTTGCAAGCACTTGATTGTACCATTCTCTCTGTTTTCAGCATCATAAAATGAAATTCACCTCATTGATCAAAAGATGACCTCTATCCTGTGCCTCTTAGATTAGAGATAACAGCAGGCTGCCGTCTAACTGAGAAATAATTTCTTCAGCTCCTTCAGTTCCTCTTTATTATGATTGCTTCCTAAAATATCATTTAAGAACTGGAATAGAAAACAAATGAGAATATTTTCTTTCACTGTTTGTATTTTGTCTTAGCATCAAACACACACACATGTTCGCACACACTGTAGCACACAATGGGTAAGAATAATTAATTTTTCCCCTGAAAGATGAAGAAAATATTTAACTCTAGATGGTCAGTGGGAAGAAAGTGATAAGATGGGGTTATTTTTTGCCTTTTTGCCTAGAAGGCTTTATGCTTTAAAACAGGAAAAAAACAGTAGATTTACATTCATGTGAAATTTAAACTGGACAGAGTTCTACGTGTCAGCATCAAAGATCACGTTAGGATGTATTATCCCATCCCAAACTCTAGCATGTGGTACATGTTTATACGAAGCCTGAAGGACTCATCATACACTATAAGTAACAATGCATTTTCACCATGAGATTTTTGAAGCGTTTTTTCAGACAGCCACTTACAGCAGGGGACAGAAACGGGACCATCTCCTAAACAAGTTACCTGGGAGGCACTTTGCAGCACTTAGGAGCCAACAATGTTCGGCTGAAAAGTCGCATAATTGCACATGCTTCTGCTATTCCAGGCCTGTGGTTCAACTGCAGGAGAGGTTGCAGTGGGCAGCAAATGCTGGGCTCAGCTTGGAGCACCCCGGCCTTTGCTAGGGAATGGCATCTCTCGGGGATGTGCCAGGCCCAGCAAGCTGTTCAGCTTCGAGGTCATCATCCTTCACCATATTGAAGAATGCACTCTTTAGAAATAAAATGAAGTTTTCTTTTTCTTTTCCCCTGCAAAACTTTGAGTGCCTGAGACACTGGAATGGTTTTTGACAGCTGACCTTATTTTATCAAGTAATATATCATAAAAGCAACATAAGTCCGATAGTGTAATACACTAGTAGAGATGAAATATTACACAAATACATCATCCAAGTAATGCTGTTTTTATGATGTGTTTGCTCTAATATACAGTACCCTACAGAAACCCTTGCAAGTGAAGTGGACTTTTCTTTGTTATTTAAGGAACTAGAGAGAGACTCTACAGATCTGCTCCAAGATGGAGAGAGAAGTGAGATGTCTGCCTGACCACAACAGGGGCTAACACATGCTTTGAGGTGACACAACTAGAGGTGCGAAAAAGCAGTTTGAAGGTAAGCAGTGTAAGGCTAATAAAAATAGAGCCGCTCCCTTGATTGCTTTGCTCAAGGAAATACAGGACTTGAGTCAGCTCTCAAGGGGCCCAGCAGAGTTTGACACCAGTCCCATGGTTTTAGCATGTTTGGGATTGCCAGCACGTAACCGCGAGCACGGACAACCTCAGCCTCAGACACTTGTACTTAGATTGCTGTACAAGAAATTTAAGTTGCGATTACAAAGCTGAGCATGAAAAGGAGCGCTAGTAGCAATTAAGAAGGAGACACATTCAGCAAGATAAGGAATCAACTACTAGAAAGTTCGACCATAGAACGCATTGGTTACATTTTGGTCATAGCTGAGGAACAGCCCCCAAAAACCTTCAGTAGCAAATCTACCACAGCTTCTATGCACATGACTGGCCAGTTGTAACCTCTAAACAAATGGTAGCATTCAGAGGCTTGAAAACCCAGAGCAGATTCCCAGGAGAAAAGAGGAGCCCTTTCTCAAAGTTAGACTGGGTCACACAGCCGTGACATAAGGATGGTCTGAAGATCCTCTAGTTAGGAAAATGTTGGATGGGAATTTATTCCCTGGAAGAAATACATTGACACTGGGACCGTCTTCCAGGCTGGGATCACCCTGGGACTGAGAAACCACTATAAGTTGGTCCGTAACCTTGTACTAGAATAAGACAAATAATTCAGAAAACTTGTTCTGCACAGAGCTTGCTGCACTCTTCAACATGTCCCTGAGTTTCTCTGTATTGTGTATTCCCTCTTTCTCAAAAAGAGATGCAGTGGGTTAATAACGCTGTTCTCCTACAGACCTTAAGTCTTCGATGGTCAAAGCTGCTTTGAGATAAAGCCAGATGGTTAATCCGTAAGGCAGTTGCAGCGCAGAGCCTTTTCGTTGTTTCAGTCAATTTTATCCTGTCTGCGGTTTTTAAAACTAGTCGAAGTGCACGGCTGGATCAACAGACACATTTGCTGTGCAGTGTTGGCTCTACAGTGCTAGTATTGACTGTCGTGTGACATTTTATATGACAACATCTATGTAAACAAAGTTCCTGTAATTTCTGAGTTATCTGATGCTCCAAGAAATTTAAAAACAGTGATTCCATTTTCTTCCCTTATCAACTTAGAGCTCATGATGAATCAAGCAATATCAGAGAAAGTAAATGATACCCCTGTTTACTTACAGTTTACATGCCCGCAGCCAATGCACCTCATGCAGGAATTGACCTTTAGAAGGACTAGAGCAGCATATTATTTTTGCAGTGGTAAAATGATGGAAATTGATGATGCCTGAAAAACACACAATTATAGTGTCTTGATTAAAAATGGAGCACATTTCAATGAACTTTTTCCCTTCTTTGTATGATTATGATACACAAGTACTAACATTAATGGTATTTTTTTATATAATGAACCATAAAATTACAGTTGGCAGTCAAGAGCACTCTAGCAGATAAGTAAGGCAATTTTCCTCATCATTTTTCCCTTTGTTGTCAATCTTGTTGCATAGCCCATTGCCTTTTCAATGAGCTGCAATGTGAATATTCAAGATCTTGCTTTTCCCTGGTGTATATATTCCAGCTGAAATAATTCAGTTCCATGCCACCCATTTTAATAGGTTTTTATTAAGTAAACTTAGTATTTTTAAGTTTCCCACTAATCTGAAGTCCTAAAATTTGCCTGCAGAMTGGCTAGAAGAGTAGAGGTATTTAAATTGTGCAGGTTTTATGCCAATCAGCAAAACTGGTTATTGAGCTTGCTGTGAAAACATACTTAAAAGTTGGGTTTTGGCTTTGCACTAATAATGTATTTCCCTTTCTGCAGTCGGTATTATGAAGTTTAGACATGTTTGACTGCTTAGCCATCTAAGTTTGACAATCCAATTAACTACCAGTTTAGAGGGAACCGAGTTACAAGAAGCACATTAGCTCCCATAATAAAGCATTTTAGGGAGCATTTGACTCCATGCCATTTCTAAGTGTCTGGCAATTTACAAGTCTTCATGTAAATTACAGTTACTATAGTACAAGAGACGAGTAAAAYGTTGCATGACCTTGTATTTGTCTTACGCAGAATAAAATGGCAATAAAGATGAATGTGTTTTGTAGTTTAGACTCGATTAGAAGAAAAGATCTGAAAGGGTCTTGAGAAGAATTATCACTCTCATCTCCCACCGCATGTAAACAAATGGCTATCAGAAACCACAGCTTTCCAGTGCTGCAGCAGCAGGGCGACGTCCAGGYGCCCCTGGTCTGGCCTCTTCCACAGCCTGTGGTAGCTGTCAAAAAAGTTACGTTTCAAACCAAGTTAGAAAACATTACTTCTGCGTCCCCATAGCTGCAGGATTTGCTCCGAGCGCTGAGCAGTCAGGGAAGAGGATGATGCAGAGGCTCAGACTTGATAAGGATCGACACTCAACGTCACTGCAAGTGCAGAGACATGAGAGCCCAGCCCGGGGGCTCTGTGCCACCTGAAGGTCACTCTGATTTTAGGTTTGCATGAACTGCCAGTTGTTTCCCGATTCTCCCTCAAATCTTTGCTGATTATCTTACTAACCTTCCCTTAGCAGTGGCTGCTTTCCTGGGACAGATGTTCTTTCTGCATTATCTAAAGGTGAAGGTGTTGGCTTTTTTTTTCCCCCTCTCTTTTTTTTTATTACAAAGCATCTGTTAAGTCCTAAAAATAGCAATATCACCAGTAGGCAAAAATGTGCTAACTATCTGTTCATGAAAAGGAACTTCAGTTATAAAAGACAGCCCTAAAAGTAGCATCAGTAACTCATAGACACAGCTCATAGCACAACTCAGCTGCCAAGCACAAGAGCCTGSCTCCCTTTTGGGAGTTATTCCTGGCTTCACACTTATTCACATTAATTCTATCAGAATTCTGTGATCTCATCGCTTCACTTTTTCTCACCAACTATGAAACAAATAACAATCATCACGCCTCRAGAAAAGCAAAATTAGCAGTTGTGTAACGCTAATGAAATATTTCCCACTTAGGGAAAAGTTACAGACCTGTCCACAGAATTTGCTTGCAGAAAGCTGAGAATGTGCAAGATTATTCCGGGTAAGAGATTTGTAAAAAGAATTTAAAAGTGTCTCATCAAAGAGAGATTTTTTTTTTTTTTTAAACTGTATAAGTTATGGTTAGTAGAGGTAAGTAAACATTTGGTCTTGTTACTTTTTGTCAAACAAGTATACACTAAGAAATGAAGTACCCTAAGGAAAATAGTCTAGGAAACTGAGKTCAAGATAAAAACAATGACCCTTGTTTTCATCATCACTATATCAAACACAGGGCTGCAAACACAGATCTTAGGYAAAGGAAAGAGGAGAAAGAGGGAAAGACCTCCTATTGGGCTGRTTTAAGTGTCTTGTAAGTACCCAGCTTATTCAAATTTAAGTCCATATTCTCTTACTTAAATAGATTAAATTCCTATTGAATTCAACAGGAGAGAAAGAAAACCAACACACTGTATGTCAGCTTTTGATACTTATCCACATATCTTTCATATAAAAGGTGGTAGCAAATCTCGCTTCAGAAAACTCTGAAAAATAAAAATCTGGTGTTGAGAAATGAAGAGTGTCGGGTWTGCAATGAGCTGATGTGGCAGAAGGTCAAGGTTGAGGAATCAGCACCGGGCTAATGCTGCGAACGTGCCCAGTGAGTGCTCCCACGGAGAGAAAAACGCAGCGACCGTCGGCCAGCGCCGGGCTAAGCAATGGCACAGTTTAAAGTGGAGCAATTCTGAATCTGAAGCAGTTTGTTTCATACTGTACAATCATGATAAGGAAAATCTCATTTTTTCTCTGGCACATTGAGGTGTAAATAGGAGTTGTAGCCAAAGATCTCTTTGTCATCAGAATAATAGTCACACTTCAAGGGATCCTTAATGATAACAGCCCCATTGTAACCTTGGTGGCACAGCATATATGAAAACAAAATTTTGGTTTTATTTTGTAGAGATAAATAAAATATTGCCAGTTGWACTGACCATTGTACTGCCAGTTGTACTGGAGACAAGCAAGAACAGGTAGTAAAATACCCATTCGGGGGATGTCGTGCTTAGTCGCAAGCCAAAGGTCTTTCCAAAACCAAAGCAATATATATCCTTTGATGAGGTAAATTATGTTTGCAATCTATATATAGAAGTTAAATTAAACATAGAAGGAGATGCWCATTTTCCTCAAATGACTCAGAATCATCTAAACTCTTGGCCTTTTAAGATACCATACCTAAAGGAGAATGGAAGAATCATAATTCCTCATAGATTTACTGATATTTGGTCTTCTGTTCTATTAAAGACATTATAGATGCCTTTGCTTGGTGCTGTATGAGTTCAATGCAAAAAAMCAAAGACCTTGCAAACAAAAAATTGAAAAAATGGATGGTAATGTGTATATTTCACTACATAAAAATATTAAAGTAACAGTATGTGTTAAACTGATAAAGCGAAAGAAATTGAAACTCTTAAGTTCTCACTGATCTGCTCTGTAACTTCGCTCTTCAATTATGGATTTTTATTTCAGGTCTTTCATGAATCTCTAATCTTATGATTTTCCTCTCCCATTTCCCAGATTTTAATGAGTCTATCAAGACATTTGTACAGCAYTGAAGAGAAGGTTATGCAAAGTCTGAAGTGAATTCAAATTGATTTTGAGTACAACTCATTTCGACTTAATATGCATCTCCCTCAACTCAGAATGGCTTGTTACTACCACCTCACATTTCCATTTCACACAGGTTGTAGTTAAATAAAACACGTTCCTATTAGCCTGAGTGGTTAATAATTCAAGCCAATGGGAGCTACTTGCTATTGACTCCAAAGGGAAGAGGTGTGAATGCAGTATGTCTATCAGATCCACTCTATTAGTGGGTTGTACCTTCCTAAAAACTCAGAGACCCTGTCGCAGAGCTGGTAGCTTGCAGGATCTTAGTTCTGGGAAACTCTGAGACTAAATCTTTATAGTAGGAATGTTGTGGGTAYAGTTTTCTTAAACAGAATTTATTCTCCAGACAACTCTCTCTGCAGGTTCCCTGCTGTTGCYTCACTGATGAGTRGCATCATGATGCAGATGGGSRCTAYGRGTGATTCCAGAGAGCCCGGGTGCCAAAGCAAAAGGAACTGCCCGTGTGCAGCTCCYGCTGCCTGCCCAGCCTTCACCCGACCCTCACCTGCAAACCCCTAGGTTTTCAGGYGCAGGTGCATCCATGTGTATTTGATTAATAAGTGAACTTTCAAGCACGCTACTCACAGGGAGCAAAACCACTGGCAAGTCAATATCAGTTGCAGCTGCAAAAATAAAAAGAGGAAGACAGAAGAGACTCTAAAATTAGACTGTTTTTAAAACATGGCTCACAAAATGATTTCTAGCCTGCTATGGTGTAAACCAACCGATGCTATTGACAGAGCAATGATAGAGTATTGACTTACATTGGGAAGGATCTAGCCCGTGTATATCACATCTCTCTCTATGGAATTTAAGCCCTCTAAGGTTACAGAAAATGGATTCTATAAAACTAAACCTAAAAAGTGTATTATTTCTCAGAGGACACAATTGTAACAAGCTTTACCTGATGGCAAAAATCCAATTATTGCAGTAAAGGTTGTGCTCAGTTATTTCTCACTTCRTGTCAAAGCAAACTTTAAAATGAGGTGCATGGGAACTCTGTTACTCTGCCTTTACTGACACCTCTGCTTACAGCCTGTGCCTTTTTTGYTGTTGTTAGCAAGACAACAGAGGAGGAAAAATCTGAAGGCTAATGTCATCAAGTGCTGGCCGAGAGTGTGATATATAGATTTTTGTAGTACTTCTCAAGAACTGCAAAGAAAACTTTAGCATAGATTGGATCAAATATATATTTTTCTTTGGTGACAGAGATAGTTATCTTTATCTCTATTGAATTTTTCTCCTTCTCAGATAGCAGCATATGTAAAACTAGTGCAGGCCCTYTTTCTATTTGTTTGACAGAGTAGGGGTTGGGGGCAGGGGGTGGAGGAACACTCTGTTCCAGCCTGGAGGCTAAAGCAATTATCTTAGTGCATCTTTGGGTTTTGCTACATGGAACCGGGTTGGTGATGAACCCTCTTTTCTCATCGGTTTATAAAGAAACCAAGCCTATGGAAAATCCAAATGTAAAAGCATCAAGCCACTCTTTGCTCCTTGCAGTAGAGGTTATAGTTACTGTTCTAGTTACATGTCCCAGGTGCTGCAGCTGCKGGGCTCAAGCACCAGAACTGCTGCTTGTAAACACCTTTTCCAGGGTAGCTGGTTTATCTGCCTGGAACTACGTGCCTGAAACCGTGTCCATGTGTGCTTTTTCTGCTCGGGTATTAAAGAAGGGGATGTTATTATGTTAGGRGATGACTGGCATACACTTTTGCCAAACTGAACACATATTTGGACCTGCTATAGGACCTAAACTGGGCAAAGATTCATGGATTTAGAACCAGTGCCTCATATAAGTTATACATAGCAGAAAGCTTGTATTCCTTTTGTCATGAGTAAACACAGTTTGAAAGCAAGAATTCATCAGAGCCGCCTGCTGATCTCTCTCAGGATGACCTAATTCAATTTGTGAAATTCTTTAGGTATTTGCTAAATAAGACTAAGCCAAACAAACAGAACAGAACAGAAAGCACCCACAGAATAAACCTGACATGTTGCACCCAGCTGGAATTCAGGCCAGATTATGTTTAGCATTTGTATGTATAAGTAAGCTCCCTCCGTCAGATGGGCATTGATGTGCCTGGTACAAAATCTAAGTACAAAACCCAGACTTCTTCATATTCATAGGATAAAGCACCACTCAGTGGGAAAAGGCTGGCAGAACTGGGCCCAGACCCAAGTTTAATCATGTTTATATTAAATAGATCATAAGAAGAGTGACTGCAGTACTGGACTTTAAAGACTGGGCTGCCTAGAGAGGCATTACCCCCCAAGAAGAGAAAAACAATCATATCCCTATTTGAAGAGCACGTCTGCTGGACTGATGGATTTCAAGATATTAAATGGGCATCTTTTCAGGTGAGAGAGCATTAATTTTGAATTGTTCTGCTGAAGTTTACTATTAAGTTAGAGAGATAAGTGTTTAATTAACAATTATTTGCTGACTATTAAGAGCATTTACTCTATTAAGACAGGAATTACTCAAAGCAAACACCAAACATGCTGCTTACAGCTTATGTTGGGGAATAACCATATGCCAGTCACTCACCAAAATTTTAATTGTTAAATTGCTGGGTTTAGGAAATAGAAAGCGATCGGTCTTTAGTGGACCACTTAAGTGTTTTTGCTCAAGTCAGCAGTCCCAAAGACTGTTTGGTTTTGGACTGTGGCGTTCAGCAAACACTTGGATCCCTCCTTCAGCAATGTATTTCCATCATGCAAAGCACCTCCAAAAACGACTAACTAGCCAGARCTCAGAAACCGCCGCAGGACGTGGCTTTGTTTGGCAGAATGCTCTTGGGAACACTAGTGTGTAAAAAGCAATATACCATTTGTAGCAGGCAATACTTTCAGGACTAACTCTACAAAACCATCTTTTGCTCCACCTGAAGGGCTTGCAATAAAGGTGTGACATTCAGRGACGCTATCACAAAACTGGTATTTATTTGCTGACCCCAATCTGGTGACAYGGGTCAGGGGTACAAAGGGTTATTTTCCAGCCCCACGCCAGGGCTTTGCCCAGTGGCTGTTGTCAGAGTCCTTAAGTCTATTTTCATTTATCTTCGCAAGAATCTCGCCCAAGTGAAAGCTGCAGGGCTTGACTCTCAAAGTTTAGAGCAGGTTCATTTCTCAAATTAAAATTTTATAGGGCCCTGCCTGTCAAGGCAATTTCCAGACGCGCCAGCCTCCGTCACTGCTCCTGACACCGCGTCGCCAGCAACTCCCTCCGCGGCTGCGGTTACCCCTGGCCACGGTTCAGGAGGTTCAACTGCGATCTCCACCCTCGGAGCCGGGGAGACGCGGAGGGCAGCGCGGGTCGCGCCAGGGCCTCCTCCCGCACCCTGACCCCATCCTGCTTTTTGCTCCGGTGCTTTATGCATCCAGCCTTTCAAGGGCTATTTCTGCCAAGACTCGGTCGTGATTTCATTTATCAGTCTAGCTGACAACACATTCCTTAAACACGGCTGTGAATGCGTTCAAAAACCAGGCAGTAATCCTGAGAAGGAGGCAGGTTTGGGAGGAAAACAAAGCCAAAGGAAGTAGACAAGTTTACTTCAAAGTAAACTACTATAAATAAAATGACTCTTGGGAAATATTCCCATAAATTTGTTTTTAATATCTAGATTGCTTTAAATAGCATGTAGATTAAATTTGATATAACCTAAGTAGCAATCTCTATTTATTTGCATTCGTACATATATGCAGAAGCAACATAAAAGCCTCTCRACTTTGTAGAGGAGTCTGTAGTGAATTTGCAAATAACCCTATCTGCAGCAGTAGTGTATAATGTACCAGTATAATATACTGGAAAAAGTTGTCACTTGTTTGGCAATTAACATTGATATAGGAGGGAAAAGGAATGAGAGGATATTAACAGATTAATCTTGGCTCCTTCTAGATTGCACTGAAGTAAAATGACAACTTGAGATGGTTCCGACTCCCGTTAGATCAGTGCCCTCTACTGAGCGTTTCTCACATTAAACCAGATGCGCCTCCCGTTCCCTGTCTGCACCAGGACGCTCACAGCCGAGCCCAAACGCAGTCAAAATACGCAGCTTTCATGTAAAGGAAGAAATCTTACGTGTATTTAACCCACAACACTGCCTTTATAAATGGAGCTAGAGACAACAAGAAAATTTAGCAGCCACGACCTATAATGGCACCTGGAAATAAAAGCGTCTCTGTAGATCAAAAATTCTGTGGCTTAGTCCAGCCAGGAACAAAACTGCCTCTGCTTGCAGTCTGGCTGCTCGTCTTTGTCTTCTCATTGCACAAAGGTAAAAGATGCAGTTTTAGTGTATTAGGGGAAAAAAAAAAAAATCAAGAATGTGGAACTGCAGCTTCAGGTCACCAAGAGGAGCACCTGGCTTGGCAAGCAATCCCAGGACGGATACTCAGAGAGTAGGGACATACCCGAGTGGAGGAGAGCTGGCACCGGCAGACCCGGGGCTTGCAGCCCTTCTTGCTCTGCATGACCCAAAGCACAAACGATGCAAAACCCAGAGCTGCATCTTTTACATCTCTCACTTGTTGCACACCTATTGTCAGCTTGATGTCTGTGTTTAGCTAATAAGAGAAGTTCTAATATGAGACAAAGAGCTATTTGCCAACTGCCATTGCATCCAGCCCAGCAAGGTGGAAACGAAATTTTGCCTGGGCTAGAAATGGCCTCATCATGTGGCTTGGTGACATCGATGTAGCTGGGGGTCTCRTTCTGCCTCAGAACAAATGCTGCAAAAACAGTCTCACAAAGGTTTGAAGACTCCATTAGCTTAAAATTTGAAAGGCAGAAGCAAGGAAAGCAAAAACTACGAAACCAGGAAAATACCACAGTGAGCTGGGAAACTTGACAACAGCCTGTGTTTAAATGCTGCCTGTAGCAAAGAGGCGAATRTTCCGTGAAAAAGATACATATATGCAGCAATCTGTACAAAAGACTTCATGGTGTCTGTTGATACTATTTATGTTTAGTTCCCACCTCTTTGGGGATATAAACCCAGTGCTAGTGAGCACTCGCAATATTTCATATGGAAATGAGCACAGAAAAATATTTTCRTAAAGGTTGCACAATTGCACATGCTGGGTGTGAGTATGTGTGTGTGAGAGAGGGTTTCTTCTCCTCCAGGAGCTGCTGAATTTGGATGCTGCCCGCACGTCTCAGCCTGGCGCTCCTTTCCCTATGCTACAGCATTTCATTTTACCGTGTCGCAAAGCCCTGTAGCATGAAGCTGCACAATACATTTTCCCTGATATGAGTAGCATGTTGCAGTGTTCAAAGCAAAAAGTCCTTTACGTACTGCTGGGTGAGTAAGCCTGCCTCTGCCCAGGGGTTCTTAATCCCCAAATTTACCGAGAGGCTGCGGGGAGGGTCGGTGGTGCTGCTCTCGGGTGAGCCCGGCTCCCTGCACAGGGCGTTAGCAGCTGCTCTTCTGGCTTCATTGCAGCTTACACGGGAGCAGGCTGCTGCTCAGGAAGCAATCAGGAAAAATCACTAGCACTTAGCCTGAGGAGAGGGAGCAAATAGCTGACAACTTCATTATCTATTGGCCACCCTTTGAGTGAAAAACCCATGGAAAGAATGCTAAAAAGAGGACCCATCCTCATGCCTGATCAAATACCTCCTAGCAGAGCCTTGGCCCCCCTGGAGCATCTCACTGCAGCCTCTGTAAAATCGTGCCCGCTCCGTCATGCCGTGGGGCAGCGCCTTGTGGATAACGCCCAGCTCCTGGCAGAGCCCCTGCCCCGGGCRGATGCTCTGCAGTGTGCAGCGTGGGTGCGAGCCCCGGCCCGGGCGCTGTGTGTTGCTGGTGGGTCCCGCTTGCACAGGGAGCTGCTGGCAGGGCAGCCCCGTCAGGGAGAGGCAGCGAGTCTGGCAGCCCCATCCGACACAGGGAGCAGCTGCTTCTAGCCCARCCTCGCTCCAAGTGGCAGCAGCGCGCGGTGGGATGGCGGAGCAGCACAAGGCTGCGGCGCGGGCACCGGCCACGGGCACATGAATTCTGCCACTTGCTAGAGGAGCTCACGGGCAGCCTCCAAGCTCTGCTGGAAGACTGGCACCGGGCGAGCATCTGTTAGCCAAGGCCCCTCAGGCCCTGCGATGGGGCCGCCACAATAGACGCGTCCCCCTCACCCGCACATGAGGCACCCAAGGGCTTAAACAAGCTGCGAGGGCCAAGGTGGTGAAAAATATTTCACGCTGAGAACACAATCTTGGCTTTGAGCCCTTGCTTCAACACAGCYACTCATCATCCCTTGTTGCCTCCCAACCTGTCAAAATAGGAGCTTTGCTGCGTTGAGGGAGGTGGGCTGAGCCTCCGGGGAGACTCCACTGGGGCTCTGCAAAAACCGGCAGCTCCAAGTCAACAGCTTCGCTGCCAGCAACCTCTGCCTAGCACCTTGGGGTGCATTTCCATTGGGTTTGGAAATGAGTTCCTGGTTTTCYTTCCAATTTTTTCCACAAGAGAAACTCATGAGATATTATTCCTTATCCACAAGGTTGCAGTATCAGCCTTGCATATTTTCTTCCCAAGTTAAGACATTAGTGATGTGAATGGCCCCTCTAGTAACACGGCCCTGCTCACTGCCCAGTCTAATTGTGCTGCTTTTGATAAACAACAAGAGTTAACCAYAAAAATAAAAATCACAGTTCTGAACTGACCTGGAAACCAAGGTTTATGAAACATTTATCCAGTGTGCTGACATCTGGAGGGACATCTTTCATTTAGGTCATGAATTTTGCTGCTGGGAGCCAGGCTGATTGCTTGTGCTGCCGTATTGCACCCTCTGTTCCACCTCACCTGCCAGCCCATAACTAATTTTTCAAACAGAGAAGTCTGACTCTTGAAAAGRCTTGGAAAGTAGACTCTTCCTTGTTCCCTTCACAAAGCAAGAAAGAAGGCAGTTCACACCAGGAGAAAATGAAGGAGATAAATGTTTGACCAGTGAGCAGTTTTATATAGAAAGAAAAAAATTCTTGTATGCTTCTAAAAATAAAGTGAGAATGTGTCCTATTGGAACTTTGCAATCTGAATTGCAAATGGAATTGAATCAATCACCAAACTGTGGTTAGGGAAAGAGATTACTTGCAGGCAGGCAACGTTCACAGGATGTGGGTCAGACTTAGGCGATCGGTCTGGTTTCACTGAACACTTAAGGACTCTCAGCTGAATCCACACAGCTGTATTGACTGGAGTGCTGCATAGCTGAGCTGCTCAGACTAAGGATACTGTTTGCTCAAGTTTTATCATCCTTAGTTATAAAATTAGGGWGTATGGACATGGTATGCTGTGGTCATTATAATTCCAAGAAGTTGTTTCCAATTTGTTCCTAGGCAGTTCCCAGCCCCAGTAAGTGGGATCTGAGCTKGAAGGCTTTTTGCAAAGCAAAGGGTGAGAGCTGACACAGAAGTCAAAACCTATACTGCTCCCTATTAGGGTGCTTCCCAAGCCAGAATCCCCTGAAGGAAGAGATGGAGTGATCTGCTTCTTCCTCTGACAGGGCAGGGATTGACAGATACTGTATTTATTTTTTTAAAAAGCCTAACTAAGCATCATTAGTCACCCATCATCCTTATTTCTCTCCATAAACAAGAGTGCATGAAGTTACATCATTTCAATTTACAATTAAAATTACAATACTGATTTCAAAGAAATGACAACTATGAAAAAAAAGAAGCGTCAGCTAGTTTAAGGAGTTCAGTTCACTCAGATTCTGATCATGAGAACTACTTCACAACACAGAAACCCACCAGCCACCCATATAATACTTAAATGAGCTCCCTGGAAGGCACTAGGAAGAGCAATATCCATACAGGAAGACATTTCAGCAGTAATGAACATGCAAGACATCTGCCATGCAACAAGTTTGGCCATGAAGTAGCCCAGACCCTTGAGATGGGGGAGYGGGTACGCGTGTTCTGGTACCTTCCGTGACTTCCTTGCACTGCTACTCGAGGAGCTGGATGTCACATCCACACAGTGCGGGGCAACATCTGGTTCAGGCAACTAGGTGTTGTCCAACACAACCCGAAGCCCTAGTGCATAGCTCCCACCTTGAAGTTTTTCTAGATTTTCACTAGATATTGATGTGAAGGGACCTTAAGTTGTCACTAGGTCTAACCTAGGTATGATCAATTTGACACCAATAAGGGTCTTCTGGCCCAATTGAGATTTATGGCCAAATTGTCCTAATAAAGTATCTTGAAATGACCACAGAATAACTGGCCAATTCACTTAATAATGAGAACCAAGAATGTACCCAGAAACATTTCCCTTGAGGGGTTACTTTTCCTCACAATAAACAGTCCATTGGAAACATGGTTATCTCCCTTCTTCAGGGCATCATRAGTTACTTTAATTCCAATTACATAGCTGTAAAATGAATATCAAAATGTGCTCCCACAAACACCAAGGAGATCAATGTGATGCCATAATCTGACTTTTTCTTTTTAGATGGCAAAATAAGAATTGTAATAACACTAAAATAACACAGAAAAATGGAAAAGAAAAAAAAACAAATAGAACCTTTAAAAGATTCCAAATGACTTTCCATTGCAAACAACCCTCTTCAATAAATTTCCCTTTTGAGATCATACTCTCAAATGATGCCAATGATCCCTAGAATCACCTTAAATTTGTGTTCAAAAGGGACAGAACACCATATCCACCATCACTTTTTACACAGCCATAGTATGTGTCCTGAAGCTCTCTTCCTTCCAAGGGATRCAAACACCCATCTGTACCTCAGCCTGGGAAAGAAATAGGTAGAAGGGGCTACCATATGTTTTAGGTTTCAGCCCATTAAATTCTTGATTGAGTGAAACCTTTTAAAAGATCCTACCCCATATAATTCACATAATGCTATATTTTGTGTTGTTTAGAGGAATCTTATTAAACACTTCCTCCAAAGAAATATTCCAACCTTTTGAGAATCAGCATGACATTTAAATGAATTATTCATGCAAGGCTCTGCAAGATGGGCAAGTTTCCTGCCAAGACTTGCACAGTGAGGGGTGTTATAAAACTGAAATTGAAATGTGGAGAGAACTGATGGGAAAGATTTCAAAGATCAWCTCTGTTAAAAAACAAAACCAAAAACTTCCAGACCTTTAAACTTGTTTCTGCACAGCAGAGCGCCTGCTAAATGTCCTGCTTCTCTTCCACTCCCAAGTCCTCCAGTATTAAAAGATGTCTTCACAAGGAAAAATAAACACTTTTAAATRAGGCTACTCACTGCTGCAAGTGCAACTTCCAAGGATGGTTGGGATGTTCATTCATTTCAATGGTTCTGAAGCGACACTTCCTCTGCTGAGACCCCGGGAATGTTTCTCTTGCCATCTGCACCGAGGCTCTGGCCTCTGGCACTGCGGAGCTGCTCCCGGTTCCCTCTGCACAGTGGGGACGAGGAGCTGCCTCGCTCATGTAGAGCAGTGAAAAAAACACCTGGTTCAGGAGGAACGCGTGCACAGGGCGGGTGTTGGGCCTGAGACATCACAAGCATCTGAGCAAAATGGAAATGGAAAGTCTCTCAGTTTTACACACATTTCCAGGATCTGATATTGATACAAAGCCTTGGATCTGCTAATGGCTGAGGGTTGTGTCTGAGGTAGCTCCTGAGTGGGACTGCTGTGCCTGGGTGGAAAGGGGCATGATGTTGAATATATAGTCATAAATGCAAATAACATGAAGGATAAATGTGGCAGTTAATGTATAACCCCTTCCTCCCTGGGTCCTGCTCTCTTGTGTCCCACAAATATGCTCTGCTGAACAACTAACACAAGCAAGACTTTAAATAAGACCCAACAAGGGACTGCTTTCCATCACACCAAGCTSTTTGGTACCACTGAAAAGTGTTTGGCATTTGCATGAGCAGAAAGAGCCTGCYGACACAAAGGACTAACACGAGTGACTGTTGAACACATTGGAAGAATTAATTCCTCACACAAGTGAGGCCGTTTTCATTTCACCTCAGACAGCATCACTGCCTCRGAGAGGTGAATTGTGAGCTCCCCTTTGTTACTGTGCCCAACATGGGCACTTTGGAAACATTACAAAAGCAGCAGGAACATAATGAAAAATATATATAGTGCTGCGATTTCTGAGCTATCCAAAGGGCTCTTTAAGATCCTGCAGATAAACTTTAGAGAATAATCCAAACAGCCCTGTTGTATAAAGTTACATTAAATCACTGTACATCATGCTGTGATTGAAAAGTCATGCTCAAAAATGCTGATCAGTTTGATTGGACATGGATTCAGTTCCAGGTCTTTAAAATGCCTATAAAGAAGAGTTAAATGGGAAAAAAAAAAAAAATAGGATGGCTAAAAATCACCCAAGTGATCATCTTTGTGCATTTCCAACTGACATATAATAGTGTTCTTTATCTCCAGCAGGAGCYGCTGAGAGGATCGGGGGGAAAAAATGGAATGTTTGGAAACCTCTGTCTCTCCTCGGCTACAATGAAGAGCTGCTTTGTCCTGAATGTGACTTCTCAGAAATTTTTATATAAATGTCTCTACCCTGGGCAGACGCAGGGCTCACAGTGCTGGGAAGGGCCATGGTTTGCCCTGAGTCCAGCAAGAAACTCCTCTTTTCAGAGCAGGGAGAGCCCATTTTGGAGGAACATGAACACTTCTCATCAGGCTCCTGGCTCCAATGCCATTCTCTGATCCCTGCAAATTCATGTTCTCCCAGAACTAGCCGACACGATGCGACAAATCTTCATTGCTGCATATTTGATCATAAATATTCTCCACGGCATCCCAAAAATATGTGTTCAGCCACAAACATTCATCCACCCACCAGAGCATCTGTGGGACTAAATTTTATACTTAGATACAGATTATGAAAAATGCATTATTTGCAAAAGAAAAGAAAGATAAACCCCTGAGATTTCCATGCTGCCCCTATACCTTATRCCAATGATAGCACATCAAGGGGCAAGTCTTGAGAGCAGAAATATGTGACATTTCTGTGGAGCAAGACTTCTTCAACCACAGGGTCATCCTCATGAACCACAAATGGGGCGAATGTCATCCTGGTCCTGCTTCAGAAGAAGGATTTCTGCAGTTGCAGCACCAATGATCCGTATTTTCTCTTATAAGAAAAGCTCCTTATAACCTCCTTGTGCTTTCAGGGGAAAAAAAAAAAAAAAGGACTACCCCTGACGTTATGCTTCTATAAGCTTTGAGAGGAAAGTTGAAAGAAAGGAAGAGGAGCATAAAAAAAAAAAAAAAAGGACTTAGAATCAATATAGCCCGAGAGATGGACTTATTATATTGCATTAGATACATATTTTATGTCTGCCAATCTGAAATGCTAGAATTTAAAATTACATTTGGATCATCCTGGAGACCCGGATATGTCATCTGAGATAAAACCTCTGGGAGGTTTTTGGAGATCATGCCCCACAAGAAGAAAATAAAAAAGAGATTACAGAGATGCCCTAACCTCAAATATATTCTACAAACACATCTTAAAGTTATGTAAATAAGATTTCTTCATATTTAATCCCACATGTACCACTATTATATGTACATAATAAAGCTTAAGATCTTATTCAATTTTCAGGTATTTTATGAGGAAAGAAACCRCCAGATTCTCAAGGGCCAAATATTTCATTCAAAGGCAAGGGGATATTATCATACTCTAAATAGATATAGTAGTTAGTTTGTACAGCATCTCGTAAATGTGTAATTTGCAGACTTCAGGAGAAAAAGAAATGCTTTAAGGAACACAGGGAATATTTATGTAGCTACACAAATTACTTGGTTGAGTGGGGTAGCCTTTCTGGGATGATTTTAGAAACTCAAATTACTCTCTGCAATATAACTTTTGCCATTATTATTATTATTATTTGCACATGRAGATATTAAATCCTTGGCTCGAAATTTGGCTCATGAACGTGCAATTATGATTAAAGCACTTTATCTTTGCGGCTCGTTAGCTCATCACGATAACTAGCCAAATTTCGCCACACACGAGAGCTGCGGGGCTCGGGCGGCCTCAGCTCAGCGCAGCAGATGCAGCCGCGGGGGGAGCACGTCTTCATTTTCTCCAAGTGACAACTTTGCCTGTGGTGAAATATTCATTTCTAAACTGTAAAGAGCTGAGGTGAACAGTAATGTTAAAGAAATAACCCCAAACTCTCTAGTCAGAATCCTATTTCAATAGAGATTTCTAATGCCAAGTCTTCGATATGGGGCTCAAAAGCAGTAGGAACCTGAATCCAATTTAAGGACCAGCCTTGTGATGTCCATGCTRGGTTGCTGAACCTACCAGTCCTGCCCCCTCAGGGAAGCCCTCAGGGCTGACCTGGGTTTCAAGCAATAYCTAGTAGGTTTGCAAAGGCAGATTATCTGGACAAAATGAAGTGTTTTTCCACACTTTTAAACCCATGGTGAAAATAAACTTAATAACAGGCTATTAATGCATAAAAATCACGTTTTCTTTGTGCTTAGAATTGCTCCAACGGGCACACTTCCACTGCTTGCTCTGCTCTAGGTTTTCCAGTTGCCTGTCCCACAGCAGAGGTGCCACACTGAAGACAGSATTGCTGGAAAACTGGCACGAGAAWTCAGTAAAATRGATAGAAGAYTCAAATCCTAATCACTCACATATGCAGGAGGGCTCCAAGACTTRAATGTTAACACACCCACTTTAATAGCAAGGTTCACCAAGGCCATCACTTCAGACAAGGAGATATGTCTATCACACTCRTATCTTATCTATCATTAATGCATTTAGTCAATATACCATGATGCTGGACATATCTGTGCAAGTATAYCTAATTTTTTACACTGAAAGCTAATCAATAATATTTCTAGTAGCATACTGYGGGCTAAGGATCGGAAACAAGGCACTGGAAACAGGGGACTGGTATTTTCTTTCCTTGTACCAAACTTGCAGGGTCTGAGCCCATGTTGAGATTACTGCTGAGTCTTGCAAAAGCACCTTTGTATTGTGAGGAAAGGAAGAAAGAGAGCTATTGTTCTGAAAATGATTTGTCCATCAGCAACACATGTCCACACATGGCAATGCTTGCCACAAATAGGGATGGTAACCAGGGTTCAAACAGGAGAATTTCTGCAGCTTTTCAAGTGGTGGAGCATCACTTCAGCTGATGACGACCGAAGAACGAATATAGAGTAATAAACCGTCTTTGAGGGAAAAATAGGAATGATAAAAGAAGATAGTAACTCACGGGGAATAGAATACACGGATTAAATTATTGTGTGTATATATATTAAGAAAAGGGGAAGCTTCCTTGGAAACCGCTTACTGGGAGTCAATATACTCTGCTAGAAAATCCCCTTTTCCCTTGGCTATAGTTCCTCATATATGTATGCATGATGCTAAACAAGGAGTAAATCAGGTTATGTGATTAAAATTTCATATTAAGTTTCCGATAWTTCGCTCCCCAGTGATTCATGTAGGAACCAGAACTCCTAAATGAAATTAYAGCTCCATGTAATTCATAGTCATCTGCCAATTAATGTATATTAGCACTAACACCAATGAAAGACAGCCTGACAACACTCAAAAAACCATATTACGATAATGAAGACCTCATTAGGAACCCTATAAAAAGCATCTTCCATATGTTTCATAAAAATGGTATGATAGCTCCTCGCTGATTCTGGTTTTGCTCAGTTATGGAAAACACATTTGCAAGCACTGAAATGCTCCAACAACTTATTCGTCTTTTTTAGGACTTGAAGGCAGAGAACAACATAAATGTCGTCTGACCAGATAATCAATTCTTGTCCRCATTAACCCAAATTGAACTACAATTTCACAAAATTCTGTCAATAAAAATAAGCTGAACTCGACTGATGTCATTAAGCAACACTGCATTTGGAAAGACTCCACGTTTTGTTGGTAGTTTCTTTGGTGGTAAAAGCAGAAGGGTGTCCATTAAATCCATCTTTTCAAAAAAGAATCTGTCTTACAAATTATAGCTGATAGAGACTTCAAATATGTATTTTCTTACTGTTAGCAATAAAGAGCTATATTAGTAAAATTGTAATAAAGAATGAAAAAACAACATTTGTGGGTAAAACAGTGGTAAACAGAAGCAGGGGAATTTACTGCAAAGATTAAGACCTCTGAATTTTCCCTGTGAAACCTGCAGCAAGAAGCGCCTCTCCCAGGGGTGTCACTTTGCACCACTCTCGGCCGCAGTGCTTATGCTCCCTTGGGAAGCAATTTTCTTGAATGGGTCTGATTTAGTTGTGCAATTGRAAATACGAGTTTTGTCCAGCATTCGCCACATGCACAAAAACACACAGGGAGAGTTTTATCTTCCAGGACAGAAATAAGAGTAATCGGATGAGTCTAAATGGTCTGGAGAGGATTATTAAAACTCTCATTCATACTTTACCRTCACAAGCATCTCAGAAAATAAAAGCAAAGAGCATAGAATAAAACAGGACTAAAACATTTTTGTTCCAGGCTGCCGGATGGCACCAGCACTTGTGGCTGCTACCTTGAGTTCCTGTCTTTCACAAACTCATTGGATAACAAACAGGACTCGGGACAGCAGAGACTTCGCCTCGCGTGGCGCCGCACGGGACGATGCCCCGTCCCTCCCCACACCATCCACGCTCCTCCCGGTGGATGGAGTTACCCTGGTCATCCCATTTACTCATTCTAACTAACGGCAGAACAGGGGCTGTCCTGCAGCCTAYTAAAACTTCCTCAGAGATCTCGGACTCATTAAAAATAAACATTAACGATCCAAGGAGTAGCTTAGGCAGCTCTTAAAAATTTTAGGAGCCTGTTACGGAGACCTGCCGATTTAACAGCGCCCAACTCCGCAGCTGCTGTCGGCGGCCACTGTGTGGGGTTCCTGGGCTCAAACCTCTGGCCACGCATTTTGTTTTGCACTTTTTCTTGTCCATTTTACTGATTCCGCTCATTTATTTTCTCTACGATTGGCTCCCAGCCACTCACTCAACACATGTTATAGGTTATTTTCTTGAGATGGGGAGTTTTATTTGACTGTATTTTTGTAAAATTGGATCTTTTGGAAAGGAGCAAGTAAATTACTTGCTTTTTCCCTCTATTAGCAAGTGTAATGAAATCATGCTTCCTTGTACCAAGTAACTGCTAACTCTTCTTTCTGTGGTCAATCTAGAAGCACAAGGGGATAACCCGTATAATTTGGGTTAGGGAAATGCCACCCACAGCTTTTGAGAAGCACCAGGTTGGGGACCTGCAATCCTGGCCACTTGAGACCATGGGTAGTGGCTGCAGAAGGACCCCGCGGTGCTGCATCCTCCTGTCCTACAAGCGCACGGTGCAGATAGAGGGTTAAAGGACCTGGTCAATCTGCCTTCCCTGCAGACGTGACCGAGTACCCTGTCTCACGGTCTGTCTGTGAGGAAATTGCATGCGGATGCTGATGGCTCATTTATATTAATTGCCTGGGACCGACAAGGGCAATGCACTTCTGCCCAAGTGCCATTTCCCCGTCCTCCTGCTGCCTGGTTCTTCCAAAAGAGCACAAAGATCCCCTAATTGTTTATTGAATCCTCGGCATTTCCTGCAAGCAATATCAATTTAATTAAATTTATGTGGTCATAAGTTGCTGGCTACAATTCCTCTTGCCCGTCTACATAGGCCACTGGAATTGATATATATTAATTTCAGGGCTAACATCTTCATTTTAAGTGCTACCTCAGTCTCCTACCGAGCTGCC
>PTEX01000067.1:2720615-2820472 GCA_003342815.1 Eudromia elegans
TACCCTTCTCCCTCACTGCTCACCTCCTGGTTTGTTTGAAATTGTTTGAAACAGAGTCCTTGTGTGCATGTGTGATGGGGCGGCTGCCTTAGCTGTGCTCTCTCCCAACATCGCAATTCCAACTCTCCTTTCCTTTTTGTTCACCAATTTGCCCATCATTCTCCAGCCTCCAAATCCTGACTTTGGGCTTTAGGAGCCCATCATGCACCAAAGCAAAGCACGAGCTCCAGGGGAGCAGCCCAAAGGGGGCTGTGAAGTGGAAGGAGGCTCCAGAAAGGGCCCACGGAGAAGGCAAATTTTCCTGGCAGTTTAAATAAGAGGTTGTGGTTTTAAAGACCGTCTCAAAGGGCTGTCCTAGTTCATCCTAGCCCATCATGGATGAGAAGCAGCAGAGGGCTGGGAAGGGAGAACTTCGTCTGTGCAAATTTCAGCGAGATGCATCAGGCAAAACTTCTGAGCATAAAAGTTGTGAAAACAAAGTTTAAGTGCTTTAATTTGGAAACGCATCCACTATGCAGTTTGACTGGGCCCCCTTTCATGAAGAATAGAAAAGCTTTTCTGAAGAAGAAACAATAGCAAAGTTACTGGAGGGGAAGAAAATAAATAAATAAGGASCCTTGTGAGTTGAGATATACAAGCTGACAATGAAAGTGCAGTTGAATTAAGTATATCGTCTGCATCCCTTTAGATTTTGTGCCATGTCTAATTCACCTTGAAATTGAAGTCATCACATTTTGCTTTTCATGAGAAATATATATAGAAAGTAATAAGGAAGTTCGGCATCCTATGAAAATAGGGCAAACCTTTAGCACAATAGTAAATTATTCCTAATCCATTGCAAGAAGGCTCATAAAATAAATGACACAGACCTGTCAAGTAAAATTCACCCAAACAGCTCTAAAATCTCAGGGGAAAACTTTTTCTGCAAAATAGTTACAGAGAAGTGGGTCAGCTAAGAAAATCTCAATGTAAATTTGTCTGTATTTCAGGACTTAATCCAGCCACAAGTCTCAATTTCAACATCGGACTTGGCTTGTCTTTTGCGCATACAGCATATGTGCCAGGAGGGCACAAGGTGCTCCGGGAGCAAACAAGTTTCAGCATAAAAAGCTTTGCAACAGCAAGTGATGCAGGGGCTGGTTTCTGATGCCAGAAGCCTCGGTATGAGGCTAGTAAGCGACGGAGCTACAAGATGGGTGCTCCTGGCTCAACCTTTCTGCACCAACCAGACCCTGCAGCATGGCTCTCGGGCACAAAACCTTTGCAAAGGGAGCTATAAAAACACACATAAGTGGCATAAAAATCTCCATTTCACTGCCCTGCCCTTTCCTGCCCCTGTGTGAGAGCAGCCCCGGCTGCTCTTGCTTTCCCTGGGTACCTCCTGCTTCAGGATCATCCATGGAATCCCATTTGAGAYGGAGCCGGAGCCGAGAGGAGCAATTTCGGCACCGCCGCGATGCATCTTCAGCCAAGACTGGATCCACAGCAGCCGAGAGGCAGAGCCAGCCCAGTTTCTCCTCTTTCCCTCTGGGGAGAATTCAGGCAAGGATTGATTAATGCTCGAATTCTCATCAAGAATTAATAAGTTCCTGATGTGGTGAAAACGAATAGTCTCAGAGAAGCAGCAAAGCTTGTTGTTTTGTGTAGGGAGGAAAAGGAGAAGGAAACAAAAAATCTTACTTGGCAATTTCGATCTTATGGCTGCGTTATGGGGAGGAGGAACGCTCAAATTCTGCAGTTGTTAAATTCCCTAGTGCTCTTTAACAATGTAATGAATGAACTAACTGGAGGCCGGGGCTCCACAATGCCACAGCAGGGACGCTGCTCTACCACTGCCTTCCCAAGCTTACCCCAGACATACATTCATACACACACATATACACACACACACATATATATACACATATATATGTATAGATATATTCACACACACTGGGATCCTGCTAGATCTGAACTGCATGGAGTTGAGACCGGCAGCCTCAGCACCAAACCCCTGCTGTGGGTGCCACACTGGATGCACGTGCCCAGGGAGACAGTGATAGTGAGATGGTAAAGYTAATTATCAAAATGTATCCCTCTGTGTATCAAATGGTGTCAGGAGCAATCAAGTTAGGCCACCGCTAAGCCAGGGTTCAAGAACGAGACTTTAAATCCAGGTCTGTTCTTAAATCTACCTGCAGGAAAAGTTTCAGGAATAAAAAATAAAGACGCTGAAACAGTTAAAAGCTCAGGARCTGCAGGTAAGAGAGTCAAAAAATACGTTACAGAGGCGCAGGAAAGACTCTCAGCCAGTCCATGAGGGAGAAGACGCAGGAAATAATCATCTTGGGTGATTTCTTGCAATCACTATGCCCTTAAATCCTTCCAGGGGACACAGCCCAGRAGGTTATAAACATTATTATTCGGAGAGATGCAGGAATGAGCAATATCCCCGGCTCAGCCCCTGCTTGCAAGGRCGATGAAGTTTTTCCCAGCAGCACCCGAGCGCCGGCGACACGACGGGCTCGGCACCATGGGAGAGGTGGATAATACTGAACATGACATTTTAAACCATGTTTGTTTATATTCAGCAATCATTTACCATTATGAGGAAAAATAAAGAGTTATGGAACTATCACCATCTGAATTAGGAAGCTAAGAGCAGCTGCTGGCTGCACCCTGGGCAGAGGCTTAGGTTGGCAGAAGAGGCTGCACCACTCTCACTGTGAGCTTAAGAGATGCAGGTGGTAATATGCAACCCAAAGATGCTTCACAACMGTGACTAAAATTAGGCAGAGCCGAATAAAATATAATTGCAAAGAAATGATCGTATTGGGTATCTGTTATAGAAAGAGAGGGATATTGTTTTGCTGTTCAGAATTCATTTTAGGGTAGAAAGCTGAAACCAGGTCTGTTTTTTCACTTGTTTTCTCCCTTTACTGCATGCATGTTTCTTTGYGCACACGCAGCAGAGATGCAAAGCAAGCAGAGAAACACATTCCCACACAAACTCACAGACAACATCAAATTTCCTCATGAAAAATATGGACATAAGAGGACCTTGGACAAGGGATGGTAGGGGTTATTTAAGACCAGTCACTAGAGATTTTCTCTCCATGACCAAATCGGATCTGATACCAATTTAACTCCAGCCTGAGACTCTTTCTTTCARCTGCTTATCAGGTGTTGCTTTGCCTAAAATCCACCTTTACAGACACAGCTTAAGACACAGCCAGAAATTAATTCCCCTGAAAAACCTTAAGCTGGACATGTCATGCTTGCATAGACTTGTCACTATTTTAGTGTCTGTTTTTTTTTTTTCTGTGAATTTTAGTGTCTGGTTTTTTTCTCCCTCCTCAACCTGATACAAAAAAAMGCATTGCTACAGAAAACCTCGTGGTCCTTGGTCAGGGAGTCAATGAAGGACTTTATCTCCTTTACAACGAGGAAATGGTACCTAAAAAGATACTACTCTACAAGAAAGGAAAATTCACYTATTTGAGGGCTTCACTGACATGTGTTTTCCTTCATTTGTACAACAACAATCAGAGAAGAACCTGCTGGTTAAATGCCTGGCTCTTGCAGAGCTGCCTATGTCTCTGTATCTCACGTGGGGATTTCCTTCCTTCCTTGGCCCCAACCAGAGCTATTTTCCACGCAAAGTTTTCCTCTTAGAGCAATGTTCCTGGAAAAAACGTGCAGACTTCTCTCTGCCTTCCTCACATTGGCTCAGTGCAAAGAATATTGTGCAAAACCGGTCAGTTTTGTACCACAAAAAAATCTCATCAATGTTAAATGACACTCCGCAAATACCACATAAGAAAATGTTAAAGACAACAGCTACTTAGTGATGTCTGGTATCACCTTTGAATGCCTTGATAACTAAAATACCTTAAAAATAATTTAAAAAAGAAAGAAAAAGACACAACGCTTGCAGACTAATTGAACCAATAATCAAAGACTGTCTCTAGTTTCTGGACTAGGAGGTCAATTACTGGAGTTTGAAGCAGATAGATGACAACAGCAGGCAATTACCTCTCAAAGACCTGATAATTATGGCAGGAATTAATCTGTAATTTCAACTGCAGCAAAATCTATCACTTTTTAGCAGTTATTATCTTGATTATGAGAAGAAATGGATTTGGAGACATGTTGTCAAACTGTCAGAAGCCTGAAGATGCGACGAGTGCTGAGCGCGGGCTGCGGAAACAAGGCAGTCGAGCTTATGGCTTCTTAGCAGGAAAGTTAAATTATAGATGCAAGAAAATTTTAATGTTCAGAACATTCTGCAAGTCTTGATGAAGATAAATTTAAACTTGTAAATAACAGGACCAAGAAACGCATGTTTTCCATGCAGATTGACAAAATTAGCCAGCATGTGGGCTTCTCATCCAGACATTTAAACGCTCCGTTTTGAACGAGAGTGTCAGCCACAGCATCAAACTCAAGCATTTCCTCAGAATTAGTTCACTGTTCCTTCATTTCCCACTGATTTTTGAAGCTTCATTCAGGATCTGTGCTTTTGGGRCTCCACAAGCTCCAGGAGCTCCATTTTGTTGGTTTTGGTTTTGAAACCTAAAACTCTCAGCAAAGCACAGATTGAACTGGACATTCCTCCATCCCACCCATTTTCTTTTCCTCTGCACTTGGGATAAAAGGCGYTTGGATGGGGAAACCCCGGAGGAGAGGCAGCTTTCCCAGCCCCTGGTGCCTCCCTGCTTCGCAGCCCCTCAGGGCGGACGTGGGTGACTCGGCTCCCTCAGTGCAGAGCAGCCTCATGGTCTCCACAGACCTTCCCCACCTCRGCCTTGCCCCTTCAGCCTCTGAGGGGATCCAACCCCCCTGCCCTTTGGGTTCATTTATCTACTCAACAGCCTGTCTGTTAYGTGCTGATTTTGGATGCATGCAGTGTTTTCTTTAAATAATTATATATATAAATTTATTGTAAAAAATAATAACCATAACATCTTTACTGAAAGTTGCTACTACATCGCCAGTAATTTTTTACATGGATGCTTTGTATAAATTGCTTCTTAGAGGAAAACAAACACGCTGAGTGMCTGAGGCTGCAAAGGACAACTTCCCCTCTACACAACATTCTTTTTATTTTTAAAATTAAAAACTGCATTTGAGCTTTTAGTAAATAACCTTGAAAATAATCCATTTAAAAACCTAAGTAACATCTCCCTTACCTGGTGTCCATGATGATCCTCTCGGGGCAGGTGGTGTCTTCAGCCAAACGTCCCCATGGCCACGCGGGTCCCCTTGACAGTCACACGTGTCCTGGCCTGGCCAGGGTGTCCCGCTCTCCAAGGAGATGACCGTTTGCTTTATGGAAGGGGGAAGATCATCCCCACTCCTCGGACAATGTCCCTAAGGCCACCAGTGACTTGGGCACTTAATTCCCATGGAGCATCTCCCTGTGTCCCCCTCACTGTGCCACAGGAACCCGCTCCCAGTGGGCAGTGCCAGCAGCCTAGTGTTTCCCTCTGGATATCTGCCTTCCTAAGCTGCATTTCAGGCTTATTAACAGAGGGTCAAAGTCCAGCAGYAATGACATTTTATTGTGATAATGGAGAACACAAGAACACTGCAAGCAACATCCTTCGGGCCCATTAACACGTAGCTTAAGAAAACAGAAATGCCAACTTTGCTTTAAAAACAAAATATCAAATAATGTTGGCCCTGTGTTTCATCAAAAACTTTTCCTAGGGCATCTGCGGCCCTGGGACACACAGGGCTCGTGGCCCGGCATCCGGTGCCGCCGCGTCTTTATCCTCCCTCCAGTGAAGCACATGATTGTCAGGCTGCTTCTCCCCCTACGACACGCAGAAACGTGTAAATCTCATTACACCAGAGCATGGATAATAATAAAAAAAGCTCGGAATGCCCTTGGTGCCGTCCCRAAAGGTGAAGCTAGTTATTACCTTCCCAGTTGTTTCTGCATTTGCACTGACTGCACACARGGCTTACGCAGGGGAAGACTGAGCTAGAGCAGCCCTGAAACCTCCCCGCTGAAATGAAGGACCTCAGCACATGAGGGAGAAAATCATCATCTCTCCCGCTGGGARAAATGCGCTAACAACAACACAGGAAATATCCCAGGGCTGGCAGCCAGGGATTATTTTCTGTTCGAGCAATTTATTACTCACACTTTAGCACTGCAAACAACTTTCAAATTTCTGTTAAGAATCATTGTTTGAAAAATACATTCTGCAGCAGTACCAGCCAGCATGAACTTGTCTGCTGACTTTTAATGAGCCCTCGGAAGCGGCGGTTTTGCTACTTGAGGTGTTGGACTGGCTTAACTGAGCTGGGCAAGTGCTGCTTGCTTGACTGGTTAACCTTTCTCCAYAGGCAGCCAAAGAATAGCTGAAGAAATCTGCCAACACTGACTATTAGGACCAAATAATAATAATAAAARGAATTASGGAAATAGAGAGATACTTTTGGTCTTTTACTATTTTCCTTGGCAAAGAGCATTTCTTAAGTTTCCTATATAATGAATCTACAGATTTAGATTCCAGACAAATAGGGCAAGTAGGATTTTCTCTACCTAACGGAKAGCAAGGAAGGAGCAAGTATTATAGGGTTTCTAGATGTCTGAGCATTTATAAAGTTATTAGCATTAATATAAAATTGATATTACCATTGCTTCAGTGATCCTTAAAGAAGACAGATAGCAAGCAGTCCTGGCAGTCATTACAGCTGTATTCTAGCTCTTATAACAGGATCGGGTGTTTCCACCTTTTTTCAGGCCTGGTATGTCCTACTGTTTTGGTCCACTCACTGCTAATAATGTGTATTTTAATACCTGATATCTTCATTTTGCTGGGCATTTCTTGCGCTGTTTAAAGTCCCACATGCCGGCGAGCGGACATGATGTTAACACATACAGTCAAAGAAGAGGGATTAGGAAAAAAAAACACCACATTTGCAGATTACATATAAGGTTTTGAAGTTTACATCAAGTCAAACTTTTATTAGCAAAGTTGAATTTCATGTAAAATGAAAATATCTTTTAAAACCATACATGCACATATGCATGATACAAACAGCAACTACAGTACAAACACATTTCTCTAAACTGTAATAAATGCACACTAACATTCAGCTCAAAAAGTAACAATGGTGACACGTTTGCTTTGCTCTTGTGAAATTACAAAGTATCTCATTTAAAGTAACAACAATATTAAGTGAAACACAGTATGCTTTGGCTCAAACCCACATAATGTTTCCTGCATGAAAACCGAACACGCTACTGCAGACTACAAAACTCCCTCCTTTGATAGTATAATTGAAACTTCACCATGAGAGATACTGAGCTGAAATGTAAACACGTGCTGATGCTCCAGCATGGTTCGTATACTTAATTTTGAAACACTAAACATTTTAAGAGATGCGTCTGAGGGCTTGATACTTTGTTAAATGAATTGAAACAATTCTTGTCATGAAGAACAATTTCCTTTTTTGTACATCCTTTCTTACAGGTATTTAAAGTAATCTAGGCTAACCACTCATCTGCAAAGCAATGACTACAAAACAGATTACGATGAGATTTCCTTTCAGAAGTGCATGAGGATTAGTGAATTCATTCTAATGTTAGTTTATAAAACTACACGAGGAATTACTGTTAAAAAAAACCTTGTACAGAAAGATTTTGCTAGTATTTGTTTCCATCTCAAAAAGAAAAYCATCCTGAATATTTCTATTAAAATCTCTCACACGTTGGATGTGACCCATTCRGTCAATGGAAGCAGATATCAGAAAACAAGCTGCTCACTAAAGTTTGTGTAGTAGGACCACAACCAAACAAGTATTATGAATCATTAAAGGATACACTTAAAACAGAGCTACAAAGAAGTGTTTTATGACACTTACACACATATGGGTCCATAAACACACACGCTTTTGTCCTGAGGGGAAAACTGATTCGGTTTCTCACGGTGCCCTCTGCAAAGACGTAGCCCCACCTGGGGCAGCCCTCTCTGATCCAGAAGAGCATCAGAGGCTCCAAAATACAAATTCCTTAAGCTGGAGTTCATCAATTTTACCAGGGAGCAAAGCAGGGGCCATTCATAAAAAAATTCTATTGGGTAATTACTTATTTTTTAAAATAACAGAAATTATATGCATAGGTTACAATCCATACCTGAATCAAACCACGATATGCTGCTCTATGTAAGCAAATGAACTACCGGGGCAGCTAGCACAGAAGGGAATTCTTGAATGTGCTGGCTGCTTTGCACAGTGAAAACCTTCCTGCAGGAGCAACACTCACCCCCAGCTCCCCCATCCYGGCTGCTGCCACAAAGCTGCTTGCTGTCACTGTGCCAAATGCCACCCAGGTCCACAGAGACACCAACTCCAAAAAYGTCATTTCCCCACTTGCATTTGTAAGGGCAGCAAAGATAGCAACATATCGCACCAGAAAACAACCAAATTTGAACATAAAACCCAACCAATTTGAATGAGCTCCAATCGTCTTGCCATCAGCACTAGCGGGTTGGCGGCAGGACCACCAGGAGCGGAGCATTAACGTTTCCCGCGTGACACGGCGCTGCTCACACTGCTGGTGCCATCGACACGGGGCCCTTCTCCTGCACTCATGCAATTTTCCATTCCAGGGTAGCTCCTAATGAATGCAATCACTACAGATTTCCATCAACTAAATTTAATAAATGCTCCCAGACAGCATAAGAAAGTTATTTGATTAAGGGACTATTTCAAAGTTGCAGTACAGTTAGTATCGATACTTCTAATTCAATCTACACATCCATACTGCCTCTCACCTGCAATACATTGCCTTAAAAAGAAAACACAGACCATCCACTGCCAACAATAAACTGCTTCGGAAACTTATAGTGAAACTTATAGGAAAGGTTATAGCATTAGTTTACTTTTGAAAGCAAATCTCTTAAAAAGCATTAGTGGCCTGCACTTTTCAAGATATGCTATATGAGTGGCACCCTTAAAAATAAAATACAAACCTCAATGGAGGAAAAAAAAAACAAGAAAAAAAAAAAGAAATGCATGAGAAGAAAGCTCATGTGAGTTAGATTCCCAAGGAGTTGTAGCCATTAGTTTAATATTCATTGGGCAAATTCCTCAAAAGTCAGTGCACACTGTAAAAACTGCATTGCACATCTCTCTGTCACTGCATGATTTTTAGGCCCTGAGGCATAATGAAACACTAACATTAAGATTTAAGGGTCTGAATTAAAATTTTAATAGAAAAAGCACTCATACCAGCACAGATGAGTAGCACATCACAGGAATGTCATAAACATCTCTTAGCAGCACCMGAGCAAGTGAAAGCACAGAGGATTTATTCATTATTTGATAGCTTGACACTCACTGATATGATTTGAAAACTGCATCTGTTTAACAAGGTGTTTTCAGGACAAAGAGCAACCCTAAGCAGAGGCAAATGCTGGGTCACCACTGGCCCGACCAGCCATGGTGAGGGCAACATGCCTTTGGAGACCAGCACAACCCYGCCCAGCTCTTCAGGGCTTTGAGGGATTTTGTTCCTTGTCTCTCACTGTCGCCCCAGGGGCTCTTTTAGAGGGTCTGTGCCCTTGCTGGTGTTGGGAGAAAATCYTTCATCCCTTGGAAAGCATGAAGGGGCTATATCTTTGTGTTGGATAGATGCTGGTTGGGGATTTCTTTCTCCAGCAAACAGAAAAAGCTGAATTGACCCTCCTCTTGTCATCAGAGATCCTCAGTGTGGTGGACATAAGAAATTCAGAGATTATCTTTAAGAGGTGTCAGGCAGTGAAGTTATCTCAATTTAAAATAATRAAAAAATTTGAATGAAAATGATTGAGAAAACAGAACAAAACTCGCCTGTAATGACCATGCAGTAGCACACGTGAGGSCAGATGATTCCTAGAGGAAACACATTAAAAATAGGCTGAAGCTTTTAACCCAGGTTGTCWCAAGTCTAATCAGTTCTTAGTCTTTATCTCTTTCAGGTTACGGCAGGCAAGAGTCAGCAGATAATGATCCTGGTGGAAAATCTCTCTTTGCTGACAAGATGCCAATTTTCACRTCCCTCCAATTTAGTCCGTCGCTTCTTTTTCTAAATGAAGAYGACTTTGGACTTTTTCAGCATAAGGTTTAAGTGAAATGCAGAAAATAAAACTTTATATATAATATGGAATGAATGACTGTCAAATCCTTCACATCACGGAGGCCACTGACATGGAGCAGGACTATTTTTGACTCCRGGCAGATTTGTACTCATCCACACAACCTCGCTGGGGTCTGGGGATTTGCTTTTTCCAAAGAGAGGCTACAGAAAAGGTCATTACAAGTGAAAATATAAAAGAGGAACAGCTTTTCAGAGGCATCCAGCACCGAAGGCTTATTATTTTCAGAAATCATTGAGTACTTTTGAGAATACAGCCACTTTAGAGAGGAGCACAAACTTAAGGGTAGCTACTTACAAATCACGGCCTTTCTATTTGTAACAAAGTGCATTTATACGTGCAACTAACAGACTTTTAATTCTAGGTGTTATCTGTAAACTCTTAATGGMAGCAATTGTTACTTCTACACTTTTTCATGGAAGTACTGGAGCCCATGAYGGAATTCTTGACCTAATTACTACCAGGATATAAATGGCTTTTAGGACCTATTCCTCCTACAGTAACTAGTTTTCTCACACGGGCGTTTAAAAAATCATAATTGAAGTGGAAGAAATGAAGTAGTATTAATGCCCTGACCAAAGAAGGAGATATCAAAACACAAGTGATCTTACAGATAACCAGGAGATCCAAGACAACAAAATGTGCTGGTAAGAGTGCTCAGTTTTGCTGAGTTCACAGTGGAAAAAACRAGCAAAGAGAACTGCAACYGAGATTCARACCTGCATTAACAAACAAAATACACTGTAATATTTCCCCTTTGCTTTTGAYTTTATTTAACAACCATTAGCTTGAAAACAAATGAYCTCTTGRTAGTCAGGTAGWTCTATTTATGTGATATTAGAAAGMARTAAGATTCCTATGATGGGCTTACACACAACTCCACCTTCTGAAAACTAGTTTTGCTGGTTCAAGCTCACAATGAGAAGCAATCCTATTCCTACACAGCTATACAGACTCATGCTAGCATCATGACTCATAAAACAAGGCTGATTTTAAATTGTGTCAATATTAATAGCATATGTACAGTRCCTCCATGAAATGTATGCTAGCACACAAATATACAGATATGAGACAGGCAAAAAGCCTTATGCTTAGAAATGCAGCTTGCAGAAATTCAGGAAATCAAATTAAAATTCTTTTTAACGATGGTCAGATGGGAACCCTGTTTTACCTTGCCACAGGAAAGTTACTGTAGCTTATTTTATTTAAGGAAATAGTGCCAGCTACTGGACAGAAGATTCATACACATGAGCTGAACTTGATCTTTTGAGAGCAAGTTTTCCACGCATAAAGTTGCATCTCTAAGTAACAGTAATTGCAGTCTGTTATAACCACTAAAAAAGTTTCAGAGTATCTTAAGCAAAGAAGGTTTTTTTTAATGGAAAATTAAATAATATATAGAATATATTTCTCCAAGATTTAAAATTATGTTTTTCCTCAGCAGGACTGACACAGCAGAAGTGTGTCACTTTGTAGAGCAACCTGTCTTTTGGCCTTTTTAGTTGTTGTTTTTGTAGCGGGCTGACTTCTCCATGGCTGAGGTCGTTATTTATGAGGGAATACGGGGTATAAAAGTATGTACAAAGTGACAACAGTCACACAAGAAAAGAAATATTTTACAGAGAAACATATCCCAAAATTAAGAAACAAACAGAGTAGCAAGTAACTATACATATGTAACACTGAGAAACTGTGTTTTGGTAAAACTGAGAGACATAATTTGTATAAGGAATGATTCAACTGGTTTTCCTTAGAAGACAAGAGAAACAATTAGGATGGAAAAGTCTTAAAAAAACCCTTTTAAGKTTTTAACCTTTTAAACCTTAAAGTCTTAAAAAATCTTTTAGTGGCAGTGACTTATTTTTCATATTACCTGGATGTTGGGTTCCTGGCTGACTCAATCAGCAATCACCTATTTCCAATCACCGTGGAGTACTAGTCAGGATAAATATCACAATTAGAAATGAATATTTTATGCATGGAGAGGAAAAGTTGCTGTAGAACTCCCAGTGCTTTCAACTGATCCTTTTTCCTTAGATCCAGAATAAGCGCCAATAAATGAACCATCTTCATTGAACATCCCGTGCTCCCCTTCTCCATAATCTACCAGACTATCAGCACTTCCRGTGGCTTTAATGTCCCCGTTTATTGACTGGAGGCTGCCTTTCAGCGGCTTTTCATCGCTGTCACTACAAAACAAAGAAACATCTTTCCAAAAATCCAGCTTTTTAGTGCAAGCACAGAAATGGCTCTTTTAAAATGAGAGAACCCAGGACCAGGGAGGAGTGAATGAGACATTTCTACCAGGGTTCTACATCCACCATAGCCTGAGCATTTGCTTCCTGCTTGAGGTAGTGCAGTGCATCTGCCTTGACGAATTTTGCACTTACATCAGTCTGTGCTTAACAAAACTGGTGAAAAYGGGACACCCTACTGAAAATAACTCTTGTGTTCTGCTTTGTTTGTGAAAAGATGGCACGAAGGAGAACAGATGGAAAATGAAGGGGGAAGAAAACCGGTATAAGGGATCTCAGTGATCTATTCCAGGGAGCAGAGACTATGTCTAGTCTCTTGTACCTCATTTTCATTTTACAAGCAGCAAGCAATTTTCAGGCCCCATTTGTTGCTTCTTCCTTTTGAAGTGGGTGGATGAAGTGAAGTTCATCATGGGATGAGGCATAAACTGGAGGTTATATCTCAYTGCTCTGTGAGCATTTATTTGATTTTAGGGAAATAACAAGGTCAACTTTTCTTCTCCCTTTTTTCATCTGTTTCCCTAGTGTCTTGTCTTATTGTAACTAATGGAGTTTCTCTCTGACAAAGGGGTGAAAAAGGGAGGAATAATGCAGACTTTGCATTGTAAAACTTAACAGTATTCTATCTGCTAATAGGCAACACATGTGCAATAGCAATTCAAAGAAAATGGACAAACCAACAACCAGAAAAAACTCAGACAAGTCCATTAGACAAGTCTAACTTATGCTTGAACATGGAAGYTAGATTGACCTTTACTTATTTCTAGAGAAGCAAGCAAAGCACCTGCTCCCCATGGCCAATTTCATCCTCCCGTGGACCCAGACTTTGCAGAGCATCAGCTTATCCCATTAAAAAATGCCTGGGAAGCCTATCTAAGCTCTATGTAAACGACTCAGACTACTTCAGAGCCATCTATTAGGTATGGTCGTATGTCCCTCCAGCTAGTGCTCTGACATTTCACCATTCTGGGCACAATTAGAGTTGCCCATGGTCAGCAGATCACAGCTGAGCAGATTGCTTATCCTCCTCTGTAGCCTACTCATATGGAATTATTACTTAAAGCCGCTCTGCGGTTTTAAGGGGTGGAAGGTAAGAGAAAACATCAGGATGTGTCAGTGTTTTTAAACATTTTTCTATCTATCAAGGAAAGAAAAAAAAATCACACACAAATGGAAGTGGGAAAGTCAACTAAAAATCTTGAAATAATCCCCACATTAGAGCTCTAGACTAAGTACGTAATTATTTGACTACAATACTTGTTAATATCAATTCAGTATCAAAATTTTGACAATGTTATCTAAGGAGAAGAAAAAAAAAAAAGAAAATAAGAAAAAAACATGCCTGAAGTTTACCTCTTCGATATCTAACCAATAACACACATCAAACATTCAGAATATTTATTACTTTGCTGCACAAGGCATTTCTATCTCTAAAAAAAAGGTTTGGATTTAGGAGGGGTGGGGTGAAAGTTAACCTCAGGACTTTCTTACCTTTCTAAATATTTGTCCCATTAGAAAGCATTAAAAATTAAATAAAGGTGAAATTATGCAGAAAAAAAAAGCGACTCCAGTACAAATAATGTAGGATATAAGTGGGAGTTTTTTTCCAGAAACTTTTAAGGACAGCTACACTGTTTTTCCAGTATAGCTCACATAATGACGCACGTTACTTTCTACCACAGTTACATAATACTGCAAACTTCATTTTAATCTAAGTAATTATTTCAGTTCTCATACAGAAACTTCTGTAGTGAGAGGGTTTTTTTGTTTTTGTCACTTCTCTTTTTTAAGCTTTCTATAGACTTCTGTKGATATTAGAACAGGACCCCGAATTATCAAATATATTTACATTATTCATACAATGCTAAATAAAAAGCATGTGAAAAATAACAACCAATATACCGACATTTATTTATATCCCAACTTGGGTGGATTTAAGTATACTGGATATACCTGTATATTCCTACTATCATCCACTCCAGTGAGGTTTGCTTTGAAAATGAAAAAAATAGCATTACTTGCATGCTATAAAATGTCCAAAACAAAAACTGGCCATGACATCCAGAAATGAGCAAGAAAACCCAACAAACAAAAACGCTTGTTAAAGCAAGTCCTATTTACCTATATTCCCCAAAGATTTCATCTTTTATTGATTGAGCTTCAGGATCTGGATGCAAATCTTCTTTTTCTTTCACTGTACAAATAAAATAAAGCACAGATCTGTATGCCATGTTCTGTCATGGACTTTTGTTTTTGCAGGTGAAATGGGAAATAGGAAAACGGAGGCAGTCATTACCCACAACTTCCTCTGGAAAAGGATTGCTGTCACTAAATGAGCTACTGCACTCAAAGAACATATTTTCATTGAGTGCTTATTTCCTAATTTCTAAGAGATCCAGCAAGTATTGTACACTTAAAGTCTTAGTTATCGCTTTGAAAATTACAGCAATACTTTCAGTGTAACATGCAATTTTTGTGCAATTTGGCCATAGTTGGAAGCATACGTCAGTTATTACATCAGGTAACACTGGTTTATTGGAAGGAGCRCATGCAAGGGGTCCTTCATAAGAGGCTCATAGGCGCATCTGTGAAGGACCCTGACTCTAGTGTGGATTCAATGCCAAAAGATAGAGCAAGCAGTACCAAAGACCTGCTGCTAGGTCTCTTACCAGCCCCCAGCACTCTCATCCAGAGAGCAGGGATTTGCCTGTGTTCATTAGAAATCACTCTGTGGATATTTATCAAAAGCTACAGATCCTAATTGGGTGTTTCTGCCTGTGGCTTTGCAGCCTCCAGAGACAGAAGTCTGAAGAATGCTTGTTATTAACTTGTGAACATAGCAAAATGACAATGAATTCATTTACCTGAGTATTTTCCTCCTTTATTTCTTCTGACAAAGCAAACAGTTAGGAGCAGCAAGGTGAGCAAGGCGATGGCACACATCAGTCCAATAAACCACCCCTGGGTGGAAATTCCATCATAAATGCCAGCATAAGCTTTGCAAAAACAGGAGAGAAGTAAAAAGAGGAAAATTAACCAGATGAAAATGGCATCACCTTTGCACAAAATGAGTACTTAACATTTTCTTCACTGAACTTTAATTGAATCTGACTATCACTACATATTGTATTCACTTTAAAGAAATACAGGACAGAAATATGTCCAAGTGTGGCATTTTAAGACCTAAGGTTACTACAGTGTCTACAACGTAAAATATAGATGTTTTGCAAAAGGAATGCTAAAAGAGTATTTCACTCAAAGGATTAATGCCAACTAGGAAAGCTGAACAGAGCATTGTTAAGCTGCTCATGCAGAAGCAGTTTTGCAAAAGAGATGAAGTTAAAAGTGCAGCCGATACATGCAAACCACTTAACCAGCACATTTAACATRGATTATATCACAAAACTACCCCTTAAAAACTGCATAGGAGGTAAAACTATGTTCAGTAAAGGTCTCTAATTGTTCCAGGTTACTGTGAATCAAAGTAGAGTGCAAGATCTCACTGAGAACCATGGATGCATTTATGCTCTGATGGCATTCAGCTGCAAGAGGGAACTTAAAAAAACTGACAGAGCAAATTCATATTTTATGATTTAGATATTTAAGTTTATACTTCCAGTGCACATCAAAATACACAACCTCAACATGTATTTACATTCAAAATAAATTTTTATCACCTTGAAGGGTTTCATTTCTCACCTCTCCCCCTCGTCTCAATTACATCTTCAAAAATGCTATTGTTATCAACCCAATTCTTAGTCACTAGACGAACTGTATATTCAGTTCCAGGCTCAAGTGCCTCAATGGGGTGAAACTTTTGGGTGGGGTTTACTGCTTCTGAAATCTTGCCGATCCCTTTACCTACGAAATGCACATATTCAAGTAATGTTAATTTTAGTCAATGAACAAAGGCCTGTGACATGCACAGTTACAAACAATCTAAACATAAAAATATGACACACAAGGATATGYTCAACATTTGTCATCAGATATAATCTGATTTTTAAAAGCAGAGAGTAAAATAACAAACATTCCCTCATTTAATATTCTATCAGATAAAATAAACAGCAGACCAAAATAATCCTGATGTTTATGAAGGCTGTTGTACATTTCCTAGGGTGAGAGTTAACAACGACAAGGGATTATGGATCTGCTTTAACTAATGCATGCTTAAAAAAAAATTACAACTTGAAAAAGGGCTTGCTTTGTATAGATAATCTGGGGTTTGATGCTTCTCCCATTGAACTGAACTCAGCAGGGAAGAACAGACAGCTTGTTATCTAGAAATGGACTCYTGTATGTCTCTCAGAATAAAATAACACTGGGATTTATACCGATTTCTCTCCTGACAGTGATGTTCCACATCCTTTTAAATTCCACAATGTCTGTCTATAGAGCTGAAGTTTTCTTTTAAATGGATATTCTGGTATTTAAATGTTTTTGATGAGTTTAATATTTGATTAGGAGGTAGAAGGCAAATTCCAATAGGTCTAATTTTAGAGTCTTTTCACTTGTGCTCTCCCACTGTAGGGCATTAAATATGCTTTTAAAAAACAGAATTTGTGGTAGCAGTAGAAGGACATTTCTGTATGTTAGCATTCACTCCAAAAACAACATAAAAGTCTGTGCATACAACCAACTTCAGACCTGCTTGCTCATAGGAGGGATTTTTTTCCTTACCCAATGGGTAGAGCACACACTGTAAGAGTGCATTTACCTTCCATGCTAGGAAACAAACTGTGGAAGACAGCATTAATAAATATGACTCYTTAATTGTGTTCAGTTGTCTAGTTTGCCTGATTTATGCCAGGCCATCGTCTTGAAGCCTCTTAGCTAAAGCATTGAGCACACAGTATAATTTGGAAACTGCTCGACCAGTGAGCTCTCCTGGCAAAACAATGCTCATTAACACTGAAACTAGTAAACAAGCAAAGCAAAAAGCTGTGAGAGATTAAGGCTTAGTTGACAGCTGAAGGAGAAAAAAAAAAGAAAAGATTAAGACCAATGCAAGCACAATCAAAGAAGCCACACATGGTAAGTTTTCCAAGGCAACTACACATATATTACAATGGGCATTTAAATTAGTAGACCATTGGGAATCAGAGAGCACACATACAGCAGAAATATTGCTGATACTGAAGCACAGTGTATTAGCATAAATTAATCCACCTTTTGGTGGCTTTCGCTAAGTGATGTATGTGAAACTGAGCTATAATTTTTAATCAAACTACAAATTAAGCAACAAGATACAACGAGTATATTTTAATTACATTTTCTAAAATCAAGACATCAGAAAAATGCTCTTAATTGAAACACTATCCATAAAGTAACAAGACTTAATGTGAACTTCAATCTCATTATGCATTAAATACCAATGACCCTTATGCATGCCAAGCACACCTGATCATCACAGACTCCAATTTGCACACAAGAGAAGTCTCCCTAGGTTCACTGACCTCTCTGTAAGCAAAACACGTTCAATGTAGCCCCATAGCCGCTGTTTGTTGTGCATTTGGCTAAACCAACTTAACCAGCCCACGTATTTCACCTATTGAATTCCAGTCTATGTCAGCTGCTTGTTTTTGAAGGCTCAACTACTTGCATGAGCAGGAATCAGGAACTGGTACAGCTGAAAAACACCTCCCTGCCTGCCAGGTGATCCCTCCACGCACTCACTTTGGGGCCTGGTTGAATCAGGGATAAATTTGCCATGGGATGTTGTCTCAGCAGCCTAACCAGAAACCCCCGGAACCAGTAGCTCTCTGGGATATTAAACTTTTACTACCACAAAACACTAAACAGATTTTTTTTTTCTCTGAGACTTAAACACTCAGTATGTGTCCAGTGATGAGTAATTAGGAGCTTTCCTTCCATGTGATTTCTTTCTGGGCTGCGTCATGCAATCAAATACCTACAGAAGAAAAAGCATTGCTAAAGGGGAAAAGTGGGGTGGTTGCAATAGAAAAAGCAGTGTAGACTCCTGAAAAATAAAAGCAAAGATATACAGATAAGGAAAAGCTCAATATACTGAAAGGTCAGTGAGCTGCAGAAATTAGCTTCAGAAAATTGAAAGCAGTTGGGTTCAGTTTTTAATCTACAATAGGGGAGAAGCAGCATTAGTAATAAAGGCATATCACCAGCACTTCTCATCTTCCCCCACTATTTATCAGCCATATCATGGGACTAGCATGAGCATTAAACACTGAACTGCAATTTTACAATATTCCTACTGGGCTTCAAGATTTATGAGAACRACAGAACACACATTTTTTATAGAAGCTTATGGTATAAAGGGAAAAACAATATAAACTGCCCCCAAAGACTTGCAAGAGTGTTAGTTTTCCAAAAGTTAGCACATCTGTTAGGAAACATACTTATATAAAAAAGCTGGCAGCCTAACAGCTAAATACTAACTGTGGGCAATATCTTAATTTATAACCAGGCCTGTCTAAATACATCTGCTCACAATGAATGCAAAGTTGAACTTTCATCAGTCTTCCTCTGCTGACTAAAAGGGTATAAATATGCATCACAACTACTCTTAATCTCTGGGCTTTTATTATGCAGGAGGTAAATAGTGCTAAATTGTGAAGATTTTAAACTGTGGAGATTTTTAAGCCTGCAGAGTGCAAATCTTCTGAGAAGAATTTGGAGCAGAGGTTACTGAGCTGGCAGCCAACCGATCAGCCTCTGCAGGAGGAAGCTCCAGGAGGCACTGGAGCCTCTTCCTGCTCACGAGTGTTGGCCCTGCTAAAGCCAAGGCAAAGGAGTAGAGCCCYGGCTATGACACGGAAAGAAATACATCACTCAGATCCCATGAGCTTCTCCTGTCAGCCACAGAAGGTGTATTGCCTCCTCCTTGGGCCCGGGGCCTTGATGCTAATGCCACGGGCAGCCATGGTGGCTGAGCACACTGCGCCCGYCCTCCCTCCCTCCCTGTGCTTGGGGCAAAAGAGAGCCGAAAGGGGATGTTGTGTTATAAATGGCTACTCTCCTTGTCTCACAGCATCGCACTTGAGCTGAGGTTTTCTAAAGGCCCAGGGGATTAGCCGCCCGTTGTCACCGGGGACCAGTGAGCTCTGGCAAGGAAGCTGCAGTTATATGGTTTCCTCCAGGGGAAGGATTCATTAAGACTGGAATTTCTGGACACTAAGTAATCGTTCTCAACTGGCAATATGCATCCAGGAACCCTCTAAACACACTGGTAGCTCTAGATGAAAAGAAGTTTTGAGTTAAAAAAGAATCCGACACTAAATGCTTGTTTTTCCTCACTTACATAAAGAGCAATATTTTGTGCTGTCCTGCTGAGGACTAATGATCATTGGGAAACAGACAGTTTCAAGCAGAAAATTAATTAGTTTGTAGGTCATTTAAGAAAAATTGGCTGAAAATGAGTTAGAGACAAGGCTCATYTAAAACCAATGTAGCTACTTGTCTGGATAGAAATCAAGATAATTTCACAATATTTATTTATCAGGATCTAACAATAATATGAGTATATGGTTAAAATCAAATATTACCAATTTATAAATTCTTCAGCAGAGTTCACAGGTTACATTTCACTACAGACAAAAAATTCTGGTCTTGAAAYCTTGATTCAGTTGTTCATATTGTAATTCAGTGTGTTTGCATGGCCTGCTTCTCTTCCTCATTAATTCCAGTGGGCATTAATGAGCACTCTTAATTAAAGAGACAAATCCTAACGCGTGGTCTTCCTCTGTGAGGCGATTATGCAGGAATGGCAGCAGCCAAGTGAGCCGGGTCAGGTGCGGCCACCCGGCCACCAGCCCGGCAGGACTTGCCGCGTGGACAGAGTGCAGCTCTGGCCACCAGAGAGAGAAGGCAGAGATGAGAGCAGGAGATTTTCTTCCACTATCAAAATTGACYCTTTGGCAAATTCTGGCAATCCAGACCCATACGTCTTCCAACAAAACAGTGAATGTGAATGGTTTGTTCACTGAGGAAGATGCTGCAGTTGTAGAGGAAGGGAAGAAAGGGTTGGATGTGCCCCCTCCTTATAGGAGTTGGAGCACTGATCTGGGAGAACTTCTGCTCACTGCCCTCAGCCAGTCACACCCTTGCAAGCTCACTGCAGCACGAGTGGCCCAGAAATTACAAGCTTGTAAAATTATCCCAAGAACTTTTCCCATTCAGACTTCTTTTCAGTGTTGATATATAAATATAAAAGATACATCTAAAAGGAAGATGTGACTTTACTATTCAATTCCAGACTGCGTCAATAGGGATAACTGCAAATAAATTAAAGTAATTCAGTTTAAACATATCAGTGATGAAATGTGAATGAATCTGTAGCTTCTGCCTAAACATCGCCACTTTCCTGGGAATGTACTTTGAAACTCTGAGGCACCCACGGCACACTCTGCAAAAGCCACACTGCAGCAAAGGAAGCTATTCAAAGTGCTGAACAGAACAAAGAAAGCTTTATTTTTTTTTAATAATAAAAATGGAATATATAAAATCACTGAATCAAAACCCAAGGAAACTTGGAGTGCTCTGCTGCAGAATTTCACTTAAAAAGCACCACATTYTAAATCTGTCATTTATGAGGGTCATTTTAAATCACAAATCTGGACTTTTGATATCACTCCATTTTTTAAGGAAAGAAAATGTTTTAATTCAGAGGGAAAATTCTAAAGGCATCTCAGTGGCAGATGCAGGGTCCTAACTAGGACAAGGGCTGATGTAATGAAGTAAATATTATTTTCTTTACTTGTTTCTTTCCTGTAAGTCCAATAACTGAAGATCTTCTGCAGTTTGGAAGCCTGATAGGATATTATGCAACAAGGACGATTCTTCTATTTTGTATCACCACTCTGGTAGACCATTATCATCACTAAAAATGATGAAGCCAGGACTCTCTTGCTTATCACATTCTTTTCTCCCTCCCTGTGGTAAGTCTACAGMCATGGTTTCTGATTAATAGCTAAGGACTTGTTCTTTGGTATTGGCACGTTTCCAGCCTTGCTGAGCTCAGTACACTTTGTGTCATTTCAGCTGAATTAGAAWGAAGAGCCATGGTATTTTGCCTGTGTTTTTTCCCTTAAATCACTGCAAATCTTTTCGCAAATCTCCATCTTTTAGGAGAAGGTATAAGTGGTCTGCAAACGATCTCATCCAGTCTTCGATAAAATAATGGATYAAATGCATTGCAGTCACCTTTATGTTAATATGGATTTTCCATGGCAATTAAGCGTCACTAATGCTCTTGCACATTACCCATGTTCATATGCAAGGACAGAATTTAGTTTGATATTTCACTGAAAACTGATTGTTTAGATCTTCAATTTTCTGCACACAGCTCTGCCCAAATTGCTGATTCTAGTACAGCTTAAAGAGTTGATCGGTGCAAATAGGAGCACAGCAATGTACAGCAAAATGGAACAGTCAGATAAGCTGCTCTTCTCTGAAGTGCTGCATGGCTACATTAAAAGTTCATTGATTGTTCTCATGCAAAGAAAAACAAATTTATTTCCTCTAATTACAGAGGAAATGTCAAGCCTGGAATATTCTCTATAGATTTTCCCATTATTGTTAAAGCTTCTTCACATAAAAACATATTGCCTATTAACTTACTCCCTTGAGCCATCGTTAGGCCTTCCTCTGTGACTGGCTTCCCACAGCCTTTCACCGTACAAGCCCTGACATAGAACTTGTACTTGGTGCTGGAGCTGAGGTTGGAGAGCCGCCAGCTGAGCGTGGAGTGGTTGCTGATGGTGACGTTGTTCAGAGGGCCGATCTCGTGCGTCTCATTTACTGCAAGATAAAAGAGAGTAGAGGCACATCCAGTGGCTGAATGCTACCAGCAGAGAAAGGGTCCGACGCGCTCCTCCAAGGGAGGCATTCTGCAGGAAGCAGAAAGGATGCGAGTCTGAATAAGCATATCTTACTGCTTTGTGGAGCCCTTAAATGGGACTTGTCTCGTCTCTGTCCATCTCCCAACTATTTGCTGAGCTATTATTGCATTTAAAGAGCTCTCCAATCCTAGATATGTATACAGTGAGTGGGAGTTAAAAATGATGGCCTCTTAGAATATTAAATATATATGAAGATTTTTACTCTGCTTCCAAACATCTGCAAACTTCCACAAGGAAGTCAATGGTGGGCTGTTCTACTCTGCCCTGGCAGAGCCGGCTGCCAAAGGAGGTGTTGCCATTCCCAAACTGCCCAAGAGATGGATCTGCTCTCAGCACATTATCTAAAACAGACCAAAGAGATCTGGTCCAGCCTCTAGTCCCTGTCTGCAAAGGTATGAGGCTCTTCTGCTAACATCAGAGGGCAGTGAAAGTGGGTAACAAGTGCGCATGCTGTGTGCCACTTCCATCCTCCAAGCACATCTAAAACATCCCAAATTGTCATCAGACTTCACACTTGCTGTTGTGACAGCCTAGAATCAATACTMTATTCTATCACACTTTACCTGCTCAAAACCTTTATTCTAGCTCCTCAGCTCTCCACATGTATGACAGAAACACCTCTGGACTTGCAGCTTAGCTGTTTCTCAATGTGATTACTGAATATCATGACTATGGGAGTCCTCTTCATTTCTGCTGAGGAATTTTACAGAAAGGAGGTGCTTGCTRTCTTGAAATAATGTGAAAATCTGAATAAGTGTGGCAAAAGTATTCTCACTGYAAACCATTTGGTGTTGACTGAGTTTCACTTCAATAAAAATTTCCCACAGTTTGTGCCTTAACTACTATATTAAGTAGCATTTGTAAATTTGAAATAATTTAATTAGTGTATAAAATGTGGAATAGAGCACAGCAGCAAAGTGAGATTGGAAAAGGACATCAAAATCCTTTCTGCACTGAAAAAAATGGACTTGGCCTGCCCTCTAGCAGGCTAAGCTAACATCACACTCCTGGAACACATTCTCATGCTACAGGTATTGCAGGAATTTCTGAAACACAGCCTYTCTCATTAGCATCTGGTGTAAACAACTGCTCACAAATAAACTAAGTTTTAATTAATAAAGATCAAATTGTTTGAATTCTAAAATCAAACAAGAACATACTTATCTGGTATTGCAAGATGTAGCCGGTAAGGTGACCATTTGCCTTCCTGGGAAGTCCCCATGACAGAGTGATGGAGTCCTTATCAAAGTTTAATATCCTTAGAGAACGGGGTTGCTCAGGGACTGGAARACACCGGCAATAACTTACAGAAAAGAACACTGTAGAGCTCTAGCTTCACATGCAATTGCTAAGCTAAGGCACAGGTCAGCTCAGTACCCAGTTCTCTGTTTTTATTTACCATGCAGCTAGTCATTTGTGCTCAGCAAGACGCTGATCACTTCCCGAAAATACGCAGCCAAATTATTCCCACRCCTTCTGCAAGCAACAGAGTCCTTCAGCACGTTATAGATCAAGGGTCCTTTCCAGTGAATGGTTTTACGAATCCAGATCTTACAATGACTTTAACTTTACAAAATTAACTTGCGTAGTTACATGGAAGATTTTGATTTAAATCGCTCCATCCTGTATTTCCATTTTTTTTCTTACCTCCTTCTGGAGTTTCAAACACAACCGGAGAGCTTTCCGGTCCATCTCCCTTTGCATTGTAAGCCAAAACRGTTAAGTGGAATTCGCTAAAGGGCTCCAGACCAGGAATCATTCCATAGTTTCTGTCTCCTACAAAGGTCAGGAAGTGTTTCTCTGGGTGATGTCTTTTTCCATCCAGCATATTTCTTGTTTTCCACCAGCTGACCTGTATTGAGATGAGAATTTCTATAACAAGTTATGTTTTGTGGGGATGAGCACAGTATTTGATTTCTCTCATCCTCCTGGAAATGAGAGACTGCAATCTATCATTCTGATACCACTCGCTTAATTCTTTGTCAAAGAGTATATGATTATTTAAAGAGAAATTCATAACCTTATAGCCTCTCAAGTGTCCGCGAACTCTGTCCCTCGGAATTCCAAACCAGAACACCTTAACCAACGTGCTGTTCACAGTATCCACCGACACGCTGGAAGGAGCAGCATCTGGAACTGTAAAAATACAAGTGCTTCATATTAAAGACAGGTCAGAAAGCTCACTACTGCCCTTCTACGTGCTTCGAGGCCTCCCAGCTCAAGCTGTGGCAGTTCGGGCAGGCTTGCGGCAGCCGAGCCRAGAGCTGTTCCGCCTGCCTGCAATGGGCCACTAAACAGGCCTGCCACACCAGCGCCTGCTGCACGGGACAGCACGCGGGCACAAGGGGACACGCGGGCTCGAGCATCGCCATTCACCACTTCCTGTTTCAAGCAACGCTCACAGCAGCAAGAGGAATAAATGAGAAAAAGATTAACACGCCGTTCAGGAAGGCAATAAAGTGTTTTTTTCTATAATCAATTTCCTTTTACAGCTGAACTCATTTAACAGTGGGATTTTAATCACTACACAACCCAGAGAGCTGTTACCACGCCTGAAAAAAAGAGGCCTGGATCCAAAGAGAAGGGAACTCTAAGGGGAACTTCCCTGGCATGGAGGCAGCTTAGGTAAAGGCGGTAAAAACTCTGACTTGCGCAGTTACTGCAGGAACTTTAACGACCGTTTGCTGCCACGTGGAGCCCTCCCAGCGCGGCGCCRTTCGCAGGTGCCGCCTGCAGCAGGCGCGCGGCTCAGCAAAGGTCACGGCTGTCGGCTCATTTCAATAAGCAGCAAAAGGCATCCTCGCCCTGGCTGGCTAATCTACTGGAGGCTTTTCAAAGGCCACTCAAGCTGTCGTTTTATTTTGTTCTTAGGAAAATAATGTGAAGATTTCRGCTTCTGTAAGGGATGAAAACCCTCTGACTTTAAATAATGAGATTAAACTGCATATTCGAAGCATGGACCATTTGCTGACACTTCTGACCTTCCTTGCTGGCATCCCTCATCCCTGATGCTAAGCGCTTCCAAATGCAAGAAGCGCTTACATTGCAGATCATAGAAAAAAGTAAAAAGGTTCTTTTGGCTSGTGTCACTGTCTGAGTTGCTTGCTAAAATGAGGCTTCACATTTCATCACTGCAGCTGGGTACATTTGTGGTCCTCCGAACACCCTCTATACTCATGCAGCAAATGCCAATGGGGACAAGAAGCAATTTGGACATGTTGGCATTGGCTCCGCCAATTGGCCTTGATTATTAAAGCACATGCAYAGGACAGGTACCACAAGCAGCTGCTGTGATTTTGGAGGAGCCTTGGGCAAATAAATAAAAGGTTGCTCTGGTCCGGCCATCGGCTCCACTGGTCCCTGATGAGGGCAAWGTGGGACTCGTGCTTGGGGCAGGAACTGAGACACTCATTTAAGAAGAGCCAGTGGACAGCCTCGTTTTCCAGAGGTGGCCTCCTGCTGAGCTCGGAACAAAACTGCATCTTCAGGTAATCAGAAGTTCAAAGTTATACCTGCAAAACCTGAACCCCGACTCCAAAACSGGGTTTTGTTGATATACAGTCTTTTTATGGAATGTGGCCTTGAAATGAATATCCAGACTAAGTCAGATGCACAAGTGGCCTTTCCAAAAATCAAATTTCAGTGATGTGAAATCCATAGCATCCTCTCGGAAGCTTCTGCTTCTCTTCAGATGCCGACATGTTGAACAGTGACATTTCAGCACTTATAGCTGCAGGTTGTCTAATCAATCACTTGATACCTGATTATTTTGCATCACAGGAATCACTTATACAGTCTATTTTTTACATGAAGGTTTCCATTACTTACTGTCCTCTCCTGAATACCCAGTGGTAACATTTGGTTCAGGACCAGATCCTAAATTATTCACCGCCTGGACTTTGATCTCRTAAGGCACGAAGGTGGGAGTGTTTCGCAGGGTCAGCGAGTGCTTTTTCACCATTTCCTCATTCCAATCAGCCTCGACCCCCTGCTGCCGCCAGCTGACTTTGTACTCCAGCCCCGGCCCGTTCCGCTCCGCAGGTTTCAATGGCTACGGGAGAAGTTAAAAGAGATCCTGAGCTGCCTTTGTTGCAGTAATCATGAAACAGCTGCTTAGGGGGTGAATAATTTTGGAGACCACGTTTATAATATTCAGAGGGAAATAGGAAGAAAAGAAAGCGTTCACTTTTCAAGGCCATGCTAACTTTAAGACTGTTGGAAGAAATATGTCATGGCTTAAAAGAAACAGTAGGGGAAAGAGCAACAGTTGGACTAAAACCAGGTTAACTATTTGCACACCAATTTCTGCATATTAGAAACAAAGATCTGTTTTGCCACAAGTTTCCTTTCCTTTCCTTTATCGCAACATAAGGTTGCATGCCTTTTAGTACAATTAAAACGTGTATTATCTTAGAATTTTATGTAGCACAGCAAGTTGGGTCATTAAAATTTACATGTCCCTGTTGAGTTTTAAATATGCACAGAACGCTCGAAACCAGGCCTGGACATTTAATGTGCAACTGCTGTGCTGGTTTTTTTACTGATCAGCTGAAAAATTCATCACACCATGGTTGCCATCTAATTAACATTAATTTATATAATATTAGATGCCATACAGCAATGGCTTGTCATGAGACATGTTCCAGTTGAGTCTCTCTGAAAATTTACTTCTTTTCAAAATATTATTAATTGGTCACCTGTGCTGCCAAAAATGATGGATTTTTTTCAGTCTCCTGAAACAGCTGTGGATTTTCAAGCCCCACATTCTACTTTCAATAACATTTAAATGATTAATAYAGCAGCACATGGTGTCCGTGGCCTCTTCCCTACCCTCCTGCTCAGGACCTTTCTGAAGATTGCAGGCAGGAGCTGGGAGCACACACAGCTTTCTAATGGGCGCTGCTGGGAAAACCACCTGTACAGCAAAGATCCCAGTAAATAGGATTCACGAGAGAGATCAAAGAAGAAAATAAAATCTCTGATTGGAAAATAACTTCCTGTTTGGGGTTACATTTCAGCACTGACTGAATTATTTTGATCTCCCTTAATGCTGCAAATCCTTGACTGAAAAGCTAGTCACTAATGCTCATCTGGTCTCCTAATCCAAAGTAGGCAGATTAACATCATTGTGCAGGCTTTGTCTGCCAGAAATGGGATTTTTAGTACATCCAGGGCCTAGCATTTCTTCTGAAAAGCATACAGGGAACAACATAAATAAATGAGCATTTGGTATATGACAACACTTAAATGCTTCATCTGCACATAACAAAACTTGTCCATTCTCTCTATTTTACTTCTGTGTCTGCACTGGAGCATCACAGCCGCGATGACTGCGCGTCCTCCGCTCGGTGAAGCACCCAGCCCACTGCTGCCTGCAGCAACTTCTCCCACCCAGTTGCTCAATAGCACTCTGCATCTCCTTGTAGATGCAGGAGAATTTTCCCYGGCCCTGAACTATGCTGTACAACAAAACTGCACTTTAAACTCCAAGCCAACAGATCTAGAGGTCTATCTCCTTTTGGGGCAAGAGTAGGCTAAACATGAATTCATATTGTGGAAATGTTTACAGGTCCTTTCCTGGTAGCACCAGATTGAGAAGTAAATCTGAAGTAAACTCTGCTTAAATCCAGACACAAAAAATATGTTTCTTTCCACAGTTGCTGAAACTTGTGTTGAAAGAAGGAATATGCATCTCCGTAAAGTGTTGGCACATAAGCTGTAAATTTAAAAGCCAGGAATATGATGGCTGGAAACCATCCTCAACACTTTTACACAGTTCCTTTGACACCCATGCTTAGGCGCTAAACTCTTTTAGTTAATGGTGATAAAATTCAAGCTCAAGTTCACTTGGCCAAGTGATCCAAGTCATTTTTAAATGTACGGTCTTGAAGGACAAAGTCTACATATGAAGTAGTCTCTTCTGGCAGGAGGATCTCTCCCCCCCACAGAACAAGGTGAGACCAAAAATATTTGAAGCCTTTTCTTACACACAAGTTGCACAGTAAAAGAGAATTTTCATTGTACTTTATGGGCCTTCTGTTTTTCTTTATAACCTGCAAAGATTAGGTATAAAAAAAATGACTTTTGAAATAAAAATGAAACTAGGGGAAGAAATCCAAAAGTTGGTAACAACTTTACCTGTGACTTTAGTGGAATCAAGGACTATACTATGGGATTTGCTAATGTTTCCTTAAAACCAGGGTGAGGGAGAGATAAAGATATCCATTATTTCTTTAACAATTAACTATCTTAAAATAGCATCTTGATAAATTCCATGATGCTTTAGGAACTACTCTTTGAAGACACAAGCTATTTTCCATATTGTATCATTGACAGAAACTTTTTAATTACCTCCCATTTCATCACCATTTCATTTGGTTCAGAAGCTTCAACACGGATGTTTTCTGGGTTCTTGTCTGGAGCTAGAACCATAGAGGTAACAAAGTTATTTATATACCTTGCTTTTAATTGCATGGATTATTTAAATGTAGAAGGCTTTTCTTATTCTGTCATTACTGAAACACAACTAAACAAGAGCTATTCATGAAATTAATTACTTGGATCAACAAAACTGTTGCGAACAAAACACATCATTTATGCTGCTTAGATTCCTTAGTGCCCTTGATGGCTGGAGTCACTAGCTAACATGACACTGTGACTTTCGGATTTCAARGGACCAGATGTAGGGGGATTATTATGAAGAGATGTTTCTCCCTTTGGGGATAGTAAACAGAAGGTGTATCATTAGTGGGATGCATAGAACTGAAAAAAGGCCCTGAAATTGAAGCAAAGAGGAGGGGAAAGAAAAAAAAAGAAAAAGAAAAAGAAACAAAGAAAGAAAAATGCTGGGGAATGGAAATGCAGTCCTGAACAGTTGGCCTCTAAAATGACTTTCAGGGAGAAAACATTTTTGGCTACAATGAGAAATGCGCTGTGAATGGAAATTGTTGACAAGCTGAGCGCTGCTGAAAGGCTCCCCGTAAATCCTGCACACCCTCTCCAGCAACTGCCTGTCCACAGGCCCTGGCAACAGGCCGCTAAGCCTCAAGATGAGCAGAGTTCTGGATGGTGTTGTGCTATAGGTACCCCTCTAAGAAGCACACTGCTGACCATGGTGACATCCACTGCTCTCTTGGCAGGGGMAGAAGGAGGATGTAGAAGGCTGCAGGTATGAATTAGCTTCAGGGAGTTATTTCTGCAAGGAGCAACTTCCACAGGCAGAAWGCTTGGACCTTGCTGGAAAACATTTGTGGAGCCCAGCATGGTTTAGTGCACTAAGAACATGCACTAAACCATGCACCACACAACCTGARCAGAAAAAGCAGCACAAGCAACCCAGACTCCTCAGGAACAGAGTAAGACAATGTCATTTGATGCAAACACAAAAAGGTAATATTCAGAAAACTAGATGGCAGTGTTTACCGGCCGGCGGCGTCGCATAGCGCAGCGATGGCTTGCTAGCCTGGCTCCTTCCGACAGCGTTCACAGACGAGACACGGAACTGGTAATTCATGTACGGGGCGAGGGACAAAACGGCTGTGGCTTCATTCCCTGCGATTCTGGTGAGCTCCTGCCACTTCCCCGGCTCCCACTGGCTCTCCTCAAACTCTATAATGGACTCTGGTGTAAAAACAAAAAACAAAAAAAAAAGGAAAAAAAGGAAAAAGGCAGAGTCTGTATAAGCCTGATACAAACAGCGAGGATGGAAACGAGCTTACAAAAAAATTAACTGACACAGTAAAACCAATTAAGTACAGCTGTGAGTGCTGTGTGTTTATTCTAACAGCCATGACACAAATTAATGCTAAACAACACAAATTGATACCACCAAAACCCTTCATACCATTAAYAGGACTGTTATGATTGGCCCCAGCTTTCCAGGAGAGTCGAACACTTCGGTTCTGATGTTCGGAAAGTTGAAGATCTTCTGGTGGATCAGGGACATCTGGGGCAAAAGGAAAAACCATGAGGAACATGGCAAACTACTGGTATTTACTTGGCATTTTCCAAAGCACCACGGAAGACAGTGGTAAAACATCTTTTGATTTCAAAGTGGAAAAAAAATGAAGAAAAGAGGAATTGCTTTATAAGATCCTACTTTAATATAGAAACACAATGTGTTTTCTGATCCTGCTTTTTCCCTTAATGAATATAATATCCCTCCTCGAGTGTATTTCCCTGTACTCTTATTACAATGTTACCATTTCTCTTTTCAAATCAACACTAAGATCTAATAAATTATTAGTAAATGTTGACACAGCCCTTCACAGAAGTCTGTACTGGCATCACTTGGGCTTACTCCCACGCAACGGTAGTGGCAGAAGGTGACGCCAGTTCTTTGGTTCCTGCACCAAGCAGGTGTGTGAGCAGAAGGGTGACACCCATTACCCCAGCCACGGCCACCCAGAGAAGAGGGAGACATGGGACAATCTGTGACGGGATCAGCATATATTTGCCAAAATGCCTGTACTTGAAGGAATGCTTCTGATGTTAGTGGATTCAGACTGACAGATGTTTCTCCTCCTCGTGGCTTGCTGTGACAATTTGCAATCTGATTCTATTGGATTTGGTTGGTAACTGGAATGCATAGGGCCTGCTGTAAAGAATAAAATCTCAGTGCAGGGAGCTGGTTGGAACCCCCCATCATTTAGAAGTCACACATACACACTCTCCTCCTTGAACATCCAGCACTGAAAAGAAGCCTGCAGGCACCAGGAAAATACTGTGTGTGCCCAGTGCAGGAAACGCTTCCCAGACATGGGGGATTTTTTTCAAAGACTGAATAATGTACAGAGCAAGGAATGAAGCTGCACAACTTTTGGTAGTTCTTTGACCTCTTCTTGCCCCAATGTCCCAGCTTCACTCTAGGCTGACATTGTCATTTGCTATAGGAAAACCAGCTCTCTCAATCCACAAGACTATGTCACTGCGGAGGAAATCAGTAGGGAATGCACAGGATTTTTTATAAGACAAATTAAAACTCTCTTGTACATCACAGCATTTTTCAAAGATTTTTTTTTTTTTGTGTCTCTTTCTCTTGCTTCTATTGTATTTGGAAAAAAAAAATCAGGAAAATACAATTCAACTTCCAGGTATTTTGCTACTCTATTCTTGGACATATGTGCTGTTAATATGTCATATATTTACTTTAAAGACAATAGCAGTATATCTTACAGATGTCCATCTTCAGTCTGTTTATTAATCATAAATGGCAAAAAAACTTAGAACTATTCTATTTCCTTGCCCTCAGTCGCTCACATTTTGATGTCTCCATCTGTATGATATTTGTCTCTTTAGCAAATCTATCAAGTCCTTCACTGCAAATGAAGCCTGAATTTTTCATTTGGAAAATAGCAGATATTGTCAATCCACCAAGACCTTTCTTATTTACTATAAACAAGGAAAAGGGAGCACAAGACTATTTTTTTCCTTCCTGTAAATCACGGTTTAAATGGTAATAAAGTGCTTCATGAAACTTTCATAAGTAATGTAACAAAAAGTCTACAAACATTTTGAATTATACAGCACTAAAGAATAGATCACTGTAAATAACAGGCATAGCATCTTCTTAATTTACTGTTTACTGAAAAACAGCATTTATCTAAAGCGTGAAACTATCTTGGTCAGGTTGTCTTAGCTCCTAGTGCAATCACTGCCGGGAGTAAGAGTGTAAAATGAAACAAAATTAAACTGTGTGTAAAATAGCATTTGAGCTCCTGGCTGATGCTTCTGGGAAGTGTTAGAGGTTGATTTGCAAAGCCGGCCCCTCACTACTCAGGTTGTTCCCCTTACTTTCAAGCAGAGAGAAGGGAGGTCACAGTGATGCTCACACAAGGTTAGGCTTCCCTGCCATGCATCAGGCCCCTGCTCCACTATTAACCTTTTGTGTGATGCTGGACAAGATTTTAGGCTTGGACTCACAGAGATTACTAATCCTTTTAGATTAACTTTTTTAGTTTAACTTTCACTGGTGTTAATGGGACTTGGACATGTAAATATTTGCCTTAAGTTTATCTTCTTCAAAATACAGCCCAAATGGTAACCTTTATAAGTGGGGTGAGAAGCGACTTCAAAGCAGAAGYAGAGCCACTTGTCACACGGTACAACACTTGCAGCCTGGATGGGGCTCCTGTGGCTACCGGGACTGACTCCTGAACTGAGAAAAACAACTTCCCAATCTTAGATATAACTAAGATATGATTAAATATGAACCAAATGTTTGATTTAGCATCCCTGTTTCAGGAGCTACCAAGTTAGCAAAACTACAACTGAGGTTAGCAGGCGTAAAAGCAACTGGGTTATTGAGGTACTAATTAAGAAGGGCATAGACAAAGGTGCTGCAGTTACTTGCAGTACCACACAGAGCCCTCTGCAACCCTGGGAAAAAACCTCTTACCAAGAACAATTAACTGTGAATCAGCTGTGACACTGTCTAGAGAAGTTCTTGCCACACACGTGTAAACACCTTGATCCTCCAATGTCACACTTGATATGAACAACGTATCCATGTCCATAATTATCCTGCAGGAAAAGAAAGAAACGTTATATACAAATAAGGATGAGGAAAAAAAAGGAAGATGAGCAAGTGGCAGATAGATGCTGTTTTCCTCTGAAATTCTGTTTATAAAAAAATCTCAGTAATAAAACTTTGAATAACATAATTGTATGTTAGGCCTATTATTTTAAAATGTAATTGCAGTTACACTATGTATTGTGTTGTAGGCTATTATTTGTATTTCACGGCAATGCAGAGATTGTGSCTGGAAGCTGGCACATCTCCGTTGATTTGAAAGGAACTACATTGATATGCATCAGCTGAGTGTCTGGAACACTGCATTTTGGCACACTGTTAATGAGGCAAACACACAGGCTTTATGTCCAAATTTTTTAGGAGGGTTTGACTAAAACTGATCATTCCCAAACCACTTGTGTAATAGGTAGTGCCCTGGGGCAGCAGCACTCATTAATCCTCACGTTGGCAGTCCCAGCGGATCTGTTGTGGTGAACATCAGGGAGACATTTCCCTGAGCCAGTTCCCTGCCGGAGCAGTCTGGGATTGGCCCTCCTCCTGAGCACTGCAATACTAGRAACTGGACTGCTATTGTGCCTAACTAATAAAGACACCTGAATGTCCCTCCAGAGCCCTTGGTATGGAACGAAAACCCTGCTCAGTCTGATTAGTCAATAGGAAAACAGGAGTAGAATAAAATTCAGCCTGAGGTTGCATGTTCCTAAGTTCATACATAAGAAAAACTCACTGCTTTTGCACTACTTTAGGTGAAAAACAGTGACATCTGAATGAATTCTATTTACTTGAACATTACCAGGACAGGCTTTGGCCAAACAGGCGTAAATCACAGGAAAATTCCAGTTCYGTTAGAGTATGAAACAAAATCTCACCAGACTACACAGGTAGGGTAGAGAGAGAGAAAATGAGAATAAACCTTCTTGACAGTCATAGCTCAAAAGTCACACAGATGCACACATATGTATATAAAATGCAGATCTATTCAAATATTGCAAAAAAGAATTTCTGCAGGCATAAATTTGCATTTCAAGTTTCATTAATTTTCATGTTTAATGAAACTCCTGTTCCAGTACTATACATTATTTCAGTTGAGATCAAGAAAACTCTTGTTTCCGTCCTGCTCACCTGCCATCTTCTGTGCTGCTGACTGGCAGCTCATCTCCATCTTTTCTCCATGATAATTTAAAACTGTGTTTCAAGTGTGAATCATATTCAGATTGACATTTCAATAAAATGGAATGTGATTTTAACACTTGAGGGTTCTTCGGAGTAACAAGAAGTTTTGTAGCATCTGGTTGATCACAGAAAAACACTTTGATTATCAAGAGAGACTATTACATCAAATCTTCACCAAGCACTCCATATACAAAAACCAGTCTTAGAAGCAATAAGGATCTCTTCTTCACCAGCCCCAAATATTTCAACTGCTGAAAGGATATTTTAGAAATGGAAATTTGCTAGGATTTAACTTTCTATCTCAAAAAGCAAACCAAGGAGCTCCAGAACAATACATCAGGATTAAAAAAAAAAAAAAAAAAAAAAAATTCTAAGCCAGGAGACTGTTATTAAATGGATAACAGAAGGAACAGAAATATGAGCTTTGTACTCAAATGCCATTTGAATCACTTTGGCAGTGATCCAAGAAAAATTACAAGCTTATTAAAGTCAAGTGAGAAAAAATTATTGCAATCAAGTTTGTTCTTTTCACAGTGAGATTGAATCAATTAAAACAGGTGAATTAAGTAAAAAGAAGGCACTTGGCTACATTTATTTTTGCATTGAAATGTTTCTCAGGGAAAATGTCATTGTATATTTTCATGTTTATCATCACGGTATAATTTCCAAAGCAAAGCGACTGAATGGAAAAAGAACACACTGCCACCATCTCTCCAGGAAAACCTGCCTGCCCAACCAATCAAATAAATCACTCAGAACTAGAGCAAAAGATATGTATCTGAAATTTGAAAATAAAATTATTTCAATTTTTTTTTTGCTATCYCAATCCAAAGTACTAGAGTTCTAACATATGTTAGGCTACTATAAGAGGATGCCAACAGAGTCTCCTGACACCTCAAAACGACAGACAAAAAGCTAGGCTGCCCAGGCTTATTTTGCAAGGCGAGATTAATTCCTTCCTGCTCTCAAGTTGACAGTCAGTCAGAGGCCCACAGCAAGGTCCTCAAATAAGCAGTGCCCCTCAACTCGTATTGCTGCCCTTTGCTTGTTCAYTGCACACATTTTTCATTATTTATTATAAATTTTCTGGACAATAAAGTGGAATTGAGAGTTCAGGGAAGAGGAAGTCCACAGTGCTGGGAAATGGAATGGGGGATTCTGTGTGGTTCAGTGAGGATTGAACCCCAAACAGTCACAAACAAGGGGAGGGCAGGAGGTCCCCACAAGCCACCCATGAGCCTGCTCTGGCCAGTAGCAAGGCTGACAACAAAGAGAAAATCCTGTTGGGATAAAGGTAACAGTTCTGGGAAGTAAACTGAAAGACTTTAGGAGATTATGCAGTTTGTGAAGTATCAAGAACACTGTAAAAGTCACACACGAACAAACAGAAAAACTTGAGATGACAGCAACTGCTATATAAACACGAGGCCTAGGGCAATGAGTAGTTTCAGTCTCCAGGTTGTTCAGAGCTTCACAGAATATTTTAGAATCTTGTACTATTTCCTATTTATTTATTAAAAATGTGTATAGGTCTTTCCTTTCATAAATGAGACATCACCTCTTATATCCAGATTAGCAGTGATTGCTCGTTTTCCAACCGAGTTTGCAGCCCAGCAAGCATATGATCCCGAGTCTTCCTTCCTTGTGTCTTTGATCTCCAGGGTTCCATTTTTGTTTAATTCATAGCGTAATGCTGTGAGTGGCTCTATGCTATCATCCTTAGTCCTAAAAGGAAGATAATAGTTATGGGTTATTTTTAGGGTTTAAGAAGTTTAAGTTATCTCATGGTTAGCAGTTACTGCATAGGACACTGGAATTTGAGAATCTGATTTTAGCTTTGCCATTGAACTGAGTCAATATTAGCAAGTCATTATGTGCACAAGGAAGCAAACTATCAMGGGACATAAACTTTCAGCAAACTCAAAGCACTCTGACAGTCTCTAGCAAGGTCTTTAAATTAGTCKGGCTGAGTCTCTAATCTATAGCTGTCACTGGCAATTTTATTGCACCTGCCAAGTGAACTGGCAGTTCCATGTACTGTATGGAATCACGTTCTGTAAGTCACTAGGTTTCCACTCCAGTAAAATGTCCAGACTTAAAAAGTTGCTAACTTTAAGCCTGATGAAGTTACTGGTATATACAGTGCGTCTTGATTTAATGAATATCCCAGCACCCATCTCAAGCAGATTCTGAATACTTTGATTTTTTTTTTTTTAATAAAAGAAATACTTCAGAGTCCTTGAACGATGACGCATTGAAACACAGGGTGCTTATATGGCATATGATTTCCTCACAAAAYTCTAAATTTAACTGCATGGATGTAATAACTAGCATATATTACGATGTTAGGGAAGCTCAGATGAGCTGGTTTCACGTTAAAAAGGGTCTCTGTAGCTTACCATCTAATATCTGCTGCAGGTGAAGCAAAGATTTCACAGTGCAGGAAGGCACTGTAACCAACAACCGTGGCGTAGTTTTCACCGTCTGAGGTTAGTATTAAGGGAGCAATATCTGCAGAAAAAAAAAAAAAAAGTCAAAATGAGCTGTACTATAGTTCAGAACYAGAAATAGAAAAACTGTCAGAAACTGTTTCCATTTGTGTCCATGCTGATGTGAAGCTGAACATCGCAGTAGTTGGCTGCCCTCTATAGACACAAGAACAGGTTATACAGTTGTACAGCTCTGGGTTTCACACTGCATCATCCCCTTCTGCCAGCATAGACAGGTCAAAGGCCTGACTACCTAATGGCATTAGAAAGTGCTCTTGGTCCAAGAATCTGAGCTGTCCAAGTCTTGCAGACAAAGTACCAGTGGTTGGTTGCTGGGCATAGCGGACTGTGAAACCACAACACGCTCTAGAAGAGAAAACAGGGCCTGTCTCCTCCCTCTAGAAATATCTTCTACGAAGCAAATTCCCCTTGCTCTCTTTCTTCCAAGGTCAGGTGAACATCGCAACAGAAAAATCACAGAATCACTGAGGTTGGAAAGGACCTTTAGCGATCATCTAGTCCAATGCCCCCKCACACRCAGTCTCCTACAATATATGGCATAGGGTGGCATCCAAGTGAGTTGTGAAGATCTCCAGAGGAGATTCCACAATCTCTCTTGGCAGCCTGTTCCAGTGCTCTGTCACCCTCACTGTCAAGAAATTTGATGCTTCAGTTTGTGGCCATTTCCTCTTGTCCTATTGCTGGCCACTACTGAAAAGAGAATTAAAATAAAGATTAACAATGGACTTAACTCAAAAAAAGAGCTGTGGTCTCAATCCAGACCCCTGTAGTTTTAATACATTTGAAGTCAGAAGGTTTGGAGCCCATACTGTTAAAATACTGCATCAAAGCTCATGAGCCCTTGCGCTAAGCATAAGGTGTACATGATAAAGCCTGTTGCTTTAGTTTGGACAATGCACTTCTCAAAACACGGGGCCAGYGCAGAAGACTGAAATGATCCTAAGGCTATTCTGAAGGACACTAGTAAGATCTTTTCTCACAAGTCACCAAACATGAGAGGGTACTTACTTAAAACATTCACATTAGCACTGGCCAGGATGGTGCCGTGCTTGTTGCTGGCCTCACACTGGTACACAGCACTGTCCTGAATCTGCAGGTTGGTAAGGCTGACCTCTCTGTCAGAAATCCTCCCKCGAAAGGTCCTGCCTGGAAGGAAGGAAACCATGTCAGCAGATTGCCAAGACTGATTGCCAGCAGCTCACAGTCTCTCTGCACTACATTAGTGTCAAGAGCAAAGCACCTCCTCAGCATCAGGCCAGAAAACGGCTGCAGAGCAGGTTGCAAAGCACCACCTTCTGCTGCCATCAGCCAGCCAAAACCTCTGCTTCGCGGCACAAGCATTTCAAGAAAGCAGTGAGGTTGTACTGGGGAGCACGGCCTTTGCTCCTCGGTCTCACTGCCATCTCTGCTTATCACAAAGCAGGCCAGGAGCTGTCAAGGACCATGAGTGTTATTAGCAAGGTCAACCCATATCCTCAAAAGATAAAGGATCCCTTTCACTGGGGGCAAAACAGGCACTTCCCACCCAGCCACAGCCTGCATTAGGACGTTGTACTTACTATCAATTGGCATGCCGTTAAGTTTCCACGCTATAGTTGGCTCTGGATTGCCAAAAGCTTCACATAACAACACGAGATTTGTTCCTACGCTGTAAACACCCCCTTCCGGCTCCTTTATCCACTGCGGAGGCTCTGTAAAGAGGGRACATTGCAGAAAGCAAATGTCACAACTAGYCAACTCTAGCATTGCTATTGCTAAYGCCTGCCAGGAGGTGGCAAACGCTGCTAACACTTCCCAGCTGGTTCGTCTGTGAAGCCATTGTTAGGCTGTTTTACATTTTCTGTGAATCAGTTTTATCAAAAGGTAAAATTAGCATTAGCACACACCAATTTCTATCCTTCAGACTTTGAGAAATTTAAGTGTCAGGGAAAGGATGTAGCAAATGGACAGTGTTTACCAACGTGGAAAACAAACGCAAAGCAGGCTGACTGGAAATCAGAGGCTGGGGAAGAAGGTAAACCAGGACAGGTCGGTATTTGCATAAGGACCCTCAAACATAACATTGTTATCTCTGAAACGAAGTGTGACTATGTGAGTAAGTCAGGCAAAATGCAAATAATCATTCAGCTCAATTCCTCCTCGCTAGACAYGAGTAAGCAGCTTCCACCATCTTCAGCAGGAGCTGCAAACATAGCTAGCGGGGCAGGCTAATATGATATGGGCGGGATGCAGCAGCTCCCTTTGCTTATCTGTACAAGCCGGGAGAATGTACTGCGCTTTTCGACATCCTGGTTTCCACTGCCAGTCTGCTGGTCTGTACAGGTTTAGGAGTGGTGAGACCATTGGGCCACTGAGGATAGAAGCAGCTGCATCCCAAGGAGCAGTTTTAAAACCTGTGCACAGGGTGGTGACAGAGAGGCAGTGCTAGGTTCCTGCTCCKGGCTCTGGGGACACATTGCCTCTTGAAAGGCACCCCTTAGGTACCAGAACCTCCTTGGAAAACACACCCACAGGAAAGGAGASGGAACCAAGGGACAAAACATTAATCCGGTAAGAACCTCTGAGTTGCTACAGACTGAATCGGGGTCCCTGCTGCGGTTCTAGTGTTGCAATCTCCATCCCAGACAGCCTTGTATTTGTCACTRCCTTTCCCTGAGGAGGGAAAGGAACTTTCAAATTTCAATTCCAGACCTGACGCTATCTCTTCTTTCAGCCCTGGGCAGGTCACTGGATCTCTCCAACCCTCTTTCTCTATTTGAAAAAGATGAGCTAATGTATGGGAAACATGAGGATTCATTAGTTAATGCTCATAAAACGCTTTGAGGATTAACAGAGCTGTTGCCCAGTAATAAGTCTCCAGATGTTATCAGTGCAATATGCTAAAACAAATAGTTGATATTATTATAAATACTACTAATGTGGGTATGTGACATACAAGAGCTTTTATGCAACATCCACGGTTCATACATAGCACCCATGAACTGAAGCAGCTAAGACTCAGCTAAACACTAAAGAAAAATTCATAACACTAAGGCTTATCTAAAATTGTGACATCTTTATATTCATTCACATTGCACAGATTTTTTAGAATACTTTCCTCACTCCAGTGCAAAATTGCTTTCCAGGAGTGTGCTATGTGTACATCACATATGATGAGATCATATGTGTTTCGCCTCCTTGTATTTGTCATCAAAAARCAATAGAAAATGGCCATGCACTACTGGAAAATGGGCATGCAATACTGTGTCTTGGTTTWGTAATTTTTTTTCTTTCCCTTCTCATGTATGTTATGCTTTCACCAGCAGCAACAGGACAAAGACATGGAAGWGAAAAGGTTTGAGGAGACCTGAGGATTCTTTTTTTCTATTACATCTCTAACAAAGACAGTGCTTCAGACCTCTTTTCTGTGTAGCACTYGCACTATGCTACCTATCAGTGTATCTAGTATAATAATAACAAAACATACACGTACATTTTTGCAACTGCAAATACCAGTGATTAGACAAACATTAGTCAAACAGTGCACCTGCACGAGCAAGGCAGCAAGGCAAATATATTCAGTGCAGAGATTTATGTTTTAGGGAATACAGTGACAGGATACGTAAAACATAAGGATATGAAATGGTCATCTAGCCTATTCCTCTGCAACAAAACAGCACCACCAATCTCAGGGATTTCTGATGGGTCCAAACAACTGTGCAGATTCCCCAGCCTCTCGCGCTTCGTGCTGCAGTGCTATGTTCTTCTACACAACTATGACAGTTTTCTCACACCTTAACATCTTCTGCCTAGCTGCAGTTTRAATGCATCTTGCCTTAGTCCCAGTGACAAAGACGAAGTGTGCTATCACCTCTTGCAAAGAAATTTTGGTGCTTTTGAAAGCTATTATGGGTCCCTCAGTTCCTTCTTCCCTAAATCAAACTTGGTTTTTTTTAAAAAGAAAAAAAGAGACCTGTTCCTGCTCTTGCAGCTTTCTTCTGAACTTTACCGAGTTAACCCAAACCCTGCTGAAATACAGTATGTTTAAYTGAATCCATTATGCAGTGAGAGGCCTTATCCAGTTCTCTGCAGTGTCTCTCTCATATGTCATCCTTTCCAGGATGAYTTTTGCTTTTTTTGTACATGTGACATTTCTGAGTCATGCTCTGCTTTGGATCCAGTGTATCCTTCACATCAGCCTGACCAGGTATTTTCCATCCTGCACYTAGGAAGCCAATTAGTCCTGCCTGATGAGAATGACTTTGCACTTGTGCTTACTAAAGCCCACTCWTTTTATTCCAGATCATTTTCCCAATTGGTCAAGTTAATTTCAAATTCTCCTCGCATATTCCAAGGRCTGGTAATCCAGCCCACTTTGGAGGTATCAGCTGCAGCTTCAGATGCAGTTATCACCTTTAGGTCTACATCCCAGGACAAACAATTTGTAATGCAAACAGTGACCATTTTAACCTGATAAAAACAACTGGACATATACGTACCTCACATTAGTTTCAACTATTTTGCTTTTACCTAGCTTATTAASGAAAATATTACAAGACAGAGGAGCAAGAGCCCTTGGGTATTATCGGGGTACAATAATTAATCATTATGTTAAATATTACCTAGGCAGCCTCGGTCAAAATCAAGGTACCATTAGATCAGGCACTGGGACACTGGCAAGACTTTAAGTTACATACGCATTTTGTACATCTGAAGTCAAGAATTTGTGRCTTGGGGTTTTTTTGATATAAGTATGTAATTTTTTCTCTCCTGTAATAACAACAAGCTTTTTTTGTGCCTATTCCAATATTCCAAGTCACATCCTTTCTTGCAGGGAGAGATTAAAATGTTAAAGCAGTCAAGTAATTTGCTGGCTGAACATTTTCATATGCTTGGTAATAATTGCCTGAATCTTTGCCCTCCAAGTACTGCAGGATTAGCAAGTGGACTGCATGCAAATACCCTCCGTTAAGAACACTACAAAGGCAGCTGGGTTTGGACTCAGATGCTCAGATATCARTGGGAAGAACAGCAAGTGTGACACAGTGTAGGAACGACAGCAAGGTTCCGAGTTACATACCAGCATGATCGGCAAGAATGAGCGACAGTTTATAATAGAGATAATTTTTCTTCCATGTTTAATTTCCTCATTCCAAAATGCATGCTTTCAGAAGAGCCTGTTAGCTGCTTGAATGCTCTAAATCAGCATAACCTCCCCGAAACCAAACAAAACTAATTCTCATTTCCACCAACCCAAGATCTGTCCTTGAGTATCAACACCAGAGCCACTGTAAGAATGATGAACATGCCCATCCCTAATTAATGCTAGTGACATATCCTGGTTCGAGATCCTAGGAAAAGATGGCATTTGTGCTCATTTTTACCCAGTAGGCTGTGTGTGAAGTGAATCCTAATAGGAAGAGCTCCTGTTAGTGACAGCAGCCAGCATTAGTTATACACATGGGAAATAGATTTAATAACTATTGGAAAAGCATTCTTTACATTGCAAGAGCTATAGTAGGTTAGTAGGCTTCCTCCCCTCCCAACACACTTAAAAAAAAAAAAAAAAAAGGCCCCACTTGTTTGCTAATGAGCAGGAATAACAGAATAACAACTTGCCAGAAAGCTTTTGTCCCTCTGGAGATTGGGAGGGAGGCACGGGTCACTGTTCTGAACTGCTTAATTAATGTTATTTCCCTGGTATTTTACTTTGTGCAGCTCCTGCAATTCTTTTGAAGGATTCAGTTTTTACAGCCGAGAAAATCACAGCCAGATTGTTAAAATATTCAGCTACAGCAGAGATGTTCCAAACCATCTGGAGTGATTTTGAGGAGTCAGCACTTCCCCCCGTAGCAACCGAAACCTTGCCATGCCCTGGCATCCCCTGGTCCCCCTCTTCCCTACCGACAGGAAGGGAAAGAAAAAATTTCATAAGGAAAAAGCTGGTTTCAAGTGAAGGGGTAAAAAGAGGTTTTGCCCAGCTACCTAGCAAATTCAAGCAGGTAACTGAAAATGGGTTTCTTCCTATCARGATTTCTTGTGACCAAGGGGTAAGAAAAAGCACAGATTAAAACGAAGCAGTTGTCAGACACTGACAGTTTAATATTGTGTGCATTTTYCTTTTTTCCTTTAAACTCTGCAGAGCAAAGGCTGGAGCATTTTTCATCAGTAAAGGGAAAATATYTTCAGCAAGCTTTTCAGCTTTGCTTCGGGCTTCTCATTTTGCAGCTATTACAGGTGACATTGCTGAGGGAGCTGCAGCAGCAGCGACACYTTCCCAGGGTTCACTTGTCTCTGTAAAGGCTCATTTGGGCCCCGCTTTGCTTCTGCAAAAGGAAACACCAGAGAGGAAGCAGCTGCCCTCTCAGTTTCAATAACYTGCATCTTAATGGTAGTATCTACAGTTTACTCACGTATTTGTACTTTTGTTCATCATTTTGCAAAATTYCCACGGTATGGCTAAAAAATGCAGTATTTCTCTTAAAAATATCAATGCACCTTTCTGCATACTTACCAAAACTGTAGGAAGGTCTATGGATAACATAAATTGATATAGTTTGTTTAAGCATTATATTAACTGATAATATTCTTTTTTGCTTYTCACTGAGCACCTCTCTTTACGCAATATCAAAAGCTTATTAAAATATACTCAGTACCTTCAACATGAACGTGGAACTCATGYTTCGCTCTGCCCACAGAATTGCTTGCTGTGCACTGGTAGGTTCCTTCATCAGCTGCAGACACTTGTTCTATCTTCAATATCTTCCCATAATTTTCTGTTACTGGTTTGTCCTTGGGCAAACTTCCTGTAACCTTGACCCAGTTTAGATGAGGAGTTGGACTAGTAACAAAAAAGGTAAAAAAGAAAACATTTTTTTAAAAAAACACTTTTTAAGTTAAATATCAGGATGCTGTAAGGCTTTGTCTCAGCAGAGCTTCTTGAGTTCACATGGATGGTTTGCAAAGTGAAACTTCCAGATTCTTTTAAGTGATCTCCCCTTTCAAAACACAGAAGCTATAGTGTGGCTGCACTACATAGGCTATACTGTTCCTTGATTGGAAGGACCTCTATGAATAAGCACTTCTCAGCCAACAGCCCATGACATAAGTTTTTTTCTTGTAAACATATTGGCCTAGGCAGTGTCAGAGACAGTGGAGCTCACTTGGTCCTAGTACAAAAGGGCACATGAGGACAGACAAGGAAGTAAAGACTTTATTAGAGTGACTTCACCCAGTACCCTGCCTGGAAAGGTTTCCAGACATCAGAGATGGCTACATTTTTAGAAATGCTACATTTTTAGAAAGCTAATGGCAGTGACACAGAAATTTGGGACAGGCTCTTGTCTGAACACTCCCAGCTGGGCTCCCTGACCCTGCCACCAGGCACATACACAGTGTCATAGCTGCTTACTCTTGCGTCCATCTGGTACTGCGGCAAAATGCCTGGGCACAAGCTACTCAAAAGCCTCAGGTACCAAGAAATTATAGTTCTCCATGTGCAGAAAGCATAACAGTACAAATGTCATATTTCCTGCAAGAGTTCTTTTCTTGATACTGTACCAAAGGAAGGCTCTGTGTTGCCCTGGTGTTGCATTCAGATAATGTCCTCCCCAATCTGTCATTATGCAGAAATGACAAATTGGAAATTTACTTATTTCTTTGTTCTGCTCTTGGCTGTCCCCAATCTTAGTTACCTTCAATTTGGCTCAGCCTATCCCCTGTGGTTTATGGACTTTCATTAGAGTGGACTGGCAGAGATAAAACTGATCATATTGCTGCTGCAAATGAGAATTTTAACAAATAAAAATATCTTTTCTAAATGTCACATTTCTGAAGGCTTTCTGTGAAAAATATTTGTGATGTGGGAAATATTATCTCATAATCTCTCCTCCCTCTAAAACTCTTCCTGATAGGAGAGGAATAAAAATAGAATGTATTTTGTTTTCTTTCAAAGGTGGTTGTTTAATTTCTTTTTTTGAAAATTAGAAAACATTTTTTTTTTTTAATGTGGCAAGAGTGGTTTTTTTCTTTTTTTTTTTCTCCAAATAGGGACCGTAATTTTTTGGCTTCCTCTTATAATACACGCTCAGTGCCACATACAAGTTCATATCTTTCATTTCCTAGGTGATCTGAGAATTAAGTACATTGACAAAGTTATAAACTCATGGTCACAGATAGGGGAAAGTTGGGTTCATGAGGAGGGAGCGAGTGGCACTGACAAACATGCAAAAGGAGCTACAACCCACTGCAGATGCTTGGAGGGAAGCCAGTCAAGACAAGTCATTTGCCTTCTCTCATCAAATGGCAACCAACTGCAGAGGCATCAACTCATCTGTTTCAAGAGCAAGTGATGCCTTTTCAAGTCCCCATGGAGAAATAAGATGCCCTAAATATGTTTGTTCAGGCAGACAAATATCCTGAATTTAGAATTTTATAGAGGGGATAATTACCCAGCCTTTAGTATGAATTACCTATCTGCTAAGCCCAGTCTGTATTCACAGACCTACAGCTCAACCAGGCAGAATGAAAACATGATTTAAATGTCCATTCAAAAAAGAGCTCTATCACAATAAACCAGAAGGAATTGTGCTTCCACTGTACACCTAGCGGTTGAAGGGTCTTAACTTTACCTATTTTTCTGAAGGCAATTYTTTTGGGGCAGACTATTGCATCTACAAGTGCTCAGTACAAACAGAAAACTGGACTGAGGACATGGTGCAGCTTATTTCTGAGTCACTCCAGCAAGAACAAGGTCTGTGAGGAGTACTCACAGATTCATCGTGACTGTATTTAAATCAACATTTATTTAGCCCTTCCCTTTCCTTACTTAACTTATCCTGTCTTGTGTTATTTAAAATAAAGAACAAAATTGTCCTGATCTGTCCTGTGTTTTTTATAATAAAGAACAAAATTGTCCCAGTCTATCTGCTCACTTCTTATCACATGCCATCTCATCTAACTTTTTCCTATATTATTATAGCAACTGCCTTCTCACTGTGATACTCTGCTAGACAGAGAGCAGTGGTTTCACTCAGCAGGGCATTTCTCACGTTCCTAACAGATTCCTCGTATCAGGTCACTAAAGAATTTTCCTATAGAAAACCTGAGTTCATAGAAAAAATGCTCAATAATTTTTGTCAATTGAAACAAAACTGAATTGGTTAAATAAGAAATATTACCAGTTGAGTCAAATGATAGAAGCAATATTTTGAAATTATTCAATTTCTCAACACCTCAGAAGCAATATCACTCACAGAGGTTACCATAGTAGTTATTATAGTATAAAAGAAAACAATCAATACTTACCATGGTAGGATTTCAATTACGTGAAAATGACACCAGTAACAAACATGAGGAGATTGTATGCTAGCTCTGTACTGCTTTACAACAAACATATATATATATATACTTCAGAGAAACTCCGAAACTCACAGAGATTCCATTTAAAACTCTATACGCACATATGTATATACACAGTTGGATTGGATAACTTTTGATATTGCTTATCCTTTAATCAATTCTATTTCAAAAGGTGATTAAGTGTGTGCATTACTCACAGCCCTTCAGCAATACATTCAAGTAGTAGGACACCTCCCTTGATGACGGTGACTGATGAGCTACTGCCAGAAGATTCAGGGGGGATCAGCAGTTTGGGTTTTCTCTCCTTGATAAAATTTGCTTTAGGGAAAAAAAAGGAAAAGAACACATAAAGAGCAGGAAAATAACTTAGATATGAAATGAAATCTTGGAGTCTTTGTTACCCTTCAATAACATCACACACATCGCTCCTGTCTTAAGATTTGTGACACTGATTTATGTATTTCTTTGTTAGACTTATACTGTCTAAGTCTAATCCAAGACTGTTACTCTCCTACTTAGAGCAGGAATGTGGTTACAGTAATACAAACAGGTAGCAATACTTGTGCATCTTGGATTTCTATTGTTTCATGTCCTATTTTCCAAATACCAGCCCATTTCTATTACACGCCTTAGCCAATTTTGGCCCACTAGCCTTTTCAATTACTGCTTTCCTACCTGCATCATCTTTCTTAACCCTCCTCTTCTGCATTACCTTTTAAGTCTCAGATGAAAGCCCATCTTTCCTGTCATGAACACCCCATCAAATTGTCCTTGCTGCAGTTATTAAATCCACAGTAACAGATATAAAATTGGTACRGAAGACTGTGTAAACAATAAAACAAGACTGACCCGCTCATCATTTCAACGGACTATTGATTCCACCCCGACAAACAATGCTTTCACAAGGAAATATGCCTAGCGTTAAATGACTATTCACTTATCGCTATAATAACAATTAGCACAGTAATGAGTAAGTCCCCAAATGATAATAGTTTTTTTARAAAAAATACTCAGAGATCATTTGTTAAAAGACTGTATGTATTTTTTATGAACTCTTTTTCTGAACCATTTTTCTGCCCCATGACCTCTCCTTGCTTTCTCTCCCCRCAAACGTGTGACAAGCATCCAGAGCTGCAGCAGGACACACGATGCCTGAGGAATTCTCCTCCCAAACCCTGGACACGCTTCCCCTTCCTGCACATTTTCCATCTGCCCTCCACCTCCTGTTGCCAAAGGCAGGCAATGCACTTCCCAAGCAGCAACACAGTTCAGACATTTTTCCAAGGATAAATCGTTTACCAAATGTCGGTCATCCTGTCCAAGCTCTGCTTGTTCTGGGCCCAGTGGGTCACCTCCCCAAGCAAAGTCTCAGAGGACTGACCACAGCTTTACGTTAGCTCTCCTCAAACACCCCAGGAGAACCAACTTTCCACCAACTTCTGAGCTTAATCAATTCAACATCTCCAGGTATTTAATCAACACAGTCTTCCAGGTGTTTCAAATTTGCTGGGTCAAAAATAGAGGTTCTCTAAACTAATTTAGTCAAATAGATCAGAATCAAGAACTASATTTGAAAACCCTGACCCTCATTTTAAAATACTTAAAATGAAATTAACTGGGTGGAGAATTACAGGAATGGTGCTAGCTGTAATGTGACCTACCTGTTGTCTGCATAAAGGGCAGCAGCTAATTTGCAGGCTATTGCTGCACACAGTGAGGATGTGACCCTACAGGAGGAGAACTGCTCTGCTGTGGTGCTTACCTGCCATGAATATCAAAGASTGTAGCCTGCAGCACCAAGAACTATCCCACACTTGCAATGAGAGAGAGCTAGACACGTGAACGGCTTCTACAGGGCTGCTAAGCCCTGTAAATCCATACCTTAAGCCTCCCTGGGGTAATGGAGCCATGTAGAGTATCTTGTTTGTGACCCCGTAGATGTGAGTTCATCTGTGGGTACCCAGCACCGGAGCCTTCCCAGCCACCGGGGGAAGATTCAGAGCATCCAGCTTTGGCTCCTGCTCTGAATGTTCCCTCCACTGGTAATGTCAGAAACCACAGGTATCAGCCTCCCTGCTTTACATTAGGAAATATGAATGTGTTTTGATAAGTAAGAAAACTACCTCCTTGTTAAAATCCTTCTGATTTCTGTCAAAAGTAGAAGATGAGCAAAYTGCACTCCCTGGGCCACTTAAATCCAACCTACCATAACACAAAGGCTTTTGTGATTCTTTTTCTTTCCCCTGAGCAGCAGCTCATATTTCATCTCCGCTGGTAGATTCCCAATTTAAAGGCTAAATAACAGATGCATTTAACTCACCCTTAGTAACCGCAGCATTAGGTGAGGCTGAGTCATTAGCATGTTTAACTGAAATAAACAAAAGTGACAACCAAATACAAACATGCAGAGTTGAGAGAGGATCAAAAGAAACAATAAATCAACAAAAACAAAATAAGCAATGCCCTCCCCAATAATTTATACCATAGGAGAAATAAAAAGAATATAATACAAATCAATGAATGAACAATGAACTTCTAAAAATAGAAAGAAAATATGTTAATGATATGCAATATTGTGAAATACACTTCATGGGTGTTTTGATCATCATTTCATCCAAGCTACTTGGTATCATACAAGATCAGTAAATCCTAACCCTCCACTAAAATGGAAATGCTATAAATTTTTCTCACTGTCTTTTCTCCTATTGTTTACTTTTTTTCCATGCATTCTTTTTTGATATGGTTCCTTCAGCAGTGCCTTGGCACAGAGAGGAATGGGCAGCTTCATGATGAAGTTCCAACCCCCACTAAAAATACACCTCACTTTTAAACCTGCACCAGKCTCACTGCTTCAGCGGCAAGACACACACGCATGCAAGTGTTTTGCTGGACTGGTGCCAGGGTTATCGGAGGCCCCAGAATCAAACCTGTCTTATTTTTCTCTAATCTGTGAGTCCATATGTGTGGGAACTGGACACACATTATTATCCTAAGATATGATTTAAACAAGTATTAAGATTTACAAATCCAGTATTAACTCTTTATCTTTTTATCCCAACAAGAATACTCTTGAAATCATATACTAAATATTAAGGTTTTCATTTAGGAAGAAAAACATCCTTGACTTTCTGAGCTACATWAGCCCAAAAGGTCAGAAGTATTATTGAAACAGAAGGTTGATATTAAGGACACACTTGGCTTGATATTAAGGCTTGATATTAGGCTTGATATTAAGCCTAAACTAGTGTTAAAAGCCATACTAGAAACTATCATAACTGAAAGAAATTCAAGCAAAGGGATGGATGTCCAGMCAGTATAAGCTGCCTTAGATCCACCAGTTTCCATAGGCTTTGCTGACTTAGTATAGCTGAGAATGTGGCTTAAAACACTTTGTTCCTTCTGAATCTTTTTAATCCTGTCCGTAGGCTCCGAGACCTTTCCTGTACACACCCTGTGTGCCRCTGCATCAGCAGCCTGGTGGAGCAGCAGACCCCAGGCAGACCCCTACGCACACGTACAAGGCACCCACGTGCGGATGGGATCACAAACCCCACGACGCTCCCAGGGAGACCCAGGAAAACTGGAAAACAGGTTAATACTGTATGCTCAATATTTCACCAAGGAAATGGAAAATGCCTCATGTCATCTTTGTTATTCAATCCTTCAGCATATGAAATTTTATTTTGTTTCTAACCAGGAAAGGACTAGTCTGGAACATCACAGGCACCAGTGCCAAGGGAGCTCCAGAAAAGAGTCTGCAGGGTTTGTTACTAAATTGCAGGTGTTGTGTCCTTAGAAGGGACGAAGACATTTGCACCTCTGCTGATATTTACTTTTCTTGATTCAGTGAAAGCGAAGGCAAAGAGCCCTCCATGGCTGAGCACACGGTCAGGGACAAACCCTGAACCACAAGCTCTGTAAATCTCCTTTCAAGCAATCTCACACCACGTCAGTGAGCCCCCTGATGGGACACCTGAGCTGGTCCCTAATGTCACCCTTCCCAGCCTCATCACTAAGCAGTGACTAAAGCTCACTTTAGGGACAGAAGCCATATAAAATGTTTCAAGATCCCATGAAGTTAGTGAACAGCTGGACTAAACTAGATATGGATTTCCCAAATTCAACAACATTCGGGAGAATGCAGAGGCATTCGAGGGCCCAACAGCTGCAAAAAGCTCTTATCAGTTGGACTTAGCCCCCAGAATAGTGTTAATAATGCAGGATTAAGCATAATAATGTGYATTATCTTCAGAGGAAATCATATCAGAGACAAACTGCACACATCTGCCTCTGCTGACACCTGGGGAGTTAAAAAGGAGAAACAACAGAAAGCAAGAACCAACTCATCTACAGACTTACAACGGGAAACCTTCAGTGTCATTGGCATTTTCTGTACAATCGTCCTCAGTCTTGGAAATGCTGCAAAGCAACAATAATCACTTCGACTGTCATTTTCTTCCACGTTTGCAAAGTAGAGATCTCCCTTAAGGCTCATGGAGACTCTTTCATCTTGTGGAATGTGCTGCAAATCTAGCAAGAAAAAATAATTATGATATGGTAATGATATTGAGCTGTTTCACCAATACAAATACTAATGCTTCCCTGTCATGTGTGCTCCCAGATAGAGAATACACCTTTGATGCAAGAGAAGCAGAAGGCCCAGCATAGTCAATGAGTTATTTACTCATATTCAACACACAATACTTAGCACAAAGTTCCTGGACAGGACCAAGGAAAATTGCAGCACCTTTCTAAGATTTGAAGGGTTATAATGCTGATATGGATATTATGATTTATAGATTTCTCCTATAGCTAGTCTCCCAAGCAATTGTTCTTCTGAATTATAGATTCCATACTAGAGATAATCCGTATTACAGTTTATAGCAGGAAGGCATATGCTAAGGTTATTGTATTGTCTCGCTGGTGATCCAGCCAGATGCAGCAGAGATGTATGTCAGCAGTGCAGAGGCTGTCTTATAAGATCAGAGGTTTAATCTGGCATGCTGTCTCTGAAATTACTTGGTCAGCACTAGAAACAAACCCCGAGTGTCGTGAAGGCAATCAGAGTTGCTTCTCACAAGAGAAAAATTCCTACAGAATACAAATGCTGAAGAATGCAAGAGCAATCCTCAAAGAGCTAATTATGCATACCTGACAGCTTTTTTTTCTTCATATCATAAATTAACCATTAGTTTATGCAAAGAAGAAAATAATAATGATAGAAATATGTATTTTGATATATTTTGCCCTCCCTACAGGAAATGTAGTGGTTATCATGACTGGTAGAYTCTTCACCTGATTTTTAATCCACCTGAACTCACAGATTTAATATCATGTTGTATAAATGCATTCTACAATTTAATGGTGTGTTATATAAATATATATGTCCACCCACCATTTTAAAATTTCATTTTTCAATTTTCAGATCATTTTCCTAAGCATTTACCCAATTATTATTCCCATCATGTATRTATTTTGAATGAAACTGTTATCAGAAGACAAATGTTTTGACTCGCTGCATGTGAGTTGCGTGCAAACCGATTACTTACCAATATTCATCCAGTAGATATGCAACGGTGGGATGCCTTTCGGGGGGTTACAATGCAAAATCACAGAATCACCATGTTCCACATCAAGGGGCTCAATTTTTTCTTTTGGAAATTTTGGCACACCTGTACAGAAAAAGAAAGTTCCTCTTTTATCGGTACTCTTTAAAATTTTGCCTTTTCAAAAGGCAAAAGATAATAAGATATTTACCTTACACTTGCATTTTCTGTTTTTAGTGGTTTATATTATCTATACAATGACTTACAGTAAGAATRCAGTATATTCACAGTAAGAAATCTCTGCTAGCATTCCTCACTCATAAAATACAAAGGTTGGAGTATTGAAAGCCTGGTAATTGTCACCAATTGGTATTAATCGTCACCTGTAACATGCATAAACTTTGGCTAAACTTAATTTTAAAGTATCTGTTGTAAAACATTTTCTCTAGTCCATCTTGTGTATTGTTTGGAAGGGAAGGATTGAGGCCTTGCAGAACCCAAGCAGAAGGCTCAGAAGGGCACAGTCAAGGGCACAGACTGCTGGGCACCCAGCTGCTCACTGCAGAGCAGAAAACAGGCTGGTGGTACCGTATGTTCTACAAAATCTTAACGAAAATGTGGTCCCTGGGGGGCCACTGCATGTCAATACAAGCAAGGACGGTCATGAGACCACTCTTCTGGCTGGTGCCTGGTGTTGTCCCTACTCTAATCTCTTGAAGGAATGGATAAAGTGTGATAAAGAGGGCATTTTTCTGCATCCTCATCCCCTTCAGCATAGCATGGTGGCTGTGCAGTCCCGCAGGCTCCCTCAGCAAGTTTGTCCTGTAGGATGCAGAGACCAGCTTTACTCCAAAGAATACTCATGAGTGCACAAGGCTCCAATATTTTGGCTTAAAAATACATTAAAATACTTAACGGATCAAGGACTTGATTAAACCCTTATAGCTGAGAGAGTCAACACTGATGCCAGCAGGCTGCCGTTGAGCAGTAAGAAGTGACAGTCTTCCACCTACGGCAAGTGTCGGCCCCAGCTCATGCCGAGGCTCCCCTCGAGCAAAGCCGCCCTTCGGAGCTCACTGCCAACACAGAAACCTGCAAACCGCAACCACTCCCTAAGCAAGCGGAGCCCAGACGGTTTCAGGGCGGAYGCTGCCTTTGCTTTCATCCCAGCAAGTTCAAACTAGTGCAAGTTTCAGTTCAGGCAACTGCATTAAACTGCAAAATTAACAGCTCCTCATGGGAATGAAGGGAGCCTGGCTGCGCTCAAACACAACACAACAGCACCGCGTCTCCAAGGAGGCTCTGCACGTCCCTGTGCAGTAAATAATAAAATAATAATAAGCAATCACAATAATGTGGATTGCCTGGATGCTGATGGCGCATAGATTTACTCTCGAGAAAGAAATTAGATTATTAATATGTTATGAATTCTTTGGATGGGCTAAAGAACRTCGTCCACTCCAGAGGTGAGATTTCAGCTAACAGAGGGAACAGCACAACCAAATCTGATGCCTTCAGTAACTATCACTTTTCAAGCCCTGGGAAGCCTATCTGACAACTGGAACACACTGGAACAGTAGGAAAAAAACAGGTTTGTTGATCCAAAACTTGCTCGTCTTTCCCAACATCACATCACATTCAACCAAGCYCTAAGAAAGCAGGATCAGGTGAAGCGTAGGGGATTTCTGACCAAAGCCAACCAAACAAGCTCATCTGCAACTAGACTAACCCTCAGATCRTTCAGTGACAATATTGGTAACTCTTGTTCAAACCCTTTTCTGCCTGATGGCACAAAGACTAAATGGGGGTCACCAAAATCCCTGCTGGGTATGATAAGTACTGGTCTTTTCAGTTAGCTTCTTTAGTCAATAATTACAGAATTATGAAAAAAAAAATCCAAACAGTAAAAATTTTTGGTTTCAGAGACAGTACAGTGTGGGCATTCATTTAAAGCACATGGTCTAGACTTCCACGTCTGGTCTAAATGGGACCAGACACTGTCAAGAGACACTTGAACCACAAGGTGGTTGGGTCTYCTGGCTTCTTCTGCGCTGTTTTGTTTTGCTTCACTTTTTGTAAGAACCATTGAAAAACCTTGAATAGCCCTTGGGGCAGAAATTGGAGGTTTTTTTGAATCCCTGTAGAAGAAAATTCAGCTTTCATGATAATTTCCTGAGCCAAGTTCTTCTGACAATCATATTAAGCTGAAATTTAGGCCAACGTCTCACTGATTCCCTTGCTGAGACCCAATCTGTTTCAGCTCCTAGAATAAGAACTGCTTCTGAACTCTGCACCAGGAGATTTATTGAGACTCATAAGCCAATATCGTATTAGACTTCAGCTCTTGCACGTTAGCCTTTAGTCCGTATACGTAGGTAGTATTTTTTTAGTACTCAGCTATRTTACAATAGGGGACACTTCAGAATCACTCGCTGCTACTTGTGACCGATCACAAAAACAATTGCAACTGAATTAAGCTTTAACATATTACACAAGATTAATTGTACGATGGAAGTGTTCATTGATGCATGGAGTTATCAACGAGGCACACAAACACCATAAAATTCACAACCAATTGATCTTCCTGCGGCGATACCATTAACACTGTGGTGATGCTCCCTCATGCAGCTCTCCCCACACAGCTATAAYGAGAGGGGCACGGAGCTCCACGCGCTGCCTCTCCCAGCCCTGCCGCACAGCRCAGAGCCATGGTACTCGACGGGCCCGCGATGGCCTTGCTGCAGTGCGGGCAGGGGTGGCTCTCACCACGCGAGCCATCAAGTGACAYGCAGAAGAGCCATGGGGAACATGAAAAACTGCCCTCCTGGACTGTGACGTGCAGAAGCATCTTCTAAATGAGCACTGTGACGTGTACGGCTCCCCAAATCACCTTAGGAAAGGCTTCCCTGCCCAAGGAGACCTTCCTGCCCAAGCTGAGCTGTGGAGACTGTACAGCACTCAAAGAACAGAGYCCCACTGCTTTGATGGGGAGAACCAACGAAACAAAAAATTATCAGTAGCAAAATTATCAGTATCCAGTCATTTGTGTGCTGGACTAGGCTCCATTTAACCCCTTTTGTGACTTGAAGTTTAATGACCAAACTGTACTTGAGATCAGGCTGAAATACCACTGACAAATTAAGTCGTCTAGGAGAAACTTCAGAAAGGAGGCTGCCTCCCTCCCTCCTATCTCTTACCACTCAGAAAATGGCATTTCACAATGAAAAACAAAAGAAGGGAGACCAACACAGTATTGTAAAAACAAAATGTATTACAAAAATAGAATCTTAAATGCAGATTTGAAAATTTTGTTTTGAGTCTAATTGTAACCTGGAAAACAAAAAAAAAAAAAAAAAAAATCAAAAAACAAATTTGAGTTTAGCAATCCAGATTATGCAATGTATTTTGGTCATCAAGAGGACTAGTTTTAGGATTACTCAGGTAATGATCAGCACACTTTGTCCCACTGCTTAGTTTCTGCCCTGCTGCTAACAATTACAATGATTTTACACAGCTGTGACCGTCCTTAGTCATTCTTCTTACCTGCTTGCATGAGAAGGGAGCACATTGGATTTGGTATTTTATWTACAAAGTTTAAAAAGTTGAAATAGAGAAAGAAGAAGGTTTTCCAGGAAACTGTATAAATTATTGGGACTACTGTGTCTGGTTTCTGCTAGAATCTGGTGTAAATTAAGAGTGAGCTCATCACAGTAAATCAGGAAATAACAAATATTTGRGGAAACCACTGCAGGGAAATACCACTATACACTAGATCTGCTTTTATAACCTTCCTTGTGCTTTGGACTCCGTTAAATTTGAGCCAAATGGATATTTRGTCTTATCTGTAATAGACAGCCTAAGTCCATACAAAGAATTTCTTAAAGGATATAGGGATGAAGGAAAAGCGGACCCAGTCAAGAAATTCCCTAAGGATGAAGGCTAAAAGGACATAAGGATGAGAGAAAAGAAAACTCAGTCAAGAAATTTCTATACCGTAGAAACTCCTAGCTCCTCAGACATCCTCATTAGCACCTGACCTTGTTCCACAGCCCAGCCCCCTGTCAAYCAATAAGTGGTCCAGCAAACAGCCCAACACATCAAAGCATCACAGAAGTGACKCAGAGCTACTGAGCACGAGCTGCACTGAGCACCACATGGGCAGGTCCCTACACTCATTCCAGTGGAGCACTTTCCACTCAGCACATGCAGGAGTTAAGTCCCTGATGTTCAGTGCAGCTTTTGAACTGTTTATGAGATGGTTTCTGCTTACTTACAGATTTTTTTAATTGTTGTATTCAAGTGAAAAAGCTGGGGAAACCTGGATGTCAACAAGACTGCAGCAGTCAGTCCACTTGCTTTCCAAAGAGCTTTTCCAAGAGAGCCAGTGATGGTCACTCATCGGGTGTAAATCTCCCTTTATCGCTCTACCTAGAATTATGGGTCCTGGCAACAATCAGAAGAACTTCGATGATTTAGCTGGGTGGGAAAGGTGTCAGAAGTACAGGGTGTTGGTTTAAGAGGCAGGAGGTTAAAGCTTTATTCCCACAGTGTGCAAGTGCTCTGCATGTTACTCTTGTCTGTCTTCAAAAAAAATGAGCATGCCTTCACAAAGTGTGGTGCTGACATCTCCTACTTGAACCGCTAAAAGACAGTCGATAGTTACTCCACAATATTTACCAATGTTTTYGAATATCAAATACAGGTTTTGCTTTCTTTGGGCAGTGCAGAACTGACATTATTGAGACATTATTGACACAGTGCTAATTGCCACTGGATAATTTCATGTTTAGGCTGTTTCCCTCCTCATGTCTTCAGCCTCTTATAGCAAAGATTTAGAAAKGCTCAGCATAAACTTTAATGCAGCATGCTAGGAAAGGTCTCTCACATTAAGTTAATTAAGGATGCTTAAACTGTACATTTTCCTCCTCCTCCTCTTGGCATTGAGGCTACTCAGTAATTCCAGTAGCAGATTCCCTGAACACCGACGAGGGTGGTTGGTGTCTACATCCTCTCCACTGCAATTCATTTTCATTCTGTGCGTATCTTGTAACAATCTGAACTTTGTCAACGATACAAGACAGACACACATGCTGAGACCCCATCATTCCCCTTTCTCCTTAACGGCAGGATATAAGGGGGGGGGTTGCTATTTTCATTATGTAGGTGACATTTAATGATCATTTCTGCTGACATTTCTATTGCTTTCCTGGACTGTCTACCGAGCGTAAACAACCTTTTGTTCTCCTTGTCAGCAGCAACCTCGCTTTCCTTCCAAATCCTTGGTTCTCCTTCTGCAGTGTAAATGTAATTTATGAAAAAAACTAACCTAGTCTGATGGGCTGACTTGATTTTCTTTTTCTGTTTGTTTTGCTTCATTGGCATAGTGACTTGCCAAGTAGCTTACATTTTACTTGAATACCGCTGGCAAAGCTCTGCAACCTCTGCATCGTTACCATGAATGCATGTAGTGATCTCACATGTACCAGTTCCCGCTTCAGTACTTACTGGTGAATAGAGTTAATTTATCCCAAGCTCTTCTATGGYGGAGGTTGCTTAATTTACAGAGCTTCTGTGCACCAGCAGCTCTCTTTCACTTGAGGAGAGCTGTTGAGTATCCAGCACTTGAGCATATCAAAGGTGTCCTTTTATTACTCTCTGAATCCTGATTTAATTTGCAGTATATACCATGCACAGTTAAATAAAGTACCAGAAGAGTACGAATAAAAGCAAATGTGCCTTAAAAACAGTGGGAGTTGGGTAAATCTCTCTCCTAAACTATCTGTAGTGTTTATTTTCTCAATTTAGGATTTTACATTTATTAGATCTGAAATTTCTGTCACACTATACAGCCACCTTCTTTCTAACCTCCCAATTAATTTGCTGTGCACTATCCGCAGGCCTGTTTAATTAACCTACTCAGGTTGGGCGCTGCCTTCAGCCAAGCTCGGATAAAGATGGATACAGTAGATTCAAACTGGAAAAGTTACAAAGGACAGMCMAAGAGGAATGCCAGAAATTTATTCTTCRGYATTTTTTTCTATCAGYTTTCAGCATATAGATTTACTGGTARTTGAAATSTATCAAAGGAGACACAAAAGACTCCTTTGCCAATTTGGTTAAAAAAAAGTATCTGCAGTTAAGTTCCATCTTAAAAGAAGCTCCTCTGCTTGAAATCTGCCATGTTTGCATCTCTAAAGCAGAACCACCCCAGTAACTGAGTGGGAGCTCACAAACCACCATACATTGCCTATGAGCAAGCTGGCCAGGGCCACAACAAAACCAAGCCTGCCCTCCCTACAGGAGCAGGAGTTGGGTAGCAAATCTTGTCCTGCYCGGATCAATGTACAGACAAGCTTTCATAGAAAGCAAAAGTTATTAACCTTGAGTACAGAATCAATAATTCAAGATACAGACATTAGCCGGTTCTGGTTTTCCATTTTTAAGCATCTTTTAGAGTTCAGTAACAAGGCAGCATTGTGGTGGCAGGATATTCTGCTGCTGGAGGTGACATAATTTCCTTGAAATGTAACAGTGAGGTCTTGAACTCTTTCAAAAATTAATGAGTCTGGGATACTTTTCCTAAGAGAAGTTTTAACCCTGCTGCCCTGGCCAGATTGCAAAGTGATTAGTTATRTCCTGCCAAAGCTCCGGGTAACTGCATTGCTCTTCGGATTCTGCTTCAAACKCAGTCCAAGTCGGGTACGAGGCTCCAGTGTCCAGGTGCAGAGCTTCTGCTCCTGCAGTTCTCCTCTATTAAGGGATCTACGCGATCTCAGTAACTCCTCACAGAATCACAGAAGGGTTAAGGTTGGAAGGGACCTCTAGAGATCATCACCACATATCAAGATGCTTCCTTTAGAGAAGGCTATGTGATACAAGCCAATGTGAAATGAACTTCATACATCCTGTCTTTCACGAGGAATGTGCACCACTCTACATGTACATGGCACCTTCCTGCAGCCATATCAGCCCCTGCGATGGGCCTCAGTCCCATCCCACTCACAGTCACTCCTGCAGTACTCTGCTCAGGTTTATTCCTAAAACCATACACAGTTAGAATGGCTCTGCATATCTCTTGTATCCTATTTCTTCTGCACTGAGTTGCTTAAAGTAGTTTGCTGTAGCTGGTGAAATAGTTTTTGAAATCCTCCTAGTTTCTTCTTTATATACAGACCATTCCCACAATCAGATCATACTGTTGTCTGCCCAGGCCCAGCTGAAAGTCATTTCTTTGACAAAGTGGCCAGTTTCTCCAGCTCATATTTTAGGCTACCSATGTGGCCCCTGAACATCTGATATATGATTCTACCTTATCTTCCCTGTTATATCCAGACCATAAATGCTTACATTTATTGCTACAAAGCTGATTGTAACAATGTTGTTCTAACCAATGTCTAACTACACAACCTTGAGCTCTCTGTMAGTAAACTGCACCCCCCTACTTCTACCACCCTGGTCCTCAAAGTCACCCAATTCTCCCTCCTCTCCTCTGTGCTGATAACAGAGGTCACACTTACAAGAGCTTCCTTACCATGTTTTTAAGCTCATTTACCATGAGCTCATTTCCATGTCATTAAAGTCTCCTCTTTTCTGCCTAATGCAGGATGCAGCTGACCCCAGACTAACAAACCTGCAGCTGATCCRATCGCTTCCCCCTGACCTTTCAGGCCTCTGCCCGCTTGCCCATTAGCAGGAACAGGCTGCTCCTTCCCCGCCCCAGCTGCTCTCTGCAGGCTGCAGCTCCTCCTTTGCTCTGATKGGCAGCCACACTGGCCTCATCATCTTGCACACTCGTTGTGCACACTCGTTCCCAGCTGCCAAGTGGAAATACTACGGTCTTACACCTCTTTGCAGCACTGGGTTTCCAACAAACATTTAGAAAGTTGAAGTATCACATGATCCCGAATTCATTGCCGAAGAAATTCCTATATTAGAGATATCTCTTCAAATTTAGCTCAAGTTTACTCAGAGAGCTCTTTACAATAATTCTTCAAAGTGATTTGACTCAAGCCAATTTTTCTTTTTCTGACAATTRTTTCTTATTTATTGTCTGATGCATTTTTAATGTGCAACATTATTTCATGATCTGTGTCATTATTCCTTTCTTGAACAGTTAATATTGAAAGCAGTATATGCACCACAGTTAGGATGGCAATTGCCCTGCCATTTTTTTTCTCAGAAATATGTTTCACCTCTCCAAACAGTACAAATTATTTTGTTGCTGTATTGACACCTCACAAACAAATGTTCCCTGGCTAGGTTGGGTATGGAACTCATCAACATTTATGCTTTCCTCTTTATAGAATGAGCCAAGAATTAGAAGTGGTAGCACCAAGAACGCAAACAGAGGCTTTAAGCAAATGGAAATCAGAAAACAATTCTTATGGGCTTTACGAAACAGGCAAAGCATGTGCTTTACAAAGGCATTTAAATAGTCAAGTCAAAGAAAATAATTTTCACTGTCATTAAACATTCAGTTCTCCTGAGATGGCTATTAAAAAGTTTATATTAATTTACCCACTGGCCTATCCCCTAGAGGTAAAGCATGGTAKAAGATATTCAACAAGCAGAAGAAAACAATAAAGGCTCTACAAATTAATATAACTGGGAAAATACATACATAATTTACCCAGTTGCTTTTGTATTAATTAAAGGAGGAAGGGARCACCAGTATCATTGCTAGAAAACCCAAAGATTTTCCTCCTCAAAAATAGGAAGGAGGAATTTTGTGGATCAACTCCACATCGAGAAGGCAGCATGGTCCCTGTGACGCCCTTCAGCTACTTGAACCCGACCCTCCCCAGCACAGTGCTCTGGGGACAGCCTTAGTGAGGCTGGGAAGGAGACAGCAAGCCCTGTATTACTTGGCAGCTTAATTTAGARGCAGCTGAACTGTTGAYTATATCTGAATTCCCAGATGACAGTTTTATGGGGTGAGCCCCTCGCAATTCTCCAAAATGTAGGAAAATTCATCAAACCAGGGTATTACATCAGGGAGAGGATGCTTTACTGCACTGCTGTTCACGACASGGCTGGACAGCTGTGGTGATACAGCACTAAACCTTCCAAATGCTTGCACTGCAAAATCCCACTGAAGCAAACAAGAAGAGTTAGCCCTAAAATAATTTTCTCGAACCTCCCTTGTCTGAAAAGGTAATGAAATGAAGGGTATTGAATTTCAAACTTTYAAGAATTTCTCTAGAGATGCTCACACAAATATGGAGGATGCTAAGGAAAATSTATACCATTTTGAAAATGAAAATCAGACCATTCCAGGGAGCCCTTAATATTTTTCCTTCCAATACTCAAAGAATATCAAATATACATTTCACTATACACCATRTCAGCAACTAGTCTTTTCCTATTTAATTGAAGAGTTTTACACCTTTAAAAAAAAAATCCTTACTTGGAACAATAAGTTCAATTTCTTCTGACATGGCAGTTCCCAGAGAGTTGGAGGCAAAGCAACGGTATTTCCCTTGGAAATTAGTGATGATGCCATGGTTTTGAATCACAAATGTTCCAGAATTGTTGAAAGTAAGTATCCTACGGTCAGACAATAAATTGAACGGCTTTCCATCCTTAGTCCAGTTGAAACTAAAAAAAAAAAAAAAAAGCAAGGGTTATAAAGGACAGCTCACAGAATACACTGCATATGAATACTGGAATAAATATCTCTAATATTAGAGCAAATGGCTAAACTGATTGTAAAGTCAGAACTGGCTAGTAAAATGAGCAATGTGTTAACCACAAGCCAGGTCAGCTACTGGGCACATCTCTCCGACTGTCCCCTTCATTTGTGGCTAACTGATTGTGACACGAAATAAGAACACAACGCTTAAGGCAAGGACACCAAATGAAAGACACCATCTGTCTGAAAGCAAGAGCCACCCAGTGAAGGAAAGAACTGACAGGGTTGTGACAAAGCTGTGGGCATCGAGGAGGTCCTCGTCCTTCTGCCTGCCAGGGACAGGAATGAACTATTTGCACCAGCTGCAGGAAACACCAGAGCTGAKCCCAGGAGAAGCTGAGCCGACCTCATCGAGGTTCTCCTTGTATTGCAAAAGAAAAGAGGGAACTTTTAAACAGCAAAAGTGATGGGCAAACTAGTTATGAATTTGCGGAAGTCACAGGGTGACCTTCCATCATGGAATATTTGTTAATTACATTTTCATTAAAAAAAATCTTTTACTCATTTATCCTAGTGTAAAATACAATATGTTTATCTGTGGAATTCCTTATATTTATTTGAATAACTGTTTATGTTTATATTTGCATCACTACCAGTGCCCTGGTGTTGTTAGGTGTAGACAAGGCAGCTGATAAAATGCAAATATGATCTCTGAATACCAGGTTTGATGCGTTTGGTGATTTTATGGTTTCTGTGGAAAAAGGCAGAACAACAGCTGTGACTCTTTGATTACCATTACACACCTCATATCTTTTGCAGCCCAGCCTAGACATGCTCGTGTAAATCACTGGGTGAATTTAACGAGGCACGTTGATATCTGTTTATGGAATGACAGGAAAAGATCAAGCTACAAAAGCTGATGGCCTAACTGGCAACACAAAGCTTAACCRAGCCTTGTGCTCATGAGCAGGTTATTGTCCATCAGCTATTCCTTTGTTCCTCAAAGAATAGTGCCAGGCAAAGGCTAAAAGCAAATTCAATTTCTACTTGCTTCTCCGGGTGAAAGCAGTACTCACGTGGGCTGTGGATTTCCTTTAGCTTCACATTTGATTGTGAAGTCCTCGTCGAAAGGGTAGGCGACCTGCGTGCTGGACTGCTCTGTGATCGTCGGGAGCTGCGCAACTGAGGAGAAAGAGGAGAGGGGATTAACACGCTATTCAAACAGAGCAGGGCTCTGCTCCGGGTCTTTCTGTGGAAGGGATAAGGTCAGGATTGCTCTCCTCCTGCAGAGACTTGCCTTAAAAAAAGGGAAAAACAAGACGATGATCATCATCTGCATGGCCCTGACAACACTTGCTGCTCTGTGAACTGAGCACAATCATTGCCTGAGCACCAAGGGAAGGGCTTGACAGCCTGATCTGCACAACCTCAGCTGAGGAGTACAAGCCACACTAAAGGCAAGTGTCTCATCCAGGCAGCAGACGGACAGGCCTGCGGATACCCCGAACCACAGCAACGTTTGCTGCTCAATACACTTCCATCTGCTGGCTGCCAGCCAGGATGACTCTAACCTAGAGACGCCCTCACCTTGCTCACCTGCTCAAGGAGCCTCATCTAGCTGGCACTCTCCACGTACAGCCCTGTGTCCCCATGCCGAGTGTCACACACTTGTGTTGCTCCCGAGCTCAGCCCCTGCCCACAGCGAAGCTGCTGTCTGTGACCAGCATGGAGRGAGGAGGCGCTTGGTCAGGAACGCAGACAGAGCAGCCTGGGGAGACAGGGCCACCTCGGACTTGGTCTGCCCCACGTGGTCGCCACGGGCCAAGGCCGTAGTGTGTTCCTGCAGCGTGACAGCAGGAGGCATCTAACAGGTTGCCCGGAAATTACTGTTCCTCCTGCTTCCCTCATCTTTCTCTCCAGCTAGTGGAACCACAGAAGACACCACAGTCACCTACAGCCCCTGCAGATGGGAGTCCGCATTTCAACCACACTCAGTTCTGGAGTTTGACAACTGTGATACCGTACTTGTTCTCACCTTTTAGTCAGGCAACTACTTGCCTGATTACCACTTCCATCCTCACTATAAATAAGACAAGCAGGGGGAATCTCTTCTCACACTCCAGACGCCTCAAGCATAGGCAAATGTGGATTTCAACCCACAGCTACAGGCCTGACGAAGCAGCTCCTGCAGCACTCCCTGCATTTGTTTACAAACACAGCAACTCAACTGCCTGGGGCTTCAGTATTACACAACCCTTCATTGCAGCCCGAGGTGTCAGGGCAGGACATTGCACAGAGATATCCCCTCAAAACGGGGCAACACAGGCATGAGCATTACTGAGCTTAAGCAGTGGTGAAGTTACCAACAACTGGCTTTTTAACACACAGGCACATGCATTCACAGGCACAACCCCAACACAGCAAACTGCTATTTCCATACTGGATAAAATTACCAGTAAATCCATGGATTACATAGATGACTTAATATGTGCTCTAGGGTACAGCATAAGAAAAATGTTGCCAGTCATACAGCTATGCAGTGGTGTTTCACTATAACTTTCATTCTAAGGGAATTAAAGTGTTGAGGAAGTCTGGGTAATGGAGAGGCACAACTGGGAATGCCCCTGCAGCGCAGCCAGGGAGAGATAATAGGATCATTGTGTTGTTGCAAACAGCAAGGAGGAAAATTAACACGCTCTTTGCTTTCTTTTTTAAGTCCAGGAAACTCAAAGCTCAAACAAAACATGGTATCTCACCACACCACACAGTCTCAACCCTCTTGTATCTCCGCTAAACACTTACAAGCCCACCAGCCTCACCAATCAGACATAATTCCTTTTTTTATTAAAATACAAAATGTGTCATTAAAGCATATTAAGGGATAGAGGATTCCCCTGAGTAGATGCTTTAAATCTGCGTCTGCCCAGTTTGTCCCGCACGCCACAGTCACAGATCCACTTTTGCTCTATTTAACCACAAGAAGCTACTGCAGCTGCTACGTCCAAAGAGCTTCTACCTCCAAATGCCAGCAAACAGCTTGGGATAACTTCAGAGGAATAGGCACCTGCTGTACGTCTCCTTCACAGCGGGGAAGCCTGACAGAAACCACAGTTGTGGTTGTGCCAAGGTTGACAYGATGCTCTCAAACAGGCCATGGACCTTCTCTGATTAGAAATGGCCCAGAACTGCCTCAGCTTGTGGCTACAGCACCCTGGCTCCTGCAAACAGCCTGGATTTCCTCTTTCCTAGCTTTTATCTTTCCTGAATAATTAATTCAAAAACTATATTGAGAGGTTTTAGTTTGTTTCCTCAAAAGTAAACTCTAGTCTGTAATTCTCCTGGTCTACTTACATGTGAAAAATGCAAGGTCTGGGAGGCGTGGGCTGTATTCCAGGCAATGGGGTCCACTGACTTTCATTGCATTGTCCCGAAGGAAGCTCATCCCATAATTTACACATGTACTGGAGCCACACCAAGCATGTAAAATAGGCAGTTTGAATGCATCATAGCCAAAAGTGGATATAGTAGATGCTCCCCAGGGTGGTATGCAAGTCATAAGAAATACCTCTCCGGGGACTAATGTACTCCCTGAGACGTACACCTGCTCCTTTTTCAAACTGAAACAGCAGGTTGCAAGGCAAGTAAGTAAAGGTGTATGTACATCAAACAAGCTTCAGGGAGATTCAAAGACAAAAAGGGGTATTTATGTGAAGGACAAAACTGAACCCTGTGAGCTAAGCAACACGCTGGATCTCAGGCATCAGATATATGCTATAGACAAGTTTACTGCTGCATCTAAACAGGCCCAAAGAAAGTAACTTACATTTTTATCACATATGGATTTCCCAAAGGCCATGTTCCGGCAGAATTAAATTCACAATGGAACTGAAACTAGGGTTTAATATTTTCCTCTTCAAGGAAAGGTAGAAGACCGAAAAAGAAAAAAATCCCACCTCCCAGCAAACTGTTCAGTAAATTGCTACAACTCACCTGATAATGGTATTTCAATAGCTGCTGCCAGACTCAATGCAAAGAAAATCAGGCATATGGTGATCCWTTTTGTGCTTAATAGCATCTCCATCACTCTTCTGTAAACAAGGAGTCCAAGCAGAATGAGTGATGCCGTATGCTTCCGCTCACCGTCAGTTCAAATCAGATGCTGGGAGGCGAACTTGAAAGTCTAGCAAGAGGAAGACAGCCATATTAGCGTGCATTATTAGCTCGATCCTTGTAAGGTTACTAAATTAAAGCCAGGCTTCAGGATTTGCAGCTAAACTGTGAATTGCATTAAGTGGTAGAATTTCTTCTTCTCTCACCCCTTCCTCTGGCTTTTGGAAGGTCCTATATTAAATCTATAATAATAAAAGAAATACATACACACACACACAAAGTACAAATCAGCTATACCACAGAAGCATAATTACTTTTTGCTTTGCATTTAAAAGAGGGGATGGTTCAAAATAAGGTATATTTGTAATCATTCCAGTTCATAAATTTTCCTAATGAGAACTGTGCAAGTTGGATAGCAATGTTACAGATCTAATGAGAGAAATTTGGTACACTAATGACCCTGTTCATAAATCTCCTATGTCTTTTGTCTTTCAKTTCTGTTTAAAAAAGGACATTTAATCCAATTTAGTTCACTAATAAGGACAAGAACATGAAACCTTTACTTTTCTTCTGTAATCCCAGAACTACTGTATGTAGGTTTTATACARCCCATTATACATCCTTAGGTTCTCCATTACAAGCAAAATGTCAGTAGTCTGCCAAAAGGAGGAAAATTTCAGCTCTAATGAGCATTTAACTGCAACTCACAGAGGAGTAAAGGAGAGAGAACTCTACAAATGGGAGCATACAGAGGATTTCAGTTTTCATCACCATTTGCAGTATATCAGTGACATATTAACTAGAATAAGATACATGTTGTACCCATATATCTGCTGGCCCATAGTATTTATAGGACAGCAATCTCAGTAGAATTTGCTCGTCAGGAGCAATTTTCAAGACAAGGTTATTCACRTTGCAGGTARGGACCCAACATYACCAGCAGTGGAAATAACAGCACTTAATTGCYACATATTCCAGGCTACGTCCAAGCRCYCTGCTCGGATGAGCTGTGGGGTGCAGGACATGTATCCTCTGACCAGCTCTGATTGAACACATCGAGCTCAAAGGCAGGGCCACATGAGCCTGGTGACACACGTGCAACGCTGGGGAACTCTGGGTGCTGAAACCACGCACACGTGAGCGACGCGACCCGCACGACCCGCTCCCTGCAGGGCTCTGCTCCTGACAGGTGGGTTGCTGGACTGCAGCAGAGTGCAGAGGTTTCCCTTTGATTCATAGTTCTCCCTGCTGTCACTTCTCTGAGATGAGGAGCCATTTGTGGCCCTTTCTCTCTTTTGTGTACTTGGTCACAAGTCATGAAAAATTTACTGGAAGTTAACATCTTTGAAACCAAAATCCCTGGGTCAAGATTGAAACTGGCCAACGAGGGGACAATAGACAGACAGTATAATCACATAAGCCTCATTTATTTAGAAATGAGGCTAAAAACCAGATGTCTTGTAAGTCTCTTAGGCACTCAGTGTTCTTTGATGGGAGACGCTGTCTAATCAGCTTATGTCCCTGTGCAGCCACGGGGAGCTGGTGTCGCGGGGCGGCCACCACTGCCCATGGGCACTGGGGTTGCTGCTGGGTGCAAAGAGCAGCATTCAGCACAGTGAGAGCTTCCATCCTGCTGGCAGCAGGTATTTTGACTGTCTGATTTCTGCTAGTTCTAACTGTTGAGCATCAAAYCTCTCCTAAACTCGGGCCGCTCGACTCGTCAACTCCTCACTGGCTCTCCACTCGCAGTGTAGGGGCAGGATCGACCAGCAGAGTCACTGCCCTGGCACCGGTTGCTGCTGCTGCGCAGCCAGCTCCTGTGAACATGCAGYGGCTCTCCCGGCCCCTCACCGGGCACTTCCCTCCCTCTCTGTGCCAGCTACGAGAAAACAGATGCTCTGAAAGCAAACCACAACTGCAATTTAGGCTCACAAAATCTGACTGGCGTCACTGCTTGCAGATGGCACASTAATGGCAGCAAAGCTCTCTTCCCCGCCATGTGCTTGGAGCACCCACGGGACCCGAGCAGCTCACCCTGGGATGCAACAGGATCATGCCCAGCAGCAATGGGAGCTGCCACTGCAGGCGCTGGGTGGATGCTGAGGTTGCAGGCTGGGGAATAGGCAGGGAAAGGAAGTTTCTCTTTTTATGTGGATGTTACAAAACATGAGYTTCATATGGAATTCAAGAAAAACAACAGAAGAGGTTTATTCCTTGATGAATCCCACTAACCTATCCACATATATATATAATTTAAATAAAGWGTCATAGAGGAAAAAAAAAATGCACCGGATAAAGGGCATCCTTTATCATGTGCTACGATGCGCTCGTCTCTGCAGACCGCTGTAATTAGTYGGCCCATCTAGGTTCCTCCCTGTTTCGAATACTAATGTGGGGCTCGGCAGTGCCGGTGCGGGAGCTGGTGGGCACTTCAAACCTGAGGATGCTCTGCGTTCACACGGCCTCTGGCTGCATCCAAAGGCAAATCCAAAACGTTACTGCCGCAGCCCTTCACTCTGTGTCTCTTGGGAAGCAGTTTCAAGAGGGACAAGCCTGGGCACCATGACAGGGAAGTTGCAGCTCCAAAGCTCCTGCTTTACCCCAGCCTCGGGTCCATGTCAAGCCATTAACCCCATCTAAGGTGCTGCAGAGCCCAGGCTGGCCCTAGGCATTTTGTACGAACTACAGATCCAGCTCCCAGAGTAAATCATCAACCAGCACCCAAGTGCCCACAAGCCCCTTCCTATGTCAGCAAGAGCAGGGCTCCTCTGCTCCCCTTATTCACTCTGCCTCAAACCACAGCCGCCTGCTCAAACCACAGGCTGCACCATGTCCCTGGCTTATGACGATTCTACTCCAAAACACAGTTTCTCATTGATTGCCAGATCCTAACAACAGGAAAATTTAACCACTCAAATAATTTGGAAGAATACRTGATGAGCTGCACAAGAATGTGGTAGCTGCGGGCAGGTGTTGGTGGAGCTCGCGCCAAAGCCCAACACTCTCCCGAGGTCTAGCAGGTGCCAGGTGACAACATGCAAATCCTGCACCTTGGTGGAAAGACCAGCTCTGCTGCCCAAACCCACCCCGAGCTGCAGGTCCCCACATGGATGGGTCAGGTGCCTGGGCAGCCTCCCTGGCCACACAGGAGGCCGCAGAGCAAAACGTTCTTCCTGAATAACAGGAATGGGAGAAAAAATACTGCATTTTGCAGCCTCTCTCTTCTCCTTTTCCTCCTCCTTCTCCATTTCCATCTTTGTGTTCTCTTTTCTCAGCCTTGGGCTTAAGTCAGGTAATTGGAATTCACTGCAAATACTTATCTGTAGTTCCTTACCTGCAATTCATTATTTACTAGGCTGTTCAGTTAATAGTAAATACTGATGGCTCTAAGAACAGCTCATTTGTTTGTTTAATGAGCTGCCTTTTACTTACAGTGAGCAAATGTTTCAAAATATCGGTATTACGAGAGGTAAGTAAGTTCCAGACTCTTCTTTTATATGCCACCAAGTCCAGAGGCATGTAAAAAAGATACTGGACAACGAAACAGGAGAAAAAAAAATATTAAATCTCCATTTATCTTATAAATCTGGCAAGCAATTTTCCCTACATGTGATTACTATATTAAAATTGCTCATAAATAGTAGCAAGATGACAGCCCCAAATCCTAGATTATTGGTCTAGCTTCCAGGTGAAATCACGCTGCACCAGCAGGGCATCCATCTTGGTTTCCTCTTACAATATGCAGGATTCAGTCCCTACGTTCTCTACAACACAAATATTAATGAAAGTACTGGATTGCTACAGCTTAGGATTAGTAAAGTTCAGAGTTGACCTTTTCATTGGCTAGATTCAGATTTCATTTATCAGTGGCATATATGTTACAACATTGTTAAGTAAAACCCATTAGTAATTAGAAATTACAGCTTTTGGGGTGGCCCTAGCTATAGAATAACAGAAGAGAATTCTCGAAAGAAAATTGCTTCCTGGTAAGAGAAATGAGAATTTGGATTTTTAATCATACTCCATGTTGCAAGATACGTGACTATACATCACAAGAGTTTAATTAAGTTCTCTCAATATTTCTTTGCCACAGCTACCAAGAAAATCCCAGTTTAAGTCAAAAATTGCCCCTGGCCCCACACACGAGCACTCCCCGCTCACCAGGGACGACGGCTGCACTTTACCCCCCGGCTGGGAGCCGCGCTGGGAAACTCACACCGCTCCTGCCTCCATTCTGCTTAGCGCTGCTGCCTTCAGCTCAGTGAGCACTAACGGCCCCAAACTGATRAGCACATTTACACACACTGTCATCTTCTCTATCTTCTGATTTCCTCTGTGTCTCTGATTTTCCACCCCCACTGCTTTGGATATATCACCCTGCAAGATCCAAAGCACTAGTCAACCCCACCAGGCAGAGGGGAACAGCCCTGACAGACACAGCATTTGAGTTATGCCTGGTAGGATCTGGAATGATCCCTCCCTATTCTCCATGCCTGCAACACAAGCTTCCATGCTCCATCCCTGACCCTTGCTAACCCAGCACCAACCCGCTGCTCTCCAATCCCTGCGGCAGCCAATATCCTTTTTATTACGGCGACCCTCTGCTCCCCACCATCCATCAGCTCCTGGCAAATCCCTCGGTCTCCCTGAACCCTGCACTGACATTTGATCTGCTGCCCAGCAGACCTGTGTTCTGCACATAAAGCACCGGTCCTGCCCTCAGGCCACGGCTGTCTCCATCCCTGATAGGCCCAGAGTCACGGCATGGCAAAGGTCATCTCGGCAAGGCCGAATGCATGACAGGGGAAGGCAAGATTTGGGTGAAGACCGTGGGGTTTGAACATCTCCAATGTGCAAGGGACAACAGGCAAGATCTGCCTTGCCAGTTTCCATGCTCACTGTCCTGCTCGGAGGACACGCAGAGACGATGGCTGTAGTGACAAGGACCTGCATGCAGAGGTAGAACCCCCTGCAACCAGCCCCTCTGCTGCACACACTTGTAGCAAAGTCACAAACACAGCGTGCGCAGCAAGGCAGTGTGTCCCACAGGCTGCATGGGATGAAACAGCCCACCACACCTCCCGGAACGGAGGCTTCAATCTCCTGGGACCTTTGGCAGAGTCCTGGAGCACATCCTGCAGTAACGAGCTCTGTGCTTATCCATGCCAGGAGCAGAAYACCTCCCTGCTTGGCTAATTAGCTAAGAACGATCGAAATTTAGGCTAGCAAAGCCTTAAACGAGACACCACAACTATAGGATTTATGCAGCTGTATTTCTCCCCCCTCAAAATGCACATGCACAGTCCTATGTTTGGAAGAGTCARGAAGGAACAGTCATAAGGACTCATCATTTTACTCCAGGTGCCAATCACAAATAGAGCTTTTTCCTCTCAATCTTTCTGACATCCCAGTGTCAGTACCAGGGAAAAGATATCCTTCATTTGACTCTATTCCCCCTGCATATTTTTGGATATTGCTATTTCTGAGAAAAGCATTCTGCAAATGCTGGAGGTGATTAAAATAATCATCTATAATCAGAAAGATGTTCTTCCTTCCATGATGAAGTATTTCCAAAGCAGTTAACAGAATTCAGCATAGAAATATGAAGATTTTATTTTAAAATGCAACTTCACTCTTGGGAGGTTTAATGAGAAGAACTTATTTTGCCAAAGACCTTAAAAATATCATTGGACAGCAGGCAGACAGCGAAGTTTTCAACACAGTTTCACAGGCAACTTTTGAACTATTTTACAAAATCTCTGTGCTCCAAGCCTCATTTCATTCCAAGTATTATGACTTCCCAATTTTTTAACCCATCACTCTTTAATCTTTCAGACACAAAAGAAGTCTAAAAAATTACATGAATGAATATAAAGAATAAAGAGATAGGCAAAACAAAAACAAGACTAAAAGCCAGTCCAGCATTCCCAGTTAATGCGGCATAGCCAATGTAACCACAGCCAGCCACGTGGGCTGGTTATTTATTTTGCACTTCACCTGAGCAGAACCAGCATCCTGCACAACGCACCCGAAACTTCAAGCTCCAACCTGCCTCACCTTGCTGAAAGGAAAATAAACAGGCATTTTAATTGTAAACCATGTTTAGGCACGTTGGCGTCATGTCACTGAATGTTTTAATCTCTTCATCCAACAAGATCCTAAATTTCAGTCCTGCGAAGATGTCAGTGCCTTACACACTAGGCTCTCTGACGTTTTAAAAGCTAGCTGGAAATGCTTAGTATTTTGTCTTGGTCATCATTCTGTCCGTATAATGGCACAGCACATGACAGATTTGATTTAATTTGCTTTGTATGTCTAGTAGCTGAAGCACTGTACTACTAAATCACACGATATGAGAACCATATTTCTTACAGCCCTACATGCCTTTTATCCACACAGTGATCGAAAACTAAAGAAATGGTGCTTCAAACCGGCACAAGTCCCCGCAGCAGCCCGGGGATACTCGCTGATGCAGAGCCTCCTCTGCTGGGACAGCACCGGGCAAGGGCGCAGGCGTGCTGCAAGACACAGGCTGAGCACTGAGGGATCCTTCTGCTTTTCTGCCCTCCCCACTTCAATTGCTGTCAGGGACTTTCTGAGACAGAAGTTGCATCTAAGCTTTTGTCCATAACAGTCAGCAATGGGCCTATATTCCATGAATTAAGCAACTTCCTCGTTCTTTAATTGCTGACATATACTTTGGCCTCCATCACCTGAGATTATGAGTCCCTCAAGAAGGTTTTAAGCTTGCTGCCTAGTAGCCTCATTGCCTTGCTCTTATTGGGGGAAAGAGTGCAATGTTATCCTTGCTACTTCTCTGGGCATTGCAGAGCTCCCTTCATCACCCCTTGGAAACCCTGGCACCGAACAGAAGAGCATGTGAGGTCAGGTAACACAGCCGCCAGGCAGGTCTCACATCTCACATCCCCACTCCTCTTCCTGCCCAGAGCTCCATGGCTCCCAGCAGGGCGGGTGGCTCCGGGGTGCCCCAGGAGCAGCAGTGAGGGGCTCCGGTGCCTGCGCTGATCCTGGTGGCCTGGCCAAGCCGTGGTGCTGCTGGAGGCGGCCCCCACGCGCACCAGGCACCACCGTGCACCTTGGAGGCACTGCAGGACACGCAACACATACTTTTATGGCACATTGTAAAAACATTCCTCTTGTGAGCTACAAAACAGCCCTCGTTATTTTAGGCATTTTAAGAGCTGAGAAAACACAGAAAATTAACAGCTGTGAGTTGCAGGCCACGGAGGGGCCATGGGGGCTCTAAGGAGAGTGGGTGAAGGTCTATGTGGGCAGGAGATACCTCAGGAGGACTCGGTCCTTCCTGGTGCAGAAGGCAGTCAGTACCTTAGCTCAGCCTGGTTCTTCCAGCCATACTGTGGCAGCACCTTCTCTTTCAGAAGAAAATCTGGATATAAATCACAGGATGCTTTAGCTGCATACACCACACTCTGCACCATAAATTCCTTGTGTAAATATATATACACATTTACAGATACAGCAGAAGTCTAATTTCCCCAGGTCTATCTGTGGCTACACCTTTTCTCCAGGTACAGTCAAACATTCACTTTTCAGTAGCAAAAGGGGCACAGAAATTACAAGACCCACAAGCAGATAGTGTTGGAAAGGAGAATTCTGGTTCAAATGGCTTTTGCACAAAACCTACCAACACACAGTAACAAACGCCCCGTCGGCACCCGAACAGCACGGACTTGAGCTTTATGGGTAGATCTGAAAGCACTCCAGTTGGCTAGACATTAAGCTAACATGAGGGGTTTACCTTTTTTTTTTTACTTGACATACCACATCTCCTAAATGAGCTTAARACATTTCTGGTTGAAAGTATTTTTTACATTAATTGAAATTTTCACCAGTGATTAGTGTTTCAGCCCATAGGTCAAGCATGAAGCAGAAAACAAAGCGCAGGCGCAGCGCACGAGGCAGGAGAAGGCCAGGCCCAGGGGCCAGCACACAGGCTGCTCACGACGGCTTCCCCCAGCGGCACCAACACAAACGGTCCTGATCTGGGGACAAATCTATCGCATACATGGCAGCTGTCACGAGGGGACAGGTGTCTTTTATCAGGTAGTAAAGGAGAGGGAAAAATTTACAGCACCTCRTGCCAGACACGCTCCATTTAAGAGCGTGGCTCCTCTCGGCATGGAGGCAATTCCAGAGCCGGGAAATCATTTGACRGCAATAGAAAGCGTTGCAGAGCAATGAGGTTTCTGTTTTGTGCAGTGATTTTCACAGCAAGGGTTGTGTTTACTTGAGAGACGCCTGTGTTAGCAGTACGATGACAATGAGGATGAGAGAACAGCAGAGAGGGTATTTAATTGCAAATGAATTACCTCTACCAACATCAGAAAACAGCTATTATTCCCATTTGATCTATTAGGGATCAATTGTTTCTGATGTACCCCAGAAAGGAAGGCTCATCCACAGTGTATCACGGCTGATRCTGTCAGATATGGAAAGCCCTAGGCCTGTTCCTGCTGATGACACGYGCCACGTATGGTTCATACTTCAGCTCCCCTCTCCCTCGCTGCTGCACAAGCCAGGCCAGTCTGTTCCCAGCACCCCGAGGGACCAGGAAAATCTCAAAACAAAACAAAGCTTCACACCAAATTAAATATAATCTTTCATACTCACATCATTCTTGTATCTCAACATGGCAATGCTACAAGGAGCAAAAGTCACAACCATCATAGGCGGTTGAGGTTGAAGGGGCCTCCAGAGACCATCCAGTCCAAGCCCCTGCAAAAGCAGGGTCACCTACAGCACGTTCCCCAGGCTTGTGTCCATAGGGGTTTTGAGTCTCTCCAAGGTTGGAGACTCCGCAACCTCTCTMGGCAGCCAGTTCCTSTGCTCTGTMACCCTCAGAATCCAAAAGTTCTTTCTCATGTCCCTTCTAAGTCCTTGGGGCACTGCATATTTCTAACCTRAGCTGCAGTCACTGACTCGCAGCAGTGGTGAATTCCATCATAACCAGCCTCCTGGGCTTTCTGCCTTTCTCTGATTTTCCTTTCCTGTGTGCAATAAGAGAGATGAGATCTGTGACCTACCAAAGCACAAGGAGTACCAAAGAAATCTAGTTAAAGTTAAAAAAAAAAAAAAAATAAAAGAGCAGGATTTGGCTCACTTTACACATTAGGAAGTCTGATCACTACTGCAAATATTGTGGCTTAGGAGAGGAGGAACGGATTATCCATCCTAGCTCTACATTTTCTTTGTGTTTGACTTACACGCTGGAATCTACATTAATTTCCTTCTCTCGTGAACAACTTCAGAGCTGAAAAATGAATGATAAGCTTCCTTCAAGAGAAACRTGCACACAAACCTAGCCTTCGTACATGAGATATTCCTCATATACTCTTTAGCAGTCACTGTGATTGCAGAGGAGGCATATGAGAAACTGATGGAATAATTCTTGGCTAATATCTTAGAGGACAAAAGTTCTCATGATCTCCTAATGGAATTTTCTGATTTATTCTATCATGTGGCATAATATTACATGGTACCTCTTMATCATTTTGTTTCAAAAGCTCCTGTTAGTGGAAATGTATTGAATTAAAGATTTGGGGGGGGAACTGAGCTGTTCATAAGGTGAACATTTCACRTGCATTAGTGACTTGGAGAGGTTTTTCTAGGTTTGTTCATAGTTTTACTACTGTGAGAGAAAAGCATCATTTGCAGCATTCTGGATGCAAACGACTCTTCAGCTGCTACTGTTGTTTCACTGCATTAATGCCCTTTTTCAGAGCACTGATTCAAAACATCAATCAATTAAATTGAAGACAGTTAGCTGACAATATATTGAATGTATTTACAGCAACTCTAAGAAAAAAAGAAAGGACTTTGTAATTTTGCTTCTCTCAGCACTCATCCCTATTGCAACTGGAAAGATGGAAAAAAATGCATTATTTCCATGTRATTGCCCATAAAATATTTCACCGGAGGCACTTCACACACATACTACCCTTTAAGGCACTACTGATCCTTAAGGACACAATTTGACTCTAAATAGGTGTCTGAGAATAAGGAGGAATCAAACACACCGGACACACTATTTGGACCATCTAGGACCCAGGAAATACATCTTCTTACTAATGAGAAGCTGGAGAGATRAGCTCTGAAGGAATGTGGGCAAAACCCCCAATCTGTTCCCTCAGTTGCTGGTGGGTCGTAGCAAAACAGCTCCCAAGACCACGGGGAGAAAAAGTTTAGAAACCACCTGGAGAGTGAGTCAACTGAGAGGGTACTGCATAGCTCTTGCTCAATTCCAGACAGAAGTTTGTCTAAACACCTCTTGAAATTCCTCCTGATAGAGATTCCACTTTTCTAAGCATGTTACTGCAGTGCTCCACTATCCTTAACATCATAAAGCAGCTTTCAGCTGCTTAATTTAAATCTCCCTTTATTTAAGTCCAACACCCCTTTCCCTTCTCTCAGCTAAAACAGTGGGCAGTTCAGTCCTCCCGCCTTGCAGCACCTCTCACTTGCCTTGTGAAGACGCTCTCCAGGCTGCAGAGACTTAATTCCCCAGCAAGCGACTCCACCTCTTGCTCCACCTCAACATTTTGTCTGTCCAGAAGGACAGAGCCAGGAGATTTGCCCAATGATCAGGATTGCTGGCCACATTTAGCACCGCAGTAGATTGCTCTGCAATGGATGGATGACGAACGTCATTTTTCTAGGAAGCACTGGACCTAGGGTGCATGCACTGCCATCACTCCTATGCGCACTGGGGCGCTTGGCTGCACGTTGCTACCAGAATTAGGCAGCCCTCGCAGGGCAAATTCAGCAGTCTCCTGCTCTTCATCATTGCCTGCAGCACAGAAGAATGGAAAGCGAATTTGCTCAGTCACTACTGCCTCAGCTGAAGCATGCTCAGTGAAAATAAAGCCTTCAGATATGCTTTAAAGCTATTAATTCTCCATTGCTTTTCCTTTTTTTCTTTACTTTTTGTGGTTTGTTTTCCACGGGAGCAATGAAACACACGCATCTGTCAAGTACACTGCCAAATGTCAAGTCCTTGTTCCAAAACATGGAGTTGCTACCGTTCTCCCATGGGATGGCTGTACAAATGACAAACGCACACACCATATTTTCCCCATATTGCGTTTTTGGAAACAACTGAACTATTTTACTAGAAAATAAATTGAATTAAATTAAATTTAGAAGTACATCAACAAACAGACATCAGGGCTGGAAAAGAGAAAATTCTGCTTGAATTATTGCAATCTGCTGAAGGTTAAAAAAAAAAAAAAAAAAAGGGAGAATTGTAAGGTTACATATCAAACAGACCTGCCCATAACATGGACTTTTGCTGGCCAGTTTGTCTCCAGACATACTCTACTGACCCATTACATACATATTGGGAAAAAGCTCTCTAAATACCACAGACATGAGAATTGTATTTTTCCCYTCATACAGTGCTTTTACAGGTTCAAGCGCGCTGTTCTATGCTTGTCTGTCTCTAAAATTGGAGAAGTCGTAAATCCTATTGGTCATATCATTTCTAATCTCATTTGTATTTCATCAGAGAGAGACTTCCACCCGATTGCCCTCTGATCCGTACCTGTAACTCACATCTCTGATCATGCGTCAGATTCACTAAGCAGAAAACCACTGAGAGGAGTTACTGCTATTAAAAAAGACATGAATTGCACAAAACCTTCATACATTTTACTCTCAAATCTCTCTGACAATTCCTGCTTTTCCATTCCTCCCAGTAGCCTCTCAGCCTCCAAAGACCATAGGAAATGCTAAGCTGGACAACTTCACATSTTACAAACCTGGGCACTTCCAACTGCCTTCCCCACACACCTGCACCCCAGGMTCTCCTCCCTTGTCCTGCCCAATAGGTGTGTGYGTTAGGTTCAGCCCCTTGGGCCAAACAAGATCATTTATTACATGSCTGAATTACATCGGGAGACTCTTAGATATTGCCTTAGGAACATCATGTGTTATATATGTAATATAGCACATTAAATGGTTCCCAGGTCCACATCATAGTGTACCAGGTCAAGAAAGTGTAAACAGAACTGGCAGAGAGTCAAGTTGCAATGAAGGAAGAACCACAGCAGGGACAGGTCCCTGTCATGAGGACAAGGAGCCAAAGTGGCTCTAGGGCCCAAGCAAAGCTACTGCACTGGGAAGGAAGATTTCCCTCCAATTTAGTCACCAAATGCTGGAAAGGAACAAATCTTGCCTCTTTCAAACTCTGTATTGCAATTACAGCACATGTCCTTTGAGTTTCTCCCTCTACTCCCCTTTTCCTCCTTTCATGTAGCTGAAGTTATTTAAAGGAMAGATCTGTGTTTAAGCAGCTGCTGCCATAACTAGCAGCTCTTTTAATTAAATATTTGCTGCTGTGYGAGTTTTCTCTCCTTTCCTACTATCCTTGTGGACAAGATTTGTTCCTGCAAAGATAATAGGTCTGTTAAGCATTCCCTGTCTTTAGAAGCCTCTGCACTCTCATCTTCCAAATCATGCAATATCTCCATGAAAATTAATAATGATACACACCATGGGAATTATTTTAAAAAAGACTAATAGTAGCAAGTAAGTTACATATATTCATAATGTACTTCAAGAGCAAGATGTAATGGGAGCAGTTGAGAAAGACAGTAGCGTACAACATTATGCACTTACACCAGTGCACTTGCACAAGAGGATGCAGCCCTCACCTTCTCCAAGCTATCCTGGGCTATATTCTTCAAGGCAAAGCCACCCTCAATAACCCAACTCTAAAAAACACTCTTTGTATCATTTAACATGACTTACATGGTTTATAAAATGTTACCATATAGGTGTAACTCACCGTGCTGCTTGGGAGGTCTAAGACATTAGAATCCAAAATTTCTCTGTTTTCTTCAAACATGTTCAATCTCAAATCAGCCTAAGAGTATCRCAGAGTCAAGCATGTCCTATTAGCAGTCTCCTAGAAGCCAAGGAAATAAATGCAAAGTAGCAACACAAACAGCTCCTCCAGATCAGTGGAGTAATCTGGAAGGGATTKAGAGCTATTATGCAATGACTTCTACATTCGATAGTAGCCAGAAAATAATAATGATAAAAGAAAACAAAAAAACAGCTAAAGAAGAGACAGAAATCTATGGAGAGATTCCCACCTCTCACTGCCTCTATCAAAATCTGAGCAGCATCGAGCTGCAAGCACAGCCATATGCACAGCAGAGCTGCCTTGTTCTGAGCTGCCGCCCCAGTAAGGACCTTCAGCAGCAGCAAACCACTCCAAGTAAACTGTTCCCTTCTGTTGCCTTATTTTGCCTGGCTCTCTTCTTTTTTTTCCTTGTAACAGTGTTTCCAATTTTGCAACATTTCCCTTTATTAGAGCAAAGCTTGTTTTCACTCTCAGCGTGTTTGATGTCGAAAGCAGGCACACGTGAAGGTGCCAGGGCTGAGGAATGCTGCTTCCGCAGCCGTGACGCACGTAGGAAAATCGGTGTTTTCAACCAACGCTTTCAGGCTCCCTGGTGCGGGGCAGGTTTGGACATCTCAGGTGCCTGGGAGTGGTTCTCACCCGCTGCACAATCCGCTTGGGGGCTCTCCCATCAAGCCCAGGCCAGGAAGAATCAYGTTGGGAGCTGCCCATCTATCCTGGCAAGCCTTCCCCTTCTCCACAGCCCGAGCTGACGGGATTGCAGCAGGATGTGTGGCCACCAGTCCGCATGCTTCCCACATGAACAGGAATGATGGTTGTGTCTTACAGCTGGACCACAACAGTATGAGGTGCAACCTCCCCACAGCACAACGCCAAGCTCTGCTGTCAGATAAACCTCTATCACATCTCATGCCCATGAGATTTCATAATATCCCAGAATTAACAAGGAGTAAATTATGTATCATGTGATCTGCAATTGCTACATCTGTAGGAAGGACTCCAGTTCAAACCAGGACTTCCCACGCCAGCGTGGGGTGCAAACCTGGCAAGCAGTTACCTCACACTGCTCTTGGTTATCACGCTATCTCCTAATGTYGCTCTTCAAAGAATTAAAGTGTAATTTCTTGCACTTTCTCTTAAATTGGGCAATTTGCAGAGTTCAGAGTTTCTTCAAATGGAAAACCAAGTTTCTACCTCAAAGTAAACACCATCTGAATTGGTCAAGAGAGGTAGTTTTCTCCTATCTTGTGATCTGCTCTARGAAGCACTTCCCCATTTTTGCCAATACAGGGGTGACTATAAGCCCTAGTCCAAACCAGGTGCCTGTTTATATATCTGGAAGTCACATTCACGAGCTAAGCAAGGATAGCAGCTTTCCCACTGAGAGGTACCTGGGGCAGCGGGACAGAGGCTCCTTCTGAGCCCCGTGTTCCTACAGCAGTGGGTCTGGCCCAAAGCTCCTAGCGTTGTGATGATCCTCACGACCAAGCATCAGCCAGCAGCAGCTGCTGAGAACATAAGAGATGTTTTTTCTGGCAAATCTGATGCCAATTCTAAAGCTTTTGGTTACATGAGTGATGTGCAGGAATAGCATCTCACAACAGAGCCTGACCTTATCACTCAAGGGTAGTTTTCCTTTAGTAAATKATGAATTTATCTTCAGAGAAAATTTCAGCAATCTGTGCAGGCTCCAATAGCACAGACATCTGCCAAAGGTGTATAAACAGCCTGTATTATAACAGAGGCCATTAATATGTATTAAGTCACATTACAGTTGACAYGCAGCATTTCTGTAAATGAATATGAAAACTCTGACTATGATATTCAAAACTTCCAGCTAATCATGCATCACTGATTTCTTCACTCTGCKCTTGTAATTTAAACCTTTAAATGTTTCATAGCAGTCTCATCAAGCCAAGGCTTCTGATGGCTGTAGAACAGCCCATTATAGCAACAAGGTACAGAAAAAAGAAAACAAATAGGAACTCATTCTTGGGGGGAAAAAAAAATCAGAAAATAAAGTAGAAGATAAAATGCCTTTTTTTTTTTTCTTTTTAACAGAAAGAATGATCTGTGCATATTAGATATGGTGAGGAAGGACACTGATGCCCAGCAGACAAGTTTGGCTTTTGACAGATGAAGTATAGTAGGATACACAGATTGAACAYCCAAGGTGACTTCTAGAACAAGACCATGTCCCTATTGTGCTAAACCTATTTTGTTAGTACAGTTTTTTCTTCTTCAGAGTCCAAGAAACTTAATTCATTTCTAAGGCCTTTATTCAGCACAGTTTATATAAAAAGGACTCAAAAGGCTAAAACCGCTGTCATGAAACCCCAGAGCTGCTCTATGTTCCTTCAAGAGGAACAAGCACGGCCCAGACAACTCTCTCCAGTGCACCGGGTCCTCTAGGCATTTGGCCTGACAGACACCAGTATTCCAAAGGATCTGGATACTCTGTTCAGCTAAATATTATAAGCAATCTGTGGATCCAATCTATAGGGATCATTTGAAAATGCCACGATATTTTTTTCTTGGTTTCAGTACTCTTTCCATGCACTGGGGAAGAAGATCTACTTATTAAATGATTTATTAAATTGTCAAGCTGTCTTCTACCTGGCCAATTTCCTTATTTCCAAACTACCGAGTATTCCTCATGTAATTGTCTTCAAAAGCAAGCCTAAAAGACAGAGAGAAGTGCTGTTTGCCCACTAGGTAAATGGCAAGCTGAGACAGCACAGCTATTTTTGTGTGTAAACACACAGCTTTGCTAGGGCAGTAAGATTTTATGCAGCATAACGCATGAAGTCATTCTATAAATGTGCCAGCGTATCTGCGAGGCAGTCGGGTTCTCCAGCCACGTCCAATGTGCACTTGCAGGTGTGCAGGCAGGAATGCGCAGGGGAAATTGAGGCAGGTTGTCTTGAGCTCCTCTGGCTTCATTTGTGATCACCTTGAGGATGTGATTTCAGCTGTGAAAAGCAGCAAGGCAGGAGCACTATTGTGCATTACTGCCTAGTCTCCWCTCATCTGCAAGAAGCAACTTTTCTAAGGTAACATGGCCACACCTAAAACAATTAAAGTCCACACTGGAAAGCTCAAAGAGCTGTCATAAGCAACTCTCAATGCACGCGCCCACATGAAAACACTTTCATAGAAAAATCACCTCTTCTTTCAATATACTTTGCTGCAGAAAGATCTTCTATAAATGTCATGTGCACAGAAAGGCTGCTGAGTTTCCAATTTGCCTGAGTTTGTCTTCTTATATCCTCACATCCTTTACGTGACTAGCAATGTCCGCTGCAGCACAAACACAGACACTTTGAGCTACTTTATCTTGACGAGGTGATAATTCACTGACCCCATCTTATCTGAACAGGGCCATGGGATGTCAGTGATTTTGGTAAATCTGGAAAGAACTGGATGCTTTTCAGAGAAAATCACAACCCATTACAAAAAAAAAGTGAAAGACATACACAAATGAACAGGGAACTTCCTTCACACTAATTCCATGTTGTTTTGAAATACAGAAATCTCTGTATGTAATAGAGAGCTTGGAAGATGAAAAAATATTAAAGGGCTTTTTTCCATCCTTCCATGTTCTGCTAGTGCCACTGGCTAATTGTGGCTCCCTCCGAGTCTCTCGGCTCGAAGCAGTGAGCACCAGAATGCAAATCTCACTGACTCCTTTCAAAATTCCAATGATAAAAAGACTTTTGCATTCAAATTTTGCAGCATGCACAAAAACAGCCAGCCTTTAGGGCCCTGAAACCGTTCTCCAGTCAAGTGCCTTAAAAGCAGAAGCAATAAGAATGTCGACCTCAAAGGAAATGCTCTTTGTTTCTCTCCTTTTTGTAAAGTTGACTGTGATAAATCAGTCTCGTGTTTTTATTATTATCTCTACACGATGTTCTGTGAAAATGGCTTCCTTGTTTTGAGATGCCTCAAAATTCCATACAGAAGATTAAGTAAATGATACCAGAATTGAAAGAGTATATTAATCTAATTACTATTTAAACCTAATTCTTCATATTATATCTCCAAATCTCTACATCTTATTCTATACTATTCTAATATTTTAAGCATGTAAGCCCACTGCAAACTCAAGACATGAAAAAACCCACTTGTCTTATGTTTATGTATGCACAAGTGTTGCAATTTTAGAATAAATCAGCTTGAATGATATCCACTTCAACTAATGCATCACTGCACACACACACTGTAAGCAAATTTTCTGATTCTGAGCTGTTTCACTTCTCCATTTTAAAGTAATCTATTATCTATTTTGCCTGGGGCTTCTTCCTCCCAACCCCCCAAAAAAYTTTCTTCTAACATTGAACAAGGATCTTTAGTAGAACTGAAGACAGAGTGTGAGCATGATCTTGCTGAGAAACATCAGTTCATTCCTCCCTTCCTCAGTTTCCCAGTGTCCTGCCTGCAAGCAATTCCCACCTCAGTTCCAGATAAGAGTACTCTAGACATCAGAGCAGTAGAGGAAACTGAGTTTTGCAAGCACTATGCAATCATGATGTGAGCTGCTGCTGTGAACAGCACAACACATGCAGGAGCAAACCACAGTGAAAAGAGAATATAAGAACTGAAAAATGAAGTAATGAACCTGAAGTAGTAAAATTTGAATGCCAGAAGAAATATGAGAGTCTCTGGATCTTCCGTTTCTTTAGCCCTTCTGTTTTCAAGAATCACTGAATAAAATATAAACTACTGTAATCTAAAATGTTTTCAGCAAAAAAGTAGAGCTGAATGGCTCTACTAGAAAGGAGAACTAAAGGATAATAGCCTAAAGTCTTTCTCGAGGCTTGGAAACTGTCACGTTTTCAAAACAGAAATATATTCATTGCTGTAAATCTATGAAGTTAAAATTATCTGTAATATCAGTACACATATAGGAGCCCAGACTATATAGGATGAAGATGCTCCTTCCCGCTTATCCTTTAACCCCAGATTACTTTGGGTAGTTTGAGCCCTGCTTCCATTGGTGATGTAGCACCTACAAAACCCACCAAAGCAGTTCATACATTACTGTACTCGGCCAACCCAGGATTACTTCACAGGGAATTTTCTACCTCGTAGCAGTCTGCTTTGGTTAACATTGCACTCAGGTCACTAAGATCAAAAGCGTACTTTTTTTTTGCAGCTGTAGAGCAGTGATTGGGCAAGGAACTCTGGCAAGACTTCGTTGAAAAGCATGAAAATTGGAGGGATGGTCTGGTACAGCTCTAGGGTGGCCAGGCAGATGGTTGGCTGGGCAGCTCTGGCACAAACGGCAAGTCAGCTGCAAAAGTCCCCCAGCCAGGGCCAGWGACCAGAACTGCACAACAGACGCTCGAAATTGCACGGGTGGAGCTGGCTCCGATGCTGGCCACGGACCCCARCATATCAAGGGGCGCCGCAATGCTCTGCTGGGCAGTCACATGCCACAGCACAAGCAGCCAGGCTGGGGTTTCCAAAGCAACAGCCACCGCCTTGAATTCCCCAAAAAAATCCCTTCCTCCTGAATCTACCTCACCGCTGATAATGAGGTTCTTTTCCCCAAATAATGTTAAAAATTTAGATGCCACACAAGGAATATTCTCTGTACCTTCCAACAAAAAGCTCAAGCTGATCTTGAAGTGGGCTACAGAAATCTATTAAATTTGAAGGTAGACTCAAATTTATCACTAGTATGCCTCCAGATAGAAACATACTACTGTGATTAATTTTTATATATCAGAATAATGTTTAAATATTAAACATTCATCTCCAAGTCCATTTAAATTATTAATACTTGATTATCTATTAATTGATTGTATTATTTTTTCATCAAGTGCTGGAGCTTCCATCTTGGACTACTGCTATTCCAGGTTCTTCCTATCAAGCTGGTATTATCGACGGCCCCACTCATGGCAGTAAACACATTTCTCACCTAGCAGCGAAAAATTAACATTTCTGTCCTATCTGTACCAAAYGCAGGCTTCTGAAGCAGTCTATTTGTAAGAAAAGAAAATATCTTTCATTCACAGGATATATCAATAGTGACAACTTAATTTTACTGCTCAGTGTACTCCTGTACAGGGACAAAATCCAAGCCATCAGAGAAAARCAATCATCTCACCAGTTAAGAGTCTGCCATATCGCAAATCTATCATAACAGTTAGTTTGGTTTTTTTTGGTGATGAAATATTTAATCATCCAGAAAGCAAAATATGTAGTTTCTTTCAAGAAAGATCTAATAAAGAATTCTCTTTACCAGGACACAAGGATCTTACCACTTATTTACCTAGATACAGAATAGCATGTAATAATAGCATAGTATTTGCATTTTTATATTTTTATAGTGCAACACACTACATTTAGATTATTAAAATGAAATGGTCGTTTTACCAGAATGTGCTCTTCACTGCACTTAGCGATGCAAAGGATGTGGTCCAAAGGAGCAGCAGGGACTGGGCACAGGCAAGGCACTGAGCTGGTCTCAGGTGAGGTTCAGGACCCCGGGCAGAACGCGCACCGAGCTCCCACTGTAGTTTTACTTTAGGAGGACACAAAGGGCCTTTACGTTTTAGCAGCTGAAACTTCACTCCTTAGGTCCATAGGATGTAAACTGTACAACAAGAATCTTGAATTACAGGCTCACTTTTCAATTGCAGCTTTTGATGATTATTTGTTACTGATAAGAAAAAAAAAAGATAATCTTTTATAGCTTTTACTTATCTTAAGAAATATTGCTTTCTGTATAGATTCACACGGTTGCTTATCTGCATCAGCAAAGCTAAACTCATATCTTTAGGGGTATGCAAGAACTTACAGAACTAATGAACACGATATTCTAATCTGAATTAGCCAGSCTTGGTTATGATGGGATCTTAGAAAGGTCAAGGCAAAATCTTCTTATGCAACTCTGTGGATTCTGCTCCTGTTTTGTGAAAACAGGAYATAAAAACTCATGTAGCACTCAAATACGCTTTTTGTGTGGGTAACACTTGCTGTGCAAGCACAATTGGCTGTCAATATTTTCTGCACATGCACTTAGAAGCAGGTATGAACACGTTACATGAAAACCAAATCACATCTGAAGGGGAGAATGTAGGATGGAGGCTTTCATGGAAGCTGTCTTTGAAGGATGAAGGATTGAGATAATCATCCTCACACACACACGAAAARGGCTGTGAACATCAAAAGGTAGAAGTGAGGATACAAGAAGCTTAAAGAAATTACAAAGYGAGCACTGGGAAAAATACCTAATTTATCTAAGACTGGAAGTTTTTCCTACAACATGCTATCAAGGACACAAGTGGCTTGCGAAAAGAAGCARTATCTCGTTCAGAGGAAGCCACTGCATCCTCAGAGAGAAAGCCATAAGGGAACAAGGAAAGCAAGAGAGGACASAGAACCCAATGCTCTTGTTCTAACACCACTGCTTCACCTGGCACACTCCTCTTCTAGCCTCTCCTTCCTACCCAACCTGCTTTATACACCCATGTGGGCCTGCTGAGCCCTCATATCTCGGCTGCCATGATCGTGTGGTGAACGTCCTGCTCCCCAAACTCATCCCTTGTCATCATGACACCAAGGAGCACCTCCCATACACCCTGGTACAAATTTGTAATTGTAAATAAAATGGAAGAAATAGAGAGCCAGGAGAAGGCTTCTTGAATTATAGCATATTAAAAGCTTATTGACACTGAAGTCATAAGAAATAATGAATATTTAACTTACAGTACATATTAAAAATCTTATTAATGTTTTATTTTGTCATCCATAATGAAACAAGAAATCAGGCTAGTAACTCCTAATCATATACATGCTGTACTAGCAAAATCATTGCTGGACCTAAAAACGTGTTCTCCTTGGTACCTGCAGGCAGAAGAGGCCACCCATAGTGGGTGCCAGCGCTGCGAGTGCCATTTAAGGGTCATTACCCAGTTCTGCAAGTGTAGAACATTGGCTCCAAAAATCACCACCTGCACTACAAACCTCAGCTGTGACTTTGTCACTGCAGATCATCCTGGTGCTTCTAACCGAGGAGCACTTGCAGCCACGATGCACCTTTTTCTCTCTTTTTTTTGACAGCCTTTTCTACCGATACCATAATTTCCTCAGGTTGCGGCCCGTGTGTGACAGTATGCTACCCTGACTTCAGAAGTCCCATCAGATTTACTCTAGCAACACCAAAATTGTATCCTGAGARTCCTATATAGGCCTTAGTTAGTGGGGCCTTTTGTTCCCAACGTGACAGGAAAGCTGAGCTTTTAATTTCAGATGAGAGGATGGCACGTTGAACCTAAACACCCATGGARCATATATCAGCCTGGTAACGATAACGTTACGAGGAGACTCAAAGAAAAAATTGTCAATGCTTGCGTGTGCTATAAAAAGGATGAATTACAGTACACAAAATCAAAGTGATTAAGTACTGACAACAATTTCAGCTGAATTTATTAGATTTCAGCTCATTGTAAGAACAGAAAAACCTCCTGCTTTTGCATAGCTCTRTGGGCCAGGAGCTTCCCACACACAGTGTTTTTAAGCATATATTAAATGACATTRGGAAACGAGGGTATATATGACTGCCATTTGGGTTACAGTTACACACTGCTGTAATAAAATCCAGGAAACTGCAAAGCCTCACAGGGTGCAAAGGAGCTCTGGTCACCTCTGCAGTTTGCAGAGGCCAAGCTCAGGGCTGGTTCTGCACTGCTGTGGTTGTGCACAGTCAGAAATAACCAGCAGGAAAACTCCTAAGTTCTCCTTTCTGGAGGAGTCAGTGCTGACAAGGATGAAAAGCTGAACAGTGGCTCCAGTGACACGTCCCTCCCACTTCCCATTCATTCTTCCTCACACACAGATATAGTGCCAGTATCTTAGTGTAGCATCCTATTAAGTTCTACTCACTTTGGCCCTATGAAAAGCAATTCTGAGACCCTACAASCAAACTGGCTCACTGCTGCTGCCCACCTCCTCACTGGCTCCACCAAGCACTGCCTGGCAAAGAGAGCAAAGACCTGCACCAATTCTTGGTCCTTGTGTTCCCGCTCCGTCAGGGAACGATACGCTACCGCACAACGATCCTCCGTCACTGAACACCCGGCACTGMGGGGAGAAGCAAGCCTTGGGGGACACGGATCAATTTCTGCCTGCAAGAATTCTAGTAATTTGGGTTCAGTTAATAGAGGTTTTACTGCAGCGTACTTCTGCTGTACTTCACAGTCATTTATTGTATGATACCACCTAGGAGGGCAGATCTATTTTGCATATACTATTACTTATCAAGAGCATTTAGTACTAAGACACTCTGGAGAGCGCATTATGAAAGATTATGGACTAATTTGGCCAAAGATGTCCCTGGAGAATAACAGTGCTTCAGTGCAGAAGATAGGCAAAACTGCTGTTAGAGCTAAGACAGAAGAATCCAGGCAGACCAGCAAAATAGTTAAAAGCATTCTATACTGGATTCTGTACTGAATAGACTGCTCACTAATCCCTAATAATTTAATTTATTTTCATTAGCATACTATTGAGCCAATATTTGTTTTATCCTATTGCACAAAATATTAGAAAATGTTTCTTCTAAATCTCGTTCAATTTCGTTTCTTAACGCTAGAAATCTTCTTCTTTGAAATAGAAATTATACTAGTAGCCTAATGAATACACTTATTACTTAGGCTCAGTCTAACAACACTCAATTCAAAGTTCCAGAGGACTCTAGTTGGGGTGCTTGATCTTCCTTTTTGATACATGCTGCACGTCTCTTGTTTGGAACAGATTTATGTCAAGCTGATCTGTTTCTATTACTTTAGATGGATTTCCTTTGTAAATTATCAAAGAAAAATAGATGCATCATTGGCTTCACAGTTGGGTGTTTAATTTCTCTCCATTTCCTCATGTTTTTCTTTTCTTGAAGACAAAGTAAACTGCAATTTTCAAACACAAAATCTAAGTTGAGCCCCATATCCAATCGGATAACAAATCACTAGAATATAAGTACTCATATTTACTAAATGTGGCATGATTGTAATTACAAACCTAAAACTCATAATGCAATAGTTCTAATTCATGCTTCATAACACATTTTTTCTACCATTCTATACATAGAATACATCTGACATGCCTATATGTGATTGGGGCTATTCGGATTTTTTAAACAATTGCTTCCATTTATAAATGTTTCCACTGGTAAAACTGAGGCGCCTGTTATCAGAAGTCATGTTTTCTGAAGAGACTTCTCTCTTTCATTTGAAGACTTTTGAATTCAAGACACAGAGGAAATAACATCTTGCAATCAGCTATTCTCTGGAAATACCAGCTGGGCCAGCGTTGCAGTGTTGAGCATCCTCAAAGAGCTCTTGACTTTGATAAATTAAGCTGGTAGATCTCCAAAGACTCTCCTACAACAAGAGCCATCACCACCACACCAGATTTTTTTTCCTACTCCTTTGCATAGTCTTTCAAAGCTACAACTGGGAAAGGGGAATATTGCTGGAAATGCATCCTTCATACTTCCAAAGACTCCAATACTTCGATTTATTTCTATATCTAAATCCAATATAAAACTGTTCTCCTGCAGGGGTTAGTTGCATTTCTCTATCTTTGGCTCACAGCAAGCAACTCTAAAAACTAGYCCAAGTTTTCCTTCGGGACACAGGGAAATCGGGGACGCGCTCCCGTGGGTGCATCGCCAGGGCCTGCCTGAGCTCCTGGCACCAGCTCACTGCCCTCAGAGCCCAAAGCTTGGGGTTGGGGCCTGGCACGACAGCAGCAATGTGCCCTGGGAATCCCGCACCATGGACAGCTTCCCAGCTCTCCTCTGGACCCACAAGGACTCACCTTGATTGTAATACTAGACAATACAGTGGTTTTAATATTAAGCAAACACRGGAAGAACTCTCAACAAACAAACAGAACAGGATTTAAATGTATAGATTTCTGTGCCTAAAGGGAGCCAATTTCACTCTAAAAATACCCAGATTTGGTCTGCACTAGTCATGGGCAGAACTGTCATAACTTAAGTAAGAACCCATGATATCACCTTGAATATACAGAACTTCCTTGCACCCTTACACCATATGTATAAGTGCCTTTTCCTTGGGAAGGCAGCCAGTGCCTGTGCTTCCATACTGYGTAAAGCACTGCCAGAGCTCCACCTGAGTGGACCCTTTCCTGTATAAATACATATTTAAGTGACTCTGTGCACAGCTGACGGTGAGAGTGAGAACTGCGCAGGATCTGGCACTGTTCTCAAGACAGACATTTTGTGCACGGGAAAAATCTCTACAAGGAGGCTTAAAATTAGCTTTCTGCAAGCAGCAGTGCAAAAAAAATCCTGATCACACCAATGCTCACAGAAAATAAGGTGAATTCATTTAGAAAAATCAAATTTACAGTCACAGTACTCCTCGCTCCTCTTYTGGAATTTACTTAGCACTGTGCCTGACCCTGCCTTCCCCTGATAAACTAAAGAACCCACTGATCTAATGGCACAAAAATCAGTCTATTAATAAAAAAATCTATATATGCAAAGCAGAGCATTTTAAAGACAGTTCTATCCTACTGCATCTTGTTATCCAAGTGGAGAAATGTTGGCAGGGTATTAAGTGAATAGGAAAGCTGGAGGAGTCATTAAAATATTTTTATATTACAGGAACATGCAAAATTGAAATTTTTCCAGGATCTTTAAATTAAGGCTTAATTACAKAATTCAAGTTTATCTATGTCATCCAGTGTCACAATAATTCAAGATGGGTGATGAAGGCAAAAGGCAAAATAACCCCAACAACTGCATTTAGCAGCACAGCAGTCTCTGCATTATTCATCATCAGATGTGCAATGACAGATCCAACATAATTAATATAACTCACATGAATTAAGTGATGCAATCCCCCTACCTAGAAGAGGAARCATAAGGGAATGCAAACTAATGGCATGCTGGTCGTGTGCTCTGCTCACAATGCACAGCCACCTCACACCAACACTACTGAGGATCTCATCCCAGTGCCCATGCTGGCAAGAAGGCAGCATTACACCAAACCATTACATCCAGTAAGAGCAATGTCGCATGAAGATCCTGTACTGTGCCCCTGAAGGGAAATTCAGGGAGCAGAGTGATAGCTGTTATAGACAGAAAACGGAGGCTGCTTGGAGAATGTGCACTCCCTAGCTCGTGTGACCAGGGACTCCTCAGTACAGTGCCAAAAACTGCTTCCACGGAGGAGGAAGAGCCAAGTTCATTCACACCTTATACTGACCAAGCCTGCAGCTGCCAGAAAAGAAAAAAAAAAAAATCTAGGTGTGTAACTTAAGAGCTTAGTCAAACCTCCAACCCTACATAAAAAGATTAAATGTCTTCTCTTTTAACCACCTCCTATGTCTCCACCTAGTAGTCAGCTGACCTCAATGAAAACAACTCCCTTACACTAAAAGTCACCACCATAAATATTTGTTACCTGCCTAAAGATGCCAAGGCGTATCCATTCCCACCATTTACTGTGTAGAACCGACACAGAAAAGCAGATCCAAAGGCAGAACGATCATTAAGGTACTAAGAAAGTTAGAAGAAAGATTCACTTTGACTTCAGCAGAGTTTGGCTCGTCATCCATAAGGAATTGCAAGAGGTAATAATGCAGTTTGATGTATCTGGAAGGAAACATAGCTGGATTCTTCCTTTCCTTTTGCAAGAGATTCAAAGAAGAAAAATGAATAATTGAACAAAGGAAGCAGAGATACACCAATGCACTCAACCAAATCGTGAATTCAGTAAAGGCTCCTCAAGCGCAGATCAGAAGCTATGAGAAGGAAAGACAGTGCCTCCATCCAAAAGCATGAGTTGAACTGATAGCAGTACACCTGGGCCTCTCAGCCTTGCCTTACTCCAGCACTTGCCACATCTGCTCTGCTTCAGGGCACRTGGAGCCATAGAGGGAGGTTTTACTAGCAGGGAGGGTAGCCAAGCTGACACAGAAACCCAGAAATACTGATTTGATAGGAAAAAAAAAAACTGATYTTATAATCAAGATAGGCAGCGAACAAAGCTATGTGTCACAAAAAGGCAAAGATGTCCAAGAGGGCTGGGGAGAGGGACCTTGATGCAAGGCACTGCTGCGGCCTGTGCGTCCCACAAGCACCTCTCCAAAGCGGTCGGCGTCACCACCGCTCTGCCTCATGCACTGTAAGACGCACGTTTTGACAAGGCAACATATTTCACATATGCTCCCTTCTGGTGATCCCACTGGTAAAACACTCTGTTGACATCCGTGAAGATTTAACATGACTGAGATCAACTTTTAGTCAGCCTGGAAATGTCAGCAGCTTTTCGCAGGGAATCTCACTGTCATCACCTTTCCTTCCACACCCTCACTGCCCCCRGACTGCTGCAGCTGCCTCTTCTTGCCAATTTGTTATGTAGTAATACAGAAGACAGAATATACCATACAGGTAACCTATCATTTATTTGTATATACATCTATATGTGAATATATATCTCTCTCTACACACACATATATACAATATGTAAAGGACATTCTTCTAACCCATGTCAAGAAGCTCTGTCAACGACATTAAGTAAATACTTTTTGACTGTAACTCCACACATCCACCACCATATACACACAGAAAACAACTCCAAATAAATCCAGTCCTTTGCCATTTAACCCAAAACATTTTTCTTACTATTTTCACAAAGACCTGATCCTTTATGGATATATTTCCACACTATGGCTCCCAACTCCTGGGGGATTCAGAGCTGCCTCCATCTGTCAAACACAGCACTCTGAAGTGACAGGTCGCTTGTTCTAAGTGTGAGAATGACTTTGAACAGAAAATGGAGCAAAGGAAAACTGAAGCTCCAGTTAATCCTAATGCCAAACAATCTTTTCCTCCTAATTTTTAATACTTACTACAAGAAGGAAAAATAGTTTCAGATCAGGACACTGCCAGAAAACTACAGGGAGTCCAAAGGCTATAGCTCTAGTTGGGAACTTCAAAAAACGTGTCAAAAGCATTAGCAACTTAGAGGGAGACGAGTGACCATGTTTGCATTCAAGTGCATTTACTAAAGAAAGCCCTTAATGATGAGTGGCATTGAGAGCTGCTCTCGTTYTGCTAACTTGCACAGTGTTCAACARAAGTTTTGCAAGTGCTTTCTTAGCATCACTATTGCAGTGCTTTCCTTAGTGTCTTGACAATAACTACGTGAGAAAGCTTTAATAAAGTCATTGTTTCCCAAAATGCTGCCTTAAAAAACAAAAAGGCATCAATTTTCATCCTGAGAAGACTAAGGCAAAATTACCGTTTACACAGGGGAAGCCACGCTGGGCTCTAACGCTCTCTAACACACTGAGCAGTGCAAGCGCTTCCACCCTCCCTGATCATCTTACCTGGYGTCTGGTCGATCGATTACCGGAAAGGCAAAAGATTCCCTAAGCAAACTCCGTGCTGCCCAGTGGCAGGAGAGCTGTCAGGGAGGAGAYGGGTCTTCCTCGATGGAGAGTGGCAGTGCCCAAGCCCTGGCTGCAGCCCAGCACGGAGCTGCTTGCCCRCCGGCCCTCGCCGCAAACAGAGCACTGCCCTTTGCCAGGAGCGCAGGGAAAATCACTTCAGGATCAGAGCTTTTCCTTTTGGACAAAAGAAAGAGTCACTATTTTATTATGGGCAGAAATTTAAACCAGCCCTTACTGAGAGGAATGCCATTGGAGGAAAAGAGTGGTTTAAGATGATCAAAATGACCTTTTGCATGATTCATTCGCATGGCTTCATGACGCAGCCTGTGAAAGAATTAAGCAGAAAAAAARAAGCAGCGTTTTCTACTGGAGACACAAAACACCCTTCAAACGGCCCCTGCCTCYGCCAGCCGGGCCTGCCCAGCCCCACACGTCAACAAAGACGCACTCAAGCTGGCAGCGTTGCCCTGAACCAGAACGTGCGTGGTGGGAACGCAACGGCTGCGCCCGGGGGGAAAAGGTGCATCAGGCCACTCGCACTAACTCTTTTCTTTTCCTCTTTAGCCATGTGCAGACTCAATAAGCCATTTTGGGGCAGAAGATATAAACATATATATCACGTCAGACRTCAGGAAAGTGATCGGAACCAACCAGCCTCTCTCCAAGGTGGCTCTAGAGGAATATGCAATGTGAGGTCTCCCTAAAGGTTTCTTCCTTCCGCCTGCTTGGTAATTCTACTTCTACACAGCTAAGAATGACAGTACAGCCAAGTAATTAGATTACTGAGCAGCAGTTGTCGGTACAAATGAACAACAATCTATCTTGAAGATGCATAGGAATAGCTTTTACTGTTCCAATTTCTGCTCTAGCAAGACAGGCCAGGATTTAAGAAACTATCTGTAAGAAGTACAACAGCATTTAAAGGAAATCCCTAAGTAATTTGTCACGTTTATGTCAAGTCATATCTAGGCATGCAAATAYTTTTAATACAAGACCTCAATGCCCAGTAATTGGAGTTATGCACATGTTGGAGGCTTAGGCAGGGCTGGTTTCTCTGAGCCCAATGCTGCAAGGGCAATAATAAAAAGATGTAGTTTATTCCTCAATAAAGTYAGTTCTTTCCACAGCAATATTGCTGGGAAGAATCCTATCTTTTAAAGGTGTTCTATTAGGACTTACATGCTTTTAGCACCAAAATGGGCACAAGTTTTGCTACATTTTTTTTTTGAGCCATTTATTCTACTTTAATGATAATGATTTAAATATTGAATGTATCTTGCCCAACAGATATTTCKGTGCAATGTTTTGCCACGGGTTAAAAGCTGTACTAAAGTTAAACTGGATCAATATTGATTTGCAGAGATAACCTCTAATTACTTGTGATTAGTGTAGACACTGCATTAGATTCTAGGTATTTTGATTTAGGTGCATTGGCCAGAGCTATTTAAAGACATAATTTATTTGCCTAAAACCACCCAGTATTTGTAATTAGCTGTATTTTACATCACAGGGAAAGTAGATGGTGCAGAGGAAGCAGGGGAAAAAAGGGAATTTGAGTGAATGTAATGCCTGGTGGAGCCTAGGAAAGCCAGGCATTATAGAGATGCGGACCAAGTTCTGCCATCTGCCCTCATTCCCCTAAGTCCCCCTTGTCACATGTGGGACACAGGAGCACCTTGCAGAGCACCCRGGATTTAGGAAGAAAACTAAGGGCTGATGCTGACACGAACCGGCAGGTGGCCAAGGCACRAGCCAGCCAGGAGGGTATTTGTGACCATTGCCCATATATCAGACCGGTGCTGCCGCGGCTCCTTTTGGGCAGAATCGCCATCCAGTTAATCCCATCAGGAATGGACCTGGCTGTCAGGGCCTGTTTGCCAATGGCCAGAAAACAAAATTTCTCAACATTTAAAGACTGAAAGAGCTTCTGCTGTCTCAGGGCAAGTAATATTAATAATGACTTGGTTTACAAATCATTCSTGCTCATAATCACATTTCTTTTCTAAATCTTATTCCTGTTTAYCACAAGCAATATCCACACAAAAATTATATGATTCCATTTTCTAGTCTCATCATCCTATCTTTTATTAACTTAGCATTTCACCTAGAAAGTTTGGAATGGGGACAAAATGAGAAAAAAATCAGACATCGGTTTATTTTTTTAATACAATTCTTCTGGTTTTGCCTCACTGACTTCATTAGAGTCTTGGTGTATTAGAGTACTATTCACGTGAACTGGCCTCAGGACTTTTCCAAACTAAATGCCAATGATAAATTAATTCTTTAATCCCTTTATGCCACTGGATGTAAATTTGTACACATAAATGGATCACTTTTCCAAACATTTCCTTATCTACTTTTTGCTATTAATTCTTACATTTTTTAATCGCTTTCCATTCTCTATCATTTACTTACATTATTCTGTCAAAGAATGAATTTGTGAAAGGATTTTAATAGCTCARCCACTTTGAGGAATTTAATTTATCTTTTCATTTTACTGTTCTACAATTTTCTTTATTTCAGAGGACAGATCCACAGTGTGCCTACAGTCAAACCCACCTCAGAAATCACTAACTGGAAAGTTGCTTTACAAAAAATGTGTATTCTGCTTAGCCAAATGGAAAACTTTACAGTTCAAGTTGAAGATCCAGCTGGGATGGAAGTGCAGAAGAAGCTAAAAACTGAGCCCTGCTGCAACTGTGAGGCACTTATAAAAACTTTATTAACACTGCAATTAATTTGATGAGGAATGCAAAAATGCAAATRTACAAATCTTCCGGTTCAACTAAGTAAGAATAAGTGATAAAATATACTTCATATAACTCCTAATGAGCTTCTAACCTTCCAGCAGTTGATTAACTGTAATTAATCTAAAAAAATAATGAAGGCCATTCACTAAACCTCTTTTCATGGCAAGCTCCCCTCTTCTCGCCCTGCACACAATTAAGAGACTGACACACACACACTGCTTTACTCCCATCCTTTCTTGAGTGGCCAARGATCTCTACAGGAAGAAAAGGAAGAAATGGAACAGGATCTAAAGGGAACAGATAATCAGTATRGGTTTCTATCAACAATAGGGTTAACATCTTAATTCTTGCATAAAACAGGTCAGGACTTCTGCTCACAGCCCCCTGATCTGATCTGTACTCTGAGTATGGGTAAATCACCTTTAGACTGGATCAGTCAATGCAAAATTTTCATAAGACATTGAYATAACATATAATTTCAGCTATGTACTTTGGCCATGGAGAACTTCAGTTCTAYACAACACAACCCTGTGCCCTCGCATGAGAATTTGCACCTGCAGAGAGCTGCAGGCAGCACAAATCCCAATTTGCAACTAATCAGACAGAAGAGATCTTCTCATGTCAAAGATGTRCCCTGTCCTAGGAGCAGGGTCTAGAGAAAGCACTAAAAACAGCTGCAGCCTTCTCCTTTCTGAGTGAACAATTTTTATCTAATAGGAGGATGAKGGGACTTATGGGCAACTGCTGCAATTCTGCTTTCTGAACCACTATGAATATTTTCTAGCAACTCATTTCCATAAAGATTCCTTTCACTGGTTGTTGTGAACCTCCTCATTAGAAGCCACAGTCTCATTGCCTGAAAATAAATRGGAAGCAAAGAGCTGCAGGAGACAGAACATATGCTTCCTCCTCATGAAATTTGGATTCAAGTAGATATAGTGAGACGCAAACAGAATCAAAACAGCTAAATCACAGAAACAATTGTAAGTAACAGGGTTTAGATGATAAAGGAAAACATTGGTCTGATACCTAATTGGAAAGAACAGCAAATCAAGGTCCATCCAGAAAAGGTTGAAATATGCAATGCCTTTTTTCCCTTGTATCTGCACAAAATCATGTGCAGATCACACACTTGCCATAACTAATTTTAACTAGCAGCTTGGAACACRAGCTGAACAGAGTTAAAGACTGTTTGGGCAAGATGTGGCTGAGGAAATCATGGAGCACTAAATTTATTTTAAAGCATTTTAGGTGACAGCTTAAGTTCCCTACAAGGCACCGGCAATTACTTTAGAGCACGCATAGGGAGCAGCTGAGATCCCAGGGGCTGTGAGATGGTCAAACAGCACCTAGTTTTTAAGATTGGAAAAGACACATTCTGCTTTATCAGGTAGGCAACAACACAGGAGAGAACCCAGAAGTTGGGAAGATAAAACTGGCACGGGAGTCACCAGTGTGTCTGCTGCCAGAGAAACAAGAGCTGTTGGGGGACTAGTAACAGATGCCAGGCACAGGCCATAGGAGGTAATTATTCATATGAGATTTGGAAAATATGACCTAGGAAGAAGGATATTGGTTAATTGTAAAAAAAAAGAGATATAACAGCAGCCTTCCATCATACCACCAGCACCAAGAAAACTGYCATCAGTTGGTACTTTGCGAGCACCAGAAGTGACTAGCTTAATTCACAGAAAGGAAAATTAAGGACTGACACTGTGAAAGGCTTTCTCAATTATATAGACAGTCAGTCACAGAAATACATTTTCTCTCAGGAGGCTGTTGGCACCCAGCACTTGAAGCCTCCAGAAAGATGTGAAGCCAAGGGAGAGGTAACGTGGTGCAATGCAGAGCAGTGAGCGAGGAGCCCTCCGCACTCCCATTGGGCTTGTGTTTTAATGCTTATGATGTCAAAAACACAGGAGGARCATCTTACAGAAACATCACCTCCTCGAGAACAAAACACAGGGTAAAAGAATCATTTCATTTGGCACAACCGACCGCTGCTGCTCAGCACAGCACCAGCTTCACATAACCCTGTTTGAATTGCTATTACACACTTGCAAGTCAGATCAAACACATGTTATTAGCTACCCATGCCCAAGAGGCAGCACAGCACCCCTCCATGAAGGGCCTTTCTCAGCCCAGGGCTGCCAGCTTTACATTTCCCTTAGAATCACATTCAAATGCCTAAAACCAAAATGGAAAATCCTTCCTTTGCTCCGTTCCCGCTGGGCATCCTGGCTACCAAGCGTGCGGGCAGGGAGTCRTCCTGCACCTCGCGGGGCTCAGCCTGGGGCAGGCGTGGAGCCGAGTGCTGCACGAGGGTTAGGGTCAGCCTTCCTGCCTGAAAGTGGGAAGTGGGACTAACGCACCCCCAAAAGCCTCTTCCAAAAATAGTCCTGTAAATCTACCACCTAAACCAATAACCTCTAAAACACGGCTTTGTAAAATTATTTTTAATTGTAACATACTTTTGGTATCATCTCTAGGAAAAACTCTTCAACAGGAAAAGGACTTTCTGCATATCCTTATTCATTTAGCTTTGTTTATCATGCATTTGTTTAGCCCATATGGTACTTTACAAACAGGTTTATTTCAGAATCAAAAAAGAATTCTAGATTTCAAATTACTGAAGTAACACACTAAGCCTTGCTGATTTATTTTATCTTTGAAATCTTATGTAATTTCACTAACTTCTTTCTATAAATCTGAATCACACTCTATTACCAATCTATTTTCTCTCTGTATACATGTATGCAGTAATGTAGCAGATATATAATAMTAGGAATAACAATAGTAGTATTATGTGCAATTAGAGCTAGTAGCACACAAAACCAGACATTTCTAATAATAAATGACAATATTATATAAAAAGAGTATCATCTGAAAACTGATTTTATACGGCATATTAAGGACTCAATGGCTGAGGAGATCAGTTAATAGAATAAAAAGCCTTTCATCTCAAGGTCATCAATTCAAATACAAGTYTGACTGATAGTCACTGAAAGCCATTCGATGAGAGTCTTAACTTAGTCTTGTTACTAAAAATTTAGGACTGGCAATAGTATTTAGCCCCGTCCCCCGTGTGACAGCAGTCGATAGAGAATTCACATGGAGGAGCAGAGCCACGTTGGCAGGTAGAGTCCCACCTCCCGTGCCCCACGCTGCCAGCCTCGGGCTATCCRTATTTTAGCAGCTCTATTTTAGCAGCTGACTAGCAGGGAGCTGTTTGTTCTGCTGCAAAACCCMACAGCCTCGGTGCAGCCATGGCCTTATCGCTTGGAGGGCAAAGCCTGACTCAGCTCTCAGCTCCTGCCGGACCCTGCACGTCACACGTGCACGACACCCCCACGTCTGTCTCACTACTCAATTTGCTAGACTAATGCATTACCTTTATTGACATCTAAAATGGATCAAAGAAACTGAKGTCTCAAATAGCATTATTCTGGTATATATCAAATAAATTAATGTACCAAGTGAAGGCAAAACAATGGGAAAAAGCGGAATACTGGAGTAAACTGGAGCAACTGCTCAGCTAACCTCCATCATGTTGGCCAGCAAATAAATCAAATCATGTACTGTATGACTTTACAAGCACATCCTAGTCTTCTAAAACAAAGGCTCTGCAATAATTTTCCTTTGTTCCAATATAATGCCTACATAATTTACTGTTCCCTATGGTACTACATGATGCAAAGCACTGATAAGAATGCAAATGACATTGTCCTTTTCTTTGCCTTTTTATGCCGAATAAGATTTTATTTGAAAAGAGATAAACTCCCTGAATTTTCAAGGGGAAGAGCACCCCAAAATGCATTTTGCTTTTTCATTACCCACAGACAAAGCTCAGTGTTGGCATATTAAAAACTAGCTGTCCACATCCCTGTCAATATCAGTTTGCAGGTAGAAATGGGTAGACATTAAAGCATCGTTCACTATCATATGTACTAAAAAGACCTTGATCTTAAATACAGATAGTAATATAAATTCCCCATAATCTGTATTTGGAACCCACAGATTCCTCCTAAACATATGCTTAAGAATGGCACTTCCTTTTCAAACTCTGGCTAACCCCCAACTCTGGATAACCCCCAACAATCCCTTGCAATTATAACTGCTCTAAGTGTTTAAAACCATCAACTTCATGACTTGTGCAAAGCYCATCCTCAGCAGTCTCTCTCTTTAGCAGAGCCATTTTGCTTTTCAGAAGTGCCTCGACTGACAGATTCATTTTAGAGGCATCCAGCTGACAGCCAACATGGGCTCACAGACAGTCTGCATAAGAAACTCCCTTAGTGCAATTCCTCCTCAGCACAGCACAGGTTTCAGCTCCTCTACAGACMTTTCATGCCCTTGTAAAAAGAAAAGGGAAGATGCCAGATCTCTGCTCCCTGGTCCCACGTGCAGCTGCACAGTTAAGGAGCAACGTGCGCAGGCTGCATTGCAGGTTGCATTACTGCCTGCACMGACCCAGGATGCCTTCCCTGCACTGCCCAGCCACAATGTGTCATGAGAATGATGCATGCCGGGGCGCGGGTGCTGCCGGCAGCGGGGTGCTCCGCGCGCCCGGCCCCGTGGCTCATCCAGTTCCGACACCCAGCGATCAACTGGAGCCCGCAGCAGSCGAGAACAGCTTCCTGGTTGGCAACAYCAAATGCTTCCRC
>PTEX01000067.1:2820487-3011843 GCA_003342815.1 Eudromia elegans
GYGGAAGACCCRTGTTGGAAGTGGGAAGTATTAGCAGAAATAGGGAGACAGGAGCATTCTGGAGTGTGGAAAAATCCCAAATCCATCAGTTAAGGTCATTTGCTCATGTGACACGTCGCTGCAKTCAATTTTTGGAGATAAGCGTGCGACAATCTGACTGGAGGAATTTTCCTTTAATGCATTATTAATTCATTTATTATTACAGTTATTATAATCTTTATGAAGGGCACTGAAGCTCAATTTGTTCTATAACTGCTAATGCTTTTAATGAGCCTTTCTTTTTCTTTCTTTTTTTCTTTTTCTACCCTCAGGACAGGAGTTTTCTTTAACCAGTTGTTTGGCGTCTTAGAGGAAAGGAGCAAATGCCATGACATGTATCCTATTTATAAACACAACTTCATTAATCATGCCCKGAATTTTAAATGAAAACAAATGAGCACTAACTTTTAAAATACCATTCAAATACCTTTTAAAAGGTAATTGACTCTCAAGCTCTAAATATAGAAGTGTGCTTATAATCAAACTTGATCAGCGATATAATGCAATGAAATTATAATTACAGTTAACCTATTGGGTAATGAGAAGAATTAAATTTAAATAAAAAGATCCCCTCCCCTTATCTGTGAGGCTGCTCTGGGAACATATATTAACTTAAGTGCGACCCCCTGTCTGAATGACTTCAGTTCATACTCAGTCATGCAGGGCAGAAAGGTCACAACGCTCATCCGCACACTGAGAAACTAGTTCAGTGGTAGGAAAAATGGCTTATAAAGTAGAAAAGCAGATGTCAGGAAAGTCGGGAAATAGAAGAAAGAAAAKAGAGTATTTTCCAAGTGTACATTATGTTTCTGCCGTGCCCGGAGCCAAGGGCACAGCCAGGTACAGGGACACCACCACTCGGCAACTTTTTGGCCACAACAGAAAGCCAGATATAAAAATATACTCAAGTTCACATTKCAAATGTTACTCCTACATTTCTCTTTCTGCCTTTAAATGGAACAGSCTGCCAGGCTGCCTGACAGCATCACAGCCAATACTGGAAAAGGTCTTCAAAATAAAAARAAATACAGGTTTATACATTTTTGARATATGTAAGAAACAAAAGGGTCTGTCCCACAAAAGGAGAGTCAATCTTTGTTATCCTTGCCCATGCATACCTAAAATACAGGCAGTCTCCACACAGTGACCTTTCCAGACGGCTGGTCTTCAAAGGCAGGAAGTTTCTAAGCTGACACCCTGACAAGGAACRGGAGCTTCTCGGTGCAGACCCTCTCCTAGAGGGAGAGGAGGCAAAACGCAGGCTGACTTCATGAAGAACTAGGTTCACACAGCAGCATCTGAACTACACTGCTCGCTTAATAGAAATGTGGTGAAAATCAGTATTTTACCTCCTACATGAAAAAATCACTGGCTGCGAGGAAAAATAAACTCACAGTGGTATTGTAAAACACATAAAAATGTTTTACTAAAAAACAGTTTAAGGCAAGATTCAAACTAGTTTATCTGCAACTATATCACCAAGGGGTTTACAAAATAGAAGTCAAAAGTAGATAAATAAGAACAATGTTTTCAGACCCATTAGTAAAGACTATGAAGCAAAATAAAGAAAATCACCCAGAATGATAAGAAAGAAGATATAAGTTCTCAAAAGAAAGTTAAGGTGCAAATAACTCCCATTATCTACAATGTKTTTAGCTCCCATAGAGCTCCCATAACAAAGATTCATTAGAAATGCATATTTAAACTCCGGGGCACTGGTAGCACAGGCCCCCTTTTCACAAGCCACAAACAGAAAACAGAACAAAAATTCTATCTTTTAAGTGAATAAGACTAAAAAACAACAGCTAAGCCACCCTTGCTAGCAAGGTTATGTGCTCAGGGGCATCTCTAGCTAGGAAGGGTCCCCTGGTACTTCCTTCTCTCCTGACAACGGAGAAGGCCGGGAAAGGCCAAGACACAACTAATGCCACRGCTTTGAGGCTCCTTTCACCCAACACTGGCTGCTGGCAATGTCACCACTAARGCCAGGCTTGTTCTCTGTTTCTTTTCAACAGGGCGCAGGGGTGCTTTAGAGACAGGCAAGACCCACCACTGCAGATCCGTCTCCTCAGATGTTGGCAATAGCATCACCATCGATCACTCGCCTGGATGGCACCATCGCCAGCCACGAGAAGCACGTCAAAGAAGTCCAAGAGCAGAATGCAATCATTACACCACAATTCCTACATGCTGAACAGCCAGACAGATCCTATTTCTTCCTAATGTAAAAGCCAAAAGCTCTTCCCCATTAGTAAAACAAGACAAAGACTAATTTAGTCTCAGCTACATGTATGATAATGAATGACTCTTCATTCATTTAAAAATAACAGACAACAATTGTATCTGAAGTTGGAATGACCTTGCAGACTTGGAAACTAGGACTGTTTCCTTCGAGTAATTTAATGCATATATTCAGGAATGTAGTCAACATGCAAATCTTTACCTGTATATACACATGCACATAAGTAAACATGCTTATGCTTTCACAGAATGCATAGCAAAAAGTATGAAATAGATCTAAAATAAGTACAGTGACTACTACAATTAATAAATGAGGTCTGATACACCCAAAACGCAGCTACTTATTTAAAAAAACATTTCTAACCAGAACATAGAGCTGCTTCTTTGATAGTATGGTCAATTAGTGGGTTTACATCTGAACCATTCTCCCTACTTTACCAGAGGGAAATACAAATTTCAATAGGGGCACGTCAGATGTTGCAATGATCTAAAAATAGCATTTTTATCAATAAAATGCCTTTGTTTTCCATTTTTTCTCCATATCACCGAGTTTATCTCTGATCTCATTCTCTATGCCCTCCAATTAACTACAAAAGGACAGTTTTCATTCTACATTTGAATAACAGGAACAATGTACTCTATGGAATAGAAAAATGAGCTGAAGTGAGAARACCTGATTCTAATTCTAAATCTGACACTGACCCAGTTTGTGACCTTGGCATGAGTCACTTCACTTCTCTCCTCCTCTGTTTCCTCCCTCTTTGTCTCTCTTGTCTACTTATAAGTCTCCTAAAGCCCATTAAGTGTCTGTATAGAACTGCACAGATAAGACTCACTTTTCATTAGAATCACCAGATAACACACAAACATAAATAATATACCTTATCAATCATCACTTACAGTCTTTTACTGCTGTCACTAATGTGATGCAAGATCTCAAATGGATTTTTTGTAGTTACTCTCATTTAAAATGAAGTATAAAAAAAGGTCTGTAAAGGAGAAGTGAATTCAAAAAAGAACCACCTTCCATACCTGTTTCCCCACTCATACCTCGAGCACCCTGCAAAGTAGGAAGCTTCAGCATCCGTTGCTCATGCAGGTTGAGGGCTGCTCCGCACCCGCAGACCTGTGCTCTGACACGGGCCTAAGCGAGCAAAGAATAGGGACGATTCAGACCCCTTTTCTTGCTCACCCAAAGGAGTATATGCAAAAGCAATTCCCAGACATTTTGCTATGTGATACAGGAGCAAGAGAAGCAGTCCCGCTTTCTTCCTCCTTCCTTTGTGGGTCACCTCTAAGAGTGATTTACTTTCAGGACTCTCTGTATGAATGACAAGATATTCAGCAAGATGTCTTAAGGGAAAAGAAGCGATAAAGAGAAATTCAGCCAACCTATTTTCTTTTTTGTCACTASTTGGTAATCTCTTTATCGGGTCTCATTTCACCATCACCGATGGACTTATTTCCCCATAGACAGACCCAATCCCTTTTCCCAGCACACACACACGTGCATGCTCATCTCTTCAGCACAACATTTCAGTTTYGTATTTCACTATCTCCCCCTTACTCTGGTGTATACAGCCAAATTCAGCACACTATACAGCCAAATTAAGCACACTTAGATGTGTGCACATCTCTGCTTATTGCGCACATGCACCTTTATTCTTCCATGGAGTTCCTGGGCTTATGGGCATACACAGAAGAGCTTCCTTCCCAGAAAAGGGCCCAGTTTCACTGAGACACAATCCATTAGCATATGCAATACATACTTATGTACAACCCCTTYGTCAGTAAATTATGGCTTCTAACATCTATAACAATCACTTTCAAAAGTTCTGCAGTATTTGGGAACCTGAGTTCCCATTTCCTCAAAGCTTCTCTGGAGCCTTTAGCACAGAACTCCTTACTTTCCTAAGGAGTTTCCTAGGACTCTGCCTTTTCCACCGTAAACTGAATTTGAATGCCAAGCACGAATGGCCTGACATACAGCCTGGGCCAGCTGGGTATAATCCAGTTCAGGCCGTGTGAGCTCGGGGCCACGGCAAACGCAGAGCCAGTGCAGTCCCCTCGGCACTCGCCACGGCTCAGTTCATAACCYAGAAGCACAGAGCAGAAAATGCCTCTGTCCCTCAAACTACCCAGCCAAGAAACAGAGTGAAATAAAGGCTAATCTCACTTGATCCCATGGATGGATTTAGTTCTTTAAAGACCAGTGTTGTTCTTGCTATATAGGGGCAGATCTTCTGATTTTACATATTCCCCAGCTACCTCTATACCAAGCCAAAACATATTGATTAAACATCTCAAAAAAACAAACAAACAAAAAAACCTCCATTTTATTTAGACACACAGAAAAGGAGAAAATTCACCATTGCTTTACTAAGGGATACCAAGGGAGGAGGGAACTATGATCCTTAATCTGACTCAGAAATCACAGAAAAGGACAGTAACACAAGTGCCTTATAGCTGAGTTCGTTTCAGTGAAACGTCTCCTATCTTCACCAGCTGGTTGCCTGCTTCCATTTATGTAGTGCAACCTGGACTTATTGATCTGGTAAGCTTTAAATTGCAGCTATCCATGAAAAAAGCACAAAGACAAACTGCAGCAGGAGGGAGCAGAGCTGATAAAGGCATTCTGAAGAGCTCCTTACTTTTGCTACAAGAAAACCTTAATAGAATTTCCTGGAAAGAAGGTCTGGAGCACTGGAATTATCAGCAGGCTGTAGGCATGGAGGAGGGGTAAGCARAGCTTACAGAATGAAGGAAAGGATCTATGTCACAAATGGTTCGAGTCAGTGAAATGTATAGGAAAACTTGGGAAAATTAAGATACAGTATCAGGAACTTGGTCTGCCTTGGTAAGCATTTTGTATTATGTTCATAGGCCATGCGGTTGTATTTTCTCTTGTTTCAGACAGTACAACCCTGTACCCAAAACTAAAAATAAATACGATTTGAGATAATACAGGTTTTTACCTAGATGGATTATGAATACAGTGCAACATGGCCACACTACTATTGAGAATGWCCAGTAAAAAAGTATGTTTTTCTAATTCTTAAATAACGTGATTGCTTTATTTTTAGCAACACTAAGAAAGTATTACCCTCACAGGAATAGAATTAATCCATCCAATTTACTAAACATATTTTGCCAATATTTAGGTATTCCATCAGGAAAAAAAAAGAAAAAAGAATAAAATGTTTGTTTCAGGTCAGTTTGCCATCTAGAATATGGGAGCTCCTAATAATTATTACAAACACACTGCTGCAAGTTTCCTCAAATATTTGTTGATATATTACAAAAAAGGTTGCTGTAGTACAAACAGAACCTTGAACACTAATCACAGCTGTGCGGGAGCATCACGCGATCTCTGCTAACAATTCCTACGATTTATGGTACCAATGAAAGAACGCAGCCGTGAACAAGTTTTATGAACCCAGCACGCGGGGCCGGATTCTGCTCCATGATTACTCAGGCATAAGAGATGTAGCAGTCACTTGCAGGTACATAACTCAGCGCTGCAGTGATCTCAGCAATACAGGTACACGGTATTAAAAGCTGCTCTATCAGTTACCAGGAGAAAAATGAGCTCAGTTCGACCCCACGTTCGAGCACCCACGCGCCGCCTCCGAGGCTTCTCTGCAGCGGAGCACGTYCCAGGAATTACCCCTACAGAAACCATCCAGGTCTGTGCAAACGCATTCAGGTCTTATCCACAACACGGTCACACAATGAAGGTTGGTGGGTGCTCAGCAGCTGAACCCAATGCCATGACATACATATACATGCTGCATTTAAACTTACAGTGAGCACCAGCTGCTGTTGTCCCTTCAGGAGGACTGTGACTGCCCAGAGTCACCTCTGTCAATATTTGCACCTTGGCTCGCTAAAGCCTGACTGTCAATAAAAGTCAGTGAGCTCAACCAACACCACCACAAGAGCCTGCCCGTACCTTGGGGGAACATTTGGCACACTTAGTAGCTGCTTATTAGTTAGAATGATTTTCCATTTACAGTCCCCAAGGTATAGAACATGCTTTCCCTTGATTTTAATAACGTTCTAACTCGTAATTCATATCTTTGCTGCATCCCTACCCGGTGTTCTCCAAACACAGCATATATGCGAACAGGACACTGCATGGATCCAGTATATGATGGGCAGAGGTTTGCTCCCAGATGGGTGATGCAGCACCAGGACATACTACATGCCAGTCAAGGGGGAGAAGCAAACAAACAAAACCCACCTAATTGTAATTCAGCATCCTCAGAATTCAAATTAAATCTCGGTTTTTCTCACTCATGCCAAAAACCACATTCTCAGATATCTTAGAGCAAAACTTCAGCTGGGATAAGCATCTAGTTCTGTTTAAGTTATTTTCACTTACACCAGTTGACAATGTAGTTCTCTAATATTTCCTAGTTGTTAAAAATTTAGCCAAGGAGGCTCTAGGTTCTCAAAGTCCATCGGATGACCTGTCCTTAACGATATGCCAACACAGAAAGATCTCCTCCACTTCCAATTTACCAGCTAACAGCAAATCCTTTTCAGAAAAGATTCTGAAACTCTTAACACCATCAGTTTTGCTGATGTCCTGTTCATAATTGATTCAGAATACAGCTTTAGTGAAGAAATACTTTTTCCCACATTTTAAAGGATCTTTAATGCTAACCTGTAATTTTCAAGATTTTTTCCATGGAAATGCCTTTTAGATGCAACTGACAAACATTCAGTGTTATTCAATATAATTCCCTTGCCTGACTCTAATCTCCATGTGGCCATCAGCACTGTGCTTGCATGTGTGATGGCTACRGCTATGCCATGGAAACAAAGTGCAGGCTGTTCACAACAGCAAACTCCCATCTAGCACTTTTCAGCACCAAGTCTCCAAGCATTCTGCAAAGAAGGAAGCCCTGTCAGCCCCGGCGCACAGAGGCCCTTTGCAGCACTAGGTAATTACAGAGCCAGAAATAACACTTCCGAGACCCCAGCTAATAGCATAACCAGTAAGTAATAGCACAGGGCACTTTATTAACACAGAATAGGATTGAGGTCAAGATGGGCCACTTCAGTGTTGCAACTTTTGAACTGCTGAAAGTACAAAGAGGAAAGTRCAATGGGAAAAAATCCATTAAATCAGTTCAAGCAGTGCTCTACTGACACTTAAGACTTGAAGTGTGCTATTAACTTCTTCTGTCCACAGATATGCACAAAGATTTTATGCCAACCACCTCTCATCCAGGAAAGTAYTTAAGTGTATGTTTAAGTTAGCATGTAGCACAAACACATACAATCAAATACAGTTTAAATATTTGCAGAGAAGAACTGGCATACAAGAACTCTATGCTTCTACTGGAAAAATAATTCTAGGCTTAAAAGAGGTCCAAAATCATGCTCAGAAAACAGAATTTTCCCCAAAAGAGGAAAACTGTTGGCTGCGCATGCTGCTCTGCATGAACCAAGTAATGGGCTGTGTGAGAGCTAGTGCCTGTGAGTCAGATTCAGAGAGGAGGCCAGCACGAAGAACTTGGCCACTGCTACAGACCATGAGATCAGGAAGTGGAAGTGGCTGAAACTTCATTTAAGCAGCCTTCGCAGTCAAAGGCCCTGATSCTCCTGAGGCACCAGGCAGGTTGGGGAGGTGAAGGCTGATTGCACCCGTCATATGGTAACCATAAGACAGCAGAGTTCAAGACYACAATGAAAGCGAGGAAGGAAAGCAGCAGAATATTGATCCTGAACTGCAGGGGAGTTGGCTCGGGCTTGCTGAGGGAAGAGCCAGCAGGATGCCACAGAAGCCTGTCCTGGAGGGCAGAAGGGCATGGGAGAGCTGCCTGATCTTCAAGGACAAGCTCCTCAAAGCACAGGATCAATCCACCTGATGTGTRGGGAGTAACATAGACGTGGCAGAAGGCCGACTTGGCTGCATGTGCCATTCCTAACTGAGCTCAAAGCAAAGCAAAAGTGAACAGAAGGTGGAAGTRGAGAAAAACTACCCAGGAGGACTGCAGAAACACGGCCCAAGGCTTGCAGGGCTGGAATCAGGAAAGCCAAGCCCCAACTGGAGATTAAACTGGCAAGTGGTGTGATGGAAAACAAGAAAGCTTCACTTATAGCTACATCTGCAACAAAAACAAGACCAAGGAACACATGGGTCACTCACGAACAGGGCAGGGGAACCAGTGGCAGAGGACACAGAAAAGGATGAGGTATTCAGTGACTTCTTTTTGCCTCAGCCTCTACTAGCAAGGCCTGCTTTCAGGCCACCCAGGTTCATGTTCCTAATGGCTTCATTTGGGGTGGCAAAAYAACATCTATAGTAGAAGTTAATTGAGTTTGTGACCACTAAATCAAATTGGGTGTACATAGATCTATGAATCTGTATGGAATGGTCCAGAGGTACAGGGAACTGTCTGCCATCATCACAAGGCTACTCTCTCCAGCTCCGAAGAACTGACAACTGGGGAATGGTTTTGATGAGAGGAAAATGCGTATGGCACTACTACCAAGAGCAAGAAGGCACAACATYCAAGGAACAAAAAACCAATCCCCTTCACCTCAGTCCTAAAGACATAAACCCTTCTGGAAGCAATTTCCAAGCACATGAAGGACAGCACCGTGAAGGGGAAGCTAGCACAGACTTTCAAGAACAAAAGGGCCTGTCAAACCTGATCGCGTTCTGTGCTAAGTAGATAAGGCAAAAGAGTGACTCTTGTTCAGCCTGACTTGACACAAGGCTTGGACACAGTCCCCCACAATAACCTTGCAGGCAAATTGAGATTTGGACCAAACGGGTGAACTACAAGTTGAGTGGGAAAGAARCTGGCGCCCAGGGCTCAAAGACTGGTCAGCAGTATGAAGCACAGCTTCAAGCCAGTTAGAGTGGTCTACCTTAGAGGTTGATTCTAGGGCCATCTGTTTAACTGCTTAATGTCCTCAATAAAGTTTGGGCAAGAGGAGGGAATACCCAATCAGCAAGGTTCCAGACAGCACCAGAAAATGAGGGAGCAGTTGATACACCACWGGGTAAGACGACCATTCAGAGGGTTTGACACTGGCTGGAGAAATGGGCTGAACAAAAACTCATGATATTCAGCAAAAAATAAATGCCAAGACCTGCACTTGTTACCTATTCACAGTACAGCATYACCTGATAGAAAGTAGCTTTGSAGAGAAGAACCCAGGTGACACAYTGCTTGTGTGACCCATTACAAAGAACATGCCCTTGTAGTGATGAGAGCCAGCCACACAGTGAGTGGCAGTGGGAGCAGCACAGGAGCAGGCCGAGGGAGGTGATTAAATCCCTTTATTTGGCACTTGTGAATTGCATTTTTGCAATTACAGTGGAATACAGTGTCCAGGTTTGGCTTCCCTGTTACAAAATAGATAATACTTATACTGATAGACCCAAAATAGACCATGCCTATACTTGCAGAAGTCAGCAGCAAGGACCAAGGACAAGGAAAGGCTGAGAAAACAGTGTTTGTTCAGGCCTTGAGACAAGAAGGTTAATTACTGTTCTTAACTGGATGAAGTTCTAAGCACCTSATCTAGCTTCGAAGTTGGTCTTGCTTTCAGCAGGAGAGTGGATCAGATGACCTCCAAAGGTCCCTTTCAACATAAATTWTTACACAATATTAATGGTTTCTCCTTCACGTGAGTTTGTTGTGGGGCATTAGCTTGTAAGGAACCATTCAAAGTAATTATTCTGCATTTGCACAACACTCCCAAATGCAATAAAAAATTCCATACATATTTGAGAAGCACCCAATTGCAGGTGAAGAAWATTGCAGTCCAAGAGGCAGTCAGCTGGAACCAATTAAAACACAATCAACCTCCCATGACACCAAAATGCCTAATTGAGCTCATACCCTCTATATGAGATGGAAATTTTGCCTTCTCTGTGGAAGCCCAAAATGGGAGTTTACTGCTCTGTGTCTTTGTAAATTAAGATCATTACCTAAATGTAATGGTCAAAACAGGAGATGCCTCTATCGATTAAAATATGATATTCTCTCCTCTAAGAAGAAAGCACTAAAAGACTTCCCTTGGAAAAATAAGGCTTTAGCTGTTTAGTTACAGATACCCCTTTTCAACCTCCTGACAAATGTAGAACGTGGGAATGAAAGGATGCAGATGCATATTTGGAATTAAACTTCAAACACAACTGGTTCATTAGTTTTAACATTATAAAAAGTAAGACCTTTGAACTAACAGCTATGGTTTAACAAACTTAAAGAAGATAAAAATCAAAATATATATAATATATATAATATATAATATATATAAAGTTATGATAAAAATCAGTTACTCAGTATTTATACCTACTGAATAATGCATTCATTACTATTCATTCTCATTACTGTTCATTTTATGACTGTCATAAAAAGTAGGGTGACTTAGTGACAGCTTTTAAAGTATATTTACTGTCTGAGGAACCAAAATAACTGAATTTCTGGAATTTTAATTTCAAGTATGGCTGCATTGCCAAGGTTATACCGATGTAATCATATCTTAATCCCATTTTTTTTTCCTTTTATATATTCTTAATATTTTGAGTTAGTTTGAGTAATGCTTTTGCTTTCTCTTTTCCTAGGAAAGTGCATGTTTCACTTMAACTGAGTTTTACCAAGCTGTGAAAATCACAAAAGGTACAATTGACATTTTCTCYGTTAATTAGTCCATAAAAATGCTAATTTTTCTAATGAATCAAATTGAAATATCACAGGGGTGCGTAACAGTGCAAATACCAAGTTTGTTTATTGGGCAGGCTCTCAGATTCATTCTGCTAATCACTAATGTGCCATTTGATAACTTACAAAGCCAGTAGTATAATAAYGTTCATGATGCAAAATATGCACTTTTWATTTTTTGTGCAGAATAATGATAGTTACGTTCTGCATCCTGGCACAACGACACACATTTATAATATATGAAAAAAGAGCCCTCTTTACATCCCAGATCCTCAGCTGCAGTGAATCCTTGTATCTCCATTAAAGTAGAGGTCCTCTGCCTGTTTACTCAAGCTGAGGATATGACCATAAATCTTTATTCTGCCCAATTTCACTGTTAATATAGTCCATTTCTGAAACTGATAAAATAATACTTTCTTTTTTCATGGACCAGTGGTTAATAATGTCACTATTCTGAAACGTTCGAGTGAGAGACTGCAATCATTGTCTGCCTGCTTCACAGCATCTTGCTCTATTTTTTCCTGCACTTACACTTTTGCTCCTGCCTTCTGCGTTGGCAGATACTAAGGCACTTGTATCCAAGCTGCCAATCTAGGAAAGACTGGTCTTTTTTCAAGTCAAAATCTAGGAGAATCAATGAGCTCTTAGAGGAAATCTCTTAGGGCTTGACCTTCAGGGTGGCCTTTTACTCTCCAAACTCTGATTCGAACCAGTCAGTCCTTGGTAAAAGATTGAAAAAAAAAAAAAAAAAAAAAAAAAAAAAGAAAAAAAAAAAAGGATTGTTGCCTATTGGCAGCACCGAAATCTAAGCAGGAATTAAGCAGCCTGAAAAGCCTTTAAATTCAGCTTATCACTCTCCCAGTGCTCTCCATATATTCTCTATGACCCTGTGTTCCTTTACCCCTTTGATCATTTTATATTGAAGTACTCTCTTGTTTAATACGTGGCTAAGATGACTGCATGATAACATCAAAACAGAAGAGAACATAAAGAACATGAAAGAATACGAAGTCAATAGCTTTGCCAATCACAGCGCATAAACAGGCCCGGTTGAAAGCCCACGGTATTACAGTGCTGTCTTTATGCTCTTACAGAATCTAACAAAGACGTATGCAGCATTAAGGCCAAGTACAAGCTGATGATTAAAACTAGCTGAGGCTTTCTTTATTTTCCTTTAAATGTTACTCACTCATTCAAAAGGTTCAGCTCAATGAATCAAGTACCTGTCTTTGTCCCTCATCCCAATGGCCAACTATGTTGGCTGAGCCAACAGTCYGGTCTCTGTAGAAACTCAAGGCCTCTCCTCCCGTGTTGTCTCTGAACGTGCTCGCAGAAAGTATAGAAATTGCAGAAGTTGAAAAACGTGCTCCATCACCCTTTTATTTTCAACATCTTCCTTACAACAGAGCCCAAATCRTGCTGTAACCAGTTCCAAAGGTTTTACTGGCAAGAAGCAAAAAGGGGGRCATGCATCCCAATTCAGCACTACTACCAAGGCTTCTGTTTCAGGGCTGTGTTTGATCATGATCCCCAACATTCATTTCTTTCATTCTTTTCACAAAACTACAGGGTAGATGTTGGAGCCCAGACATACTGAAGAGTTGACACCTCCTGTCTAGAACTCATCTCACACTTGGTTTCCAAACTGTACTTCTTGGCTGTTTACACTCCTGCTAACCTGCCAAAATCATTTCACCTGCTTAGAAGGTGACATATATCACTTCGAGCCAAGTTCTGTTATTCATCAGACACCAGGATGGCAGTTCCATGAGTGACTGCTAATTATCCCTTCCCACTGCATAGTCAGTGAGCTGCATTTTCAGCTGCAATTTATTCTTCTTCCTATGGAATCTCGAGGTGGGATCTGAGGCCTATTGAAGTCAATGACAAAAGCCTCATTGTCATCAATTATATTGGGATTTCATCTTTTAATGGAAAAAGATCTACTTAATGGTTCTTTAGCACAAGATGTCAAACCTTTGAGACAACAACTGACACAAGAGCAASATGCACACACGGACAGGACACAAGGCCTCCTAAAGCAGCTCCCCGCACCATCGGAGCCCTCTTGCAGGCCTAGGCGGCTTGTTGCACGTTCACGTTTCAGGAGCTCCACAGCAGCAAACATCCTCACGCCTGCTCAAGCCAGCACACATACACAGGTCTGCCTCTGTTTGGGGACAACTGCACTTTGTTCCCTGGCAAGGCCACCTGCTTCACTCATTGGGCTGCCCTCCACTGCCGACCCTCGCTTGGCTCTTTCCCACACAGTGTCTAGCAGGAAGAAACTACCCCRTCTACAGAAGCAGCCTGGAGTAACTGCTGCGTTACACATTCACTGCTCCTTAACTTCCTCAGCAGAGGCAAGACAGTCAATGAACAAGAAAGCAAAATGAATCTTATCCTTCACTGACTTCTATTTCTCCTCTCGGACATGCTGGCAGGGAGAGACTAAGTATCATCCAAAGCGTTCACTTCTTACAGGAAAAATAAATCACCGTTTTCATCTACGAGAATGCTTCCAAAAAGAAAATAAGAAAAGAACAGGAAAATACGCGTGCCAAGAGCACACACTTGGTGACATCCAGGCTTTGCCTGTCCTTTGGCTGGTTGTGCTTTCCACAGGCTGCTCCGAGCCACCTTCTCGCATGGCTCCTGCTTTGCTCTTGCTCCCCTGCAGACRTGCAGGGGTTGCACTGCTCCAGTTTTCCTAACCCCTGAAGGATCTCCTTCCCTGTGCAATAATGGGAGTCTGGTCCCTCTCCCTCCCTGGGCATCTCCTCAGCTCCCTCCTTCCACCCAGTGCTTCACGCTACAGAAACAGGAGGCATTTTCACAACCACTTGCCACATYGACAGAGAAGTAAATTCACACTCTCAGAGGAAGAGAGATACATATATGGTGGGTTTGGTTTTTTTTTGCACCATCCTTTTTTTGGCTCTTCCACTTGTCTCCAGATTGCCACATTTACCCCAACTGCTACCCAGCGCTCGCTCACTCCCTGCCTCCTGTACAACGAGCAACTCCTGCAACTTCTYCAGCTTGCACTGGCTGAGGAGCTAGTAACGAATTCCCCTAGCAAATGTGTTTATCACAGGAGAATAGCACTAGCTGAGGCGCAGCTGTTTGCACTTCATCATGGTCCCCAGGGAGTAAAACAGCCCCCAGGGCAGCCATCGCAGCAGCTCCGGGAACACAGCCAGGTCCAGGGCAAGCAGCAAGCAGGCATCGCTCATCCCCATCCCACCTGCATGAACAGCAGGACGCGGCCTCGCCTGAGCAGGTAAGGGGCAGGACGTGTCTCTCCTGAGGGCAACAGCAGCGGCAAGCTAAGCTCCGAGGCATTTATTTTGCAGTTGGTTGAGACACCAGCAGGGKCTCGCCAGCCATTTTGAGTGTGCCAAGCTGAATGATATCCAGCACAACCCCATCCTGCTGACGCGGTTAAACATTGCAGGGAATAGGGCAAAAGTCTCCTGTTCATGTGCAAACTCCATTTCAAGACCTTGGCRTAAAGGAAACCTGCAAACACACTTAAAATCCTTGTTCCAGACAAATTCTCAGTACAGCCAGCATGATGTTATTTGGATACGTTTCTCTGCTCCTGCACCAGGTGGCTGCAAGTTTGTCCCTTTGTTCCTTGCAGGGCTTGTGATCCCCACACCTCCCCTGCGCTCCGTAAAAGCACAGAGCTGACCACTGAGGATTAGTCTCCAGAGCATCTAAATTACCCCAGCCTTGTAAAATCTCAAGCAAGTTTTTATTTATGTCYTTTAAACCCAATGCTTTATGCAAGAATTGCTGAAATTAACAGCAATTCTTATGCATGGACAGGGAAAAAAGATAAGAATAAATCATACTTCATATGCAACATGTACTCTGACAGAAGGATGTAAATGAAGATGGAATTTAGAAACTATTTAAAATCAGAAGCAGAATCCATGAAAGCAACACACAAACCCCATGCAAAAAAAAAAAAATCAATGTGCAGCACACTGGTTGCCTGCAAAATTAGACAATTAATTCTGTGTAAACTAACCTATCAGGAAACCACACTGTGGGGATTCTGATAGCTGTTATTGCAGTACACTATATTAAGAAGAGAGCGCTTTAATGAGATCCCTGGAGAGTCTCAACAGACTTGGATCTTCCTCTTGAAAAGACCATTTTTACCCCATTTAACTACCAGTATGTTGCAACTCTAATACATACATGAACCTCCCCCCCAAAAAAGGGGGGGAGGGGGGCAAAAAAMCCTATTAACACAGTTATCAGTACCAATGATCATTTTGCTTCTCAGAATCAAAAGAGACATTTTGCTGTCTTCAATATATGAGATGCATCAGATATAACACCTGCATATTAAAACCCAAGGCAGTATTAAAAGCATTTGCAGCCAAAAGAGCAGCAGCACAGAGGCTTTTACATAGGAGGGTGTGTTTAAAAACAAAACCAAACCCCATGTAGTGCTTTAACAGAACAATCTCCAATCTGGCTTTATTATACTTTATTTTTCTGTAAATAAAGCCTTAATGTATAGCTTGCCAAGTGCAGCAAATGCCCCAGTTTAATATTTTTTTTCCAAGGACTATAGTCAGCCTCACATTCAAAATGGCTGTTTTTCAAACTGATTCCTTGCTGCACAATAACAGCTGTAAAACAGCAAGCCAGACTATTTGAATGAGAAGCCTAGTGGTAGCGTTAGAGGCTCTTGTTTTCTTTGCAGATTCTCTGGAATATATCAAGAATCATGCTTATGTCCTGTTATCAAAGGAATCACTATTCTCAGCTTTTGAGGAGCTTTCTCAGTGAAGCCTAGGGATTTTTCCCATCACATTACCTGTTGAACAGAAGTGCTTCTACTACACGATGCCCTCCCCCACAATCCAAGAGCAAAAAACTGTAAAATGATTTTCACTTTACAGTACGAAGTGCAAAACATTAGCAAACTGACACAGAAAGGCACCCCGCRAAGTTTGATGAATTGCTGCATTTCATCTCCAACCACACTGTGAGAGGTTGCAAGATAATATAGGCTTTATTGTTTTCATATAATGGGCAGGGTTATGGTGGCAAAGTTGATTAATAATATTTTGACACTTAGGCAAGTTAACAGGTTGAAGAGTTATTGGGATTAACGCACAGGGTAAGCGGCTGCGGATTGCCAAGCCAAGTGCTGGCATCCAGAGCGCGGTTACAACAACCATGCTGGCCAGCCCCACGCTCGCAGGGGGCTCGTGGCCACCGCCGTGGCACAAGAGCCTCTCCTTGTCGTGGGGCACCTCCGTGAGCGCTCACCTACGGCCACGGCACAGCCAAAGCCAGCTCTCAACACTAGCACAGCCCTAATTGATTTTGCAACACTACGAGGCTGAGAGGGAGTTCAAATGCAATTTTTGAGGCCTAATATTTGCACAGGCAAACATTTGTTTACCTGCGAGCTGTATAAGGCAGCATGTCTGCAGAGCTGGGATGGCCTCTCCAGCAGTTCTCTCCAGCTTCGATTAGCTGACTCCATAGCCAGCCCTATAAATATTCTTAACATTTGCACCCAATGGACCAAGTATTTTGTTGAGCAGACTAATTGGTTCACAACCCCTGCTAAGTATCAGCCGTATCATCCCACACCGCCACAGGCTACTACCATCATTAGCCAAGTGACAATCTCCTAGAGAATTTTGGCTCTTTAATCTCCATCCTCCCGGAGGACATCAGGCTTATTGCTGGTTAAGCCCATCAGAGCTCCCTCTCATCCCCGTGCTAGGCTGTATCTCCATGCAGAAAGGCAACACCTCGTGAACACAGCAGCAGCGCGTGCCGGGGCTCCCCACAGGACATGCAGGACCCTGCCCTGGGCTAAGGGGGTCAGATCCTGCCCACACACCCAYGAGCAGAGCTCCTCCAGCTGCTCCTGGGCACCACCACAGAGGGGTTCCCTAACAGCTCTCACTGAAGTCACAGGTGGATGAGACCAGTCCTCCCTCAGCCCCTGCTGAGTCTGGTCTGTTTCCCACCCAAGGACTGAAGCAAAGTGTCTTTCTTGACAGGCTAGGGAATGGAGAAGTGTTTCTGTTTCTTTAGTTTCATTGGAAAGAAAAGGTTCTGCCTTTGACTTCAGAAAAAAGTTTAAGCTGAAGTGAAACTTCAAATCACTGGAAAGAGCTAGAATATTTAATCATCTGCCACTTCAAAAGATGCCCGTGTCGCATACAAACACCAATAGCTCACAGACTGCTATGCACTGCTCTCCACTAACTCCCRAAATAGGGAAAACACAATTAAGACAATTCTTCTCCTTATCAAATTTCTCCCCATTCAAATGGGGAAAAGCAAGGATCTTGACACATGCAAATTCTTCTGCAGCCATCAGGAAGTCATCAGCTAGGAGAATCCTGGGCAAGGTCTCTGCTTTCAGARCACATTTTTTGTCCTCTTAGGAGGATCTTTTGTTCCCTCATGTCAGAGATTCATCTGAGCAATTAAAATAAGTAATAGAGGTGAGGGGTGGTTTTTTTTTTTTTAGCCACAGGTCTGCACACTTTTTCAACTTTTTTCTGTTCGTATAAAAAAGGAGTGAGAAAAACTTCCAAATTTGGCAGAAACTGCAGTTCAATAAATATATAAAAGTTAAAGAATCAGCTACTGGTCTTGTATAATGTAAGCAGGCAAAGCAAATCCTTCCTATCTTTGATTTAATGAAAATAAATTAAGTTTACCAGATGCCATGTTTTATTCTTAGTATATAATCCTCGACCTGTTAATTTTATTCACCCAGCATGCTTGTGTGAAACTCTCAGCATTGTAAATCTCAAAAGAAAAACCAAGATTTGCTCTCTTGAAGCAAAGCAGATTTATCCCTATAACTTTCACACGACACTACACAGGGCCACAAAACTCAGCCGCCAGAATCGGCCCCAACCCTCACAGATGCTGGCCCAGGTGCCGTCAGTGCTCCTTTCAGGAGCTCACTCTGCCTCATACAATTTTGATGTTGTTCCTTTCCTCGTCCTTCCTGTTTTTCCWCCTTTCATTGCATTTCTTGATCAAAACTAGTATTTCAGTACTTTTCTTATTCRTACCCTATTTGCAACAGCAATTAAGAAAAAATAGCAAAAATGGCTAAAGCAGCAAGCGCTTGAAGGAAAACGGTTATTAAAAGAATGAAGTCAAAGCAGCTCACTCAGGAACACTACCTCTCTTGTGTCCAAATCTGAAACAGAGCAATAAACTCTGGTCTGAACCCTGGGGTTAYGCTCCAGCAATACCCTCCCACTACAGAAAATGATCAGCATGCACAACACTTTTTTCCTTTGAGTCATGCTGAGAAATCTCCGCAATTTGTAGCTTTGGAAAACCTCCACGTTCACGTTCTAATTTGAAATGATATCCTCCCTGTCAAAACATGCCTGGGGGCAAGCCACTTATGAAGAAAAAAAAAAAAAAAAAAGGCTGTCTGAGTGTTGGTGTGTCGGCTCTGAGTCAGAGCATCTGCCCCAGCGAGCTGCTGCAGCCGAACACTGGGAGATGTTCTCCTCCCGAGGAACCCCCACGGAAAGCAATCTCCAGAAATGTAAGAAAACTGAGTCACTTCTCTGTAGCTCCAGCCAGAGGTAATGATTAAATATTAGGAGCCAGTAAATATTAATATAAGAGCTTTCCAGTACTTCTGATGTGTCTGCACAGGACAAAGATATCAATCATGTGCATATGTATTTACAATWAAAGATGCATATGCACTTACATATTCATGAAAACACACATTATAAGCAARCAATTACAAGTTTTAACTTTCATTACTCTGAAATATACAAAAGAATGTTATTTTCAATATCAGGTTTCTTCATTTTTATTTGTTTGCTTTCCAGTCATGTCAGATACTGCCCGCACACTGATTATTTTCCAGGAAGATAAAGTAATATCATATTCAAAAGCCCAAGGCAAAGGTTATTGCCTGTTGCACAGAGCAGTTTGGAAAAAAAAAAAATGCATGTTATGAGACCCATTTTTTCTCCCAAACTGTTTTCTTTATCTAACGACTGCCATGGTGGTTAAATAATTCTATGCAAAACATACACACATAATGAGTGATTTAACTACCTATATTGTACTGTGTTAAGTCCTTACCCAATTAATGTTAGCGTCTCATAAGAAACACCCAGGCCAGCCAGCTTCAAAGGAAAATGGGAAACCCTGCAGAAGGCAGTTACAGAATCAGTCTACCCAGGGAGACATTCATTTCCGATCCCCTATACTTAGGGGACAGCCTATGATCTAAAACACAAGAGTTTCTCTGTGGGTCGCAATGGATTTGTTTCATTWTACTCAACTAAAGTTAAATTCCCCAAATAGCCCCTGGCCTTTATAAGGAGRAAATAGGACAGTGTCTCTATTGGATTGCTTTCTTTTTACAAAAACAAAACAACAACAACRAAATACTTCAATAGAAAACATCTGCTCGGCAGGCCAAAGTGATAGAGATGTAGCTAAGAACAAGTTCTGTACAGAATTGGTTAGAGAGGACTTAAAATATAGTTTGTCTGTACACATTACTCAAAGTATTTATGCCTTCATTAAAAACATTATAGAAATAGAAAAGCCCAAAACAAAGAAAATAAAGGCTTCTTTAAGAAAGGAAATGGAAATACCAATATTTAGTGTATATGTCAATTGCTTTAAGTAATCAACAGGATAGATAMATACATATGAAAACAGGTGAAGTAAGATTAAATACCTATTTTATATTACTGGGATTAAGAGACAGCAAGTTTGAAATAGGAAGAGAAGCACAGTAAGTACTTTGTGAACTCTGACACAAAATATTATTGATAGGAAGGGCATAACGATTATGAATGTGATTAGATGTTTAAAGAACTAATAATGAGATTCCTGCAAGGCAGRATGAGAATTTATAAGGACTAGTGATGTCCTGTTTCAGGATGGAAGCCAAACACTAAGTGGTTGGTAAGAAAAAACTTTTCAGGAACACATTGACTCTTAATTGCTATAATGCAAATTCAGCATGGGGCAGCAAGAGCCTGTGTTGGGGGCAGCTGGGTTTTCTGGTGGCCTTTTTTCTTTTTTGAGTCATCTGGTATGAGTTACTAACAGGGATGAGATTCTAACTTAATTGGATCTTTAATCAGATTGAATTGGCTAATTCCTATCTCTCTCTGCTCCTAATGGATGTCACAATGTCATGAGTTAAATGCTGAAGTGCCACTCTGATTTTAAAACAGCTTCCAGGGAATCCTTGGGCAAAGACACAATTATTCAGATGTCCATTTGAGAAAGAAAATAGTCATCAAGGTCAATATACTTGCAACAGCATCTTGCAATAATTACTGTCAAGATAGTCAATTATTACAGGTAGTAGAGACATTCAAGTATAATATTTCTTCCAAGAAAAACATTTCTTATAATTTATCCCTCGTGCTAGTTCCGAGAAGAATATTATCATCATGAGGAGTCCTGGTACTATCACAGCTCTAAAAAGATATCCACAAATAGCAGAAGCAAAAACAAACAAACAAARCCCTGCTATTTGGTATTTCAAAGTTATACAAACTGTTAAGGCAATATAGACAGAAATACCTGGCCTACAGAGAGCTACAAATAATTTAGAGCCCAAATTAGTTATTACATTAACTTCAGGCGCCATGTATGCTTGAAATGCAATATGTTTCTTTGGAAAAGGGAGAGAATCACTGCTCTGAAGAAACTATTTCCAAAGGACAAACACAGATGCTGAGGCCACACATCAAAACTAGACTAGCCCACGCAGGTTTCCCTCTTAGATGCTCCAAGAATTTGTGTGTAATATGTAGACATATGTATATATGTTCTAGAAGACAGAGAAGGATCATTACAGATGTAATGCTTATGTCAGTGAACTGAAGGGTTCCCAAGAGTTCAGGTCAAGCAGGACACACCTCAGGCAATGCCCAACAGGCCCTTCGCTCCTGCCTCTCGCGATGGGGAGTAGCCCTCGCTACCACCGACTGAGCGTTTCCTCCATCATCCCTAGCAAAGCAGAATCCAAAAGTGCTCTCTGTGGCTCTGGAACAGACTCTTGCAGCTCTGCCAACACCTAGGTACTCCCAATGCCAAAACCTCCTTTGCTGAGACACAGGCTCCCATATTTAGAAACCAAAGCTGCAATGCTGATGAAATTCCTCTTTTCCCTTTCATTGGCCCTTTTTATGCTTCCTTTGTATTTTCCTTTTTTCACATGCTCTTCATCCAGTTGTCCTTCCAATACTTGGCATTTAAAGCCCCTTTTCTCTCCTGCATGTCACAGACTGCAGTGACTGTTCCTCCACCACAAGTCCTACCCAGTGGCTTGTGTTTGACCACTCACACTATACAAGAAGGTGTCGCTCTTCATGTAAAGGCACCATAGTTCATTCCAGCCATTAATCACAGATAAAAATTTGYGTCAAATATCTAACTTGACATTGTCTGGCCTCAGCTTCTAACTATTGTATCTTATTATTCTTTTCTCTGCTTGATTAAAGACCTGGATATGCTTTCCCATGAAAATATATGTCCCTGTAATCAAGTCCCTTCTCAATCCGCTTTCTGATGAGCTAAGCAGATTGAGCTCTCTAAATCTCTCCTTGCAGGGAGATTTCCCTACTTCTCACATCATTACTGTGTTTATTTTATTGACTTTTCAGTTTTTCAAACTCCTTTTAAAATATTTACAGCAAAACTGGTCAGAGCTGTCCAGCATTCTCACACATACAGACAAAAATCTTACTTATTACTTCTGCCTGTACATCAAACAATGCACTAGTTTTTTAGCTATAGCATCACACTAGGAGATTGTCTTTATTTGCCCACTGTGACCTCTAAAAGCCTTTTCAGGGTAACTATTTTCAAGGCTATTGTCTTCCACTGCATTTKTTAACACAGTGGGGAGGAGCAGGAGAGGACAGGGCACCTTGCAAGCCCCGTCAGTCTATTCCGTAACTCTCGCATTACTATTTCCACACTACCAGTGTTGGGATTCTCACACTTACAGCAGTGGTCACTTCACTTCTGTCTCCAGACTACTGCCAGAGATGTTAAACCGTTTCAGGACTTGTTCAGGAGTGGACTGAACCAAAAACACACTTTCCCATGAAGAATTCCAATATACAAATACTTTTCAAGCCTTCAGTTAACTTTCTCTTAATCCATGAGGCAGGAACACTGCCAGTGTTCCTTACTAACCCTTTTTAAAAAAATCCTGAAGTGTCATAACATGCTAAGGCTAACACTTAGAAAACTGCTTAGTTACCTGTATCTATCCAATCTATAATCCCATCAGGAACAAAGTTCCCTTTCAGCAAGCTGCAGTGACTGGCACTAATTATCTTTATATCCTTTAACTTTTGATTAACTCAGTCTTCTATCAGCCTCCYTTTTTCCCTCTGGAATTGATGCCAAGCTCTCCAGATCATTGTTTCCTACCTCATTCTACTTCCCCTCTTTGAACATGTGCTCCTCAGCTATGTCCGCAATGCACAGATATAACATGAGAAATGAACATTGGAAAGAAAAATCTCTCCTCAGCTAAAACCCGAGGGTCTTCAATGCTTGATACTTATGCCTGTTCATTTGGAAGTGTTTGACCCTAGGAAACACTGTCCAGTATCCTTCCTGCTTGGAAGTAATGGAATGCAAAAATATTTCATCATCCCTATGAGTTATATCAACCCATCTCTTCCAAAAATACTGAAAGCGGTTCTTTTTTTCAGGACTTTTTATTTCTCTTGGCCAGTCTCATCTCCATTTCCCACTATCACTTCTACCTACCTTTCCCAGTTAATCTGCTGCGTAAGTTACAGAGACACCAAATCTAGGACCTCAGGAMAACAGAAGTCCCCAGAACCTACACATGAAACCCGTTTCCTAGGGCTTCATATTACATGTTAGCTGCAGCACCTTATTAAGAATCCAGCTTTGGCCTGTTTACACAGTTTAGTGTCAAGAGAAGTATTGCTGTTGTCTTTTCATCACCCAATYGGGTCCCTTCTCAGACCCTGATCTAGGAGAGCACAGGGGGACCCCACCCACAGGCTCCAGCACAGCATTGTGGGGGGCCCTGGCACCTTGCACAATTTCAGCACAGGAAAGTGCTGCAGGAGACGTGGACAACAGAACCCATGGTGGCATTTTGCCTATACACTGTCTTACATTATTTACCTGTAATGAAATTACAGTTCAATTACAGAGGTAATATCTCATTCAGGCAGAACAAGGAAAAAAGCAGGGGAAAGGGTAGGCCAATGAATTAATTTAAATTCACTTAATTTACATTTAAAGGCCTAAGAATTTTAAGAGTCCACTCCCTCTCTAGGAACATTTGTAACCAGGGACTGTAAGAGACATTAAACTATACATGGCTAAATAGCTTGCCACTGCCTAGGCTTCAAAGGTTTGCATATATTATTCTTTTCAGTGAGTGCATTATATAAATAACACAGCAAAATATAGTGCTCCTTTTCTATAGCAGCACTATATAAGGATAAGAAATTTGGTCAAACCATGACCCATTACAAGAAGCTTTGTGCACAGACAAGCTTAGCATACATTTTGGAGGATAACGGTGGATGAGTTTTGTGTGGAGATTGCTGCTTGCCTGCTGAACACAGAGATTCTCCCCTTTTTGTGATACACATGGGAACATTTGTGAACAGCTCTAGATGTGTGTTGCCTGTTTTCTTCCATATAAACACCACGGTATATTTATTATGCGCCGAAGATTAAATGTTCATCTTGATATGCAGCTGGAATTACGTACGGCTTCGCTGTACGACGGTGTCTGACAGACTGAACGCCTGACAAGGAAAATCTGCTGCGCTGGGAGATAATGAGGCGCAATGCTCCACAGGGCAGGATCCTGCACACACYGAAGCAGAGCAGAGACCTGGCACATTTACTCCCGTGGCCACCACCATCCCTGTCATTTACCTGTAACAAAGCTTTGTGCTGCCCTGTGGAGCAGGTCTCCATTTCCACAGGAAAAGCAGCTCAAAACCCTGCCAGCAGCGTGCCAGAGAGGCACAGGTAGGAACAGCAGGGATGYTGGAATTCAACAACATAATCAGAGATAATGAATTCCCAGATTTAAGCRAAAGCTGAAGTCAGAACTCATTCAGTCAATAACAGAAAAGTGTATTTGCCATGTAGGTAGTAAACCTTGAGCAATTACTAGAGATTCCAGCAGCAAGCTTGTAAATTGAAGTAGGTCTTAGCTTTGTAAGGCTAAAGCAGTCCTTTAATCTGTATTATTCTGTAGCTTACAGTACGACATTTGTAATTTGTATGACTCAGTAAAGTCCTCATATTCATCACTGCTTTGTGGTTATTTGTTTCTGCACAAAATATGCGACAAGAATATGCCACTGGATGGGAGAGACCCTTTAAAAGCTCATAAAATCCCAGTCTGGGGAGAGCTGTGCAGGCAGCCTGCTCTAACRCACTTACTGACGGGTGCAACGAGCCCACGCGGGAACTCGGACACGACTCCCAGACCCCCAGATGATGCATGTCGCTGTAACTCAATCAAGCTCGACTCAACCCCCGTGATTTCTATTAGAGGAGGATCCAAGCCATTATGCCTATTTCTCAAACAGGTTAGGTTATAAAAATTACATTTTCATCACTCTTGGGACCAAAACCTGACGCTGCTAAGGTCAGTGGGAGTATGACCATCTATTTTAGTGGCGCCATGACTTCAGCGTTGACTTTCAAGATTAATATTCCACATGAAAACCAACACCATGTATCAGGTTTATTACTAGGAACATGATAAAATAACATCTCCCGTTGGTACTGATATTAGTATTTCAGTTTCATTTTATGTCCTTCTACCCCAAGTGTAACAAAAGGAATATGATCTCTTAAAATATTGAGTTTTAGTCATCAGAATAGCTACTGTTTTGATCAATACTTGAGCAAGATTCACACAAAGTACGTACTGACTACAGCTTAGTCAACAGTAAAACTGTCGCATGACCATGAGCTTCTCCAGCCATGCTCAGCTACAACAGAACTCCAACACCTCTCCTGTCGACAAGCAGAGTTGCTGCTGGAGGGATAGGAGAGAGTAACCTGTGAAAGAACAAGGTCCTCCTGCAGCCAGCTAGCTGAGCAGTAGCCTGGATTTTAATGAGCTCTCTGCAATCAGTAAGCGTATTGTGCTCTTGGGTATCTTGCCTACAGAGAAGCAGGAACAGCAAATTAGAGCTGACATAACCACCAGAAAGCACAGCAATGCCACAGTGAGAAGGATTTCAGGGATGTGACAGACTGCACTCGGCTGTGAGATCACTTTGAACCACTTTATAGGTGTTTGAAAAACTACAGATAATCTTTGACTATTAACAATTCTCCGATTTCAACACTGAACGTGAATGATGAGGAAGCTACAAAAAAGTGTGTTCTGTGAGCTTGTATAAAAACATCCATTGAGCTAATCACTGCTGTCAGCTGAAAGTATTGTAATAGTATTTTCTAAGGGAAAAAGTCTGCTCTGGAATAATAATTTTACTTTTCATATAAGTAGAACAATCTTTCATCAAGACTAATTTTATTTCGAACACTAGGGATACGCTAATAGCAGCAGCCRTTATTTACTGAAATGTTGCTCTCAGATTCCATCAGTTTTAATACTGCAATACACAGGACATCAACTGAATGACACATTTTTGAAGCGTACTTTAAACCTATGGGAATATACCCCTTAAAGGCAGGTCTTTCCTCTTCCTTTAAAGTGCCGCAGGAACACAGCAGGCAGCATCTGAAGACACCTCTCACGGAGCAGCTAACTGGAGAGGCTGACAGGGAATTGATTAGGTCACCCTTGGAGAGGCAGCAGAGGAGACACGGACAGAACAGAGGGTGGGCCCAGTTCCACAACCCTTCCTTTATTCCTCCTCTTACAAGACTACCATGTAGGAGATGGATTTCTGCTGGGAAGGTGACCTGACCTGAGACTGTCAACTTCTCATGGTCATCTCTAGAGTCTGCCAAAAACTGAGACACTGAAATGTGAACAACTGGCATAAAGTCATCTACCTGTCCAAAGTAAAGAAAGTTAAGAGCACTTTGGCTCACTAAAATGCTTAGATTCTTTGAAAATTTAGTCTTGGGCTTTCCCTGCTTGGCTTCTTTTGGCAACAGAGGTTACAGATCCCTTCACTGGGTACATCCCATCTTATCAGCTACAGCTGTGACCAGCCCTAAGGATCCACAGCTAGGTGCAATCCTGCTCTGTAAATGCAGGACCTTCATGTTGCACCAGCTTAAAGGAAGAGCTGGTGCATGCCGCAAGGCCTCGTGCAGCAGATGAGGAACGTGTGCCGAGGGAGAGCAGAATGAAGAGGAATCTGCCATGCAGGACGATGCAAAGACCACAGACTGCAGCATGTCTGACCACAGAGAAGCACCAGCCACTGTGCACCAGGCCAGGGCCCAGTGAAGTACCAGAGACCAGAATTCACCTTCCTCCACCTGCTTCATCGCAAAATCCACAGGGGATAAAGTGGGAGCACTAGCAGAAGCTCTGTTCTCTTGCTACAAGTGAAGCAGCTATTTGTGGGTTACCTGCTGGAAACTCCTACCCAGGGCTGGCTGACAGACCTGTGATTCAACTCACAGCCAGATCCTGAACCATCTGTTAAAATTATCCTAGAAAGCTGCACTCCTCTGACAGCAGCTACTGCACCCGGCTTCGCTGTTGGCTCCCTTCCCTCCGCTCCGGCCTGGCTCCAGTCACCGCTTTTACCTCCACAACAAGCGGGCAGGAGCAGAAGGCAGGATGAGTCCCAGCAGGTCCCTGTCCCCCTCTCTACACCTACAGAGCACAGCAAACCCTTCCTCAGCACAGCGCAAAAACCTGTCAGAGTCAGGAAAAAATGGTCATTTACAGTGAGGGGAGGCAGAGGCCGAGTGTGGGTCAAAACGCACTACCCACACATAGAAGCTGCGGCAGAGAAAACCTAAATGTAGTCCTCCTTACACAGAAGGAATCTGGAGCTCACAGTCATACTACCATTAGTTATATTTTGTTATGGCTGAACTATTACTTTGAATGATCAAGTCTTTTCCTAGGATAGGAACATGTGCAATCTGGGGAGTTTTATTTTCTTATATGCTCAGATATAAGGACAAGATGAGGTAACAGATTGCTAAGGAATGCATAAACCCCAAAAAATAAACATTACAAAGACCACAACATGGCCATGTGGAAGGTTTTATCCAGGGGTACCTGGACAAGCCAGGAGGGTAAAAGCAAGATCCCAAATAGCAGCTCCTAAGATCAACTGTTCATACTGCAGAGCCAATCGCTGGGTATGCAAACGCACAGGACTCAGTGCAGAAAGCAGACAGGAGGACAGCARTCGAGAAGGAAGTTCTTGGATTTGGGCATTGACTTTGCTACATAGAAAATTAAATAAATAAAACCCACAAGTCAATATATAGCTACATTTTGGGCAAAAATCAGATACCACCAGAAACAAACATCAAATATTAAAAAGATTCATGGAGGATTTTTTTTTTCTGAAATGTAGTAGTTTTTTTCCTAAGTAAGAGCTACCCTAACTTATGCTATTAAAGCTCTGCCTACAGAGGCTAGTTCTAATTTCTCAACAAAACATATATGAATGCCCTCCTGCTCAGAATTCTTCAATCTTCTTAGAGATTAAAGTTTATTACCCCACTGGGCTCCTCTGGCCTTGACAATGCCTTGGATGTCTTCTTTATATTGCCATAACTCCTTGGACATCTAGGGARCATGGAATCCCTTCCATGGCTGCAAATAAAAAGCCTATAAAAGCAACAAGTCYGCTTCCTCAATAAAGAAAGCTAATGAAAATATTTTTCTCACCATGTTCACCATTACCAGATAGATTTGTTCCCTGCAACATGAAAACATATTTATGCATATTCACTAACACCAGGCCTTTAAAATGTTTTCCTTCCTTACGATTACAGTTTGCTGGGGAAGGCTTTAAACAGTCAGTTGGTTTTGCAGGATTCAGATTGACCCAATCCTCTCTGAAAGTAGTACCTAGATTCCTTTTTCTCATCAAGAGGGGTGTCTCCTGGAATGCCAACTATTACCTAAGCAAAATAATCGCCACGAGAGCCCGCAGTTCCCTTAGTGCCAGAATACTTTTCCTCTGCAACAGTTTTAGAAGGAAAGGAGTATGTCTTTATTAGCAAGTAGCATAGCACAATAGTGGTAGATAAAAGGAGTAAAACAGTGCTGAAAACGCCAAACATTTCTAAGCCTTCACTTGAGCTCCAGTCAGAAGGCCAAGGATGAAGAGTCCATTGGCACCTTTAGTGTGCAGAGCACACTCTGGAGCTCATACCTTGGCTTAGACTGCTCTGAGATGAATCTGGTTTGTACAGTCTGCCCAYAGTAAGGGGAGAAATTAAGGCCAGTAAGTGGGATGGGGGTGACTGGGAGAATCCCATTAATAGGTATGTAAAACATCTGTGAAAGAGCTCACAAAAAYAATATTACCATTCAGCACATATTAAATGTATACAGGTTGCTACGAGTTGGTTAAAGCTAATACTGATCTTTTGGATGTTTACTGGCCACGATACTGTTTATATTTCTTTGGTTTGAGTGCTGTTATTTCCTTACCCAAGCAAACACCAACAATGCACAACACAAGCCTGCTAGGAAGCCCATTTCTGTGAGGACAACCTAGCAAAGATCTCCACCACGCACCAAGTATAGGATGTGCCAGACTATCCTGATCTAATCCAGGCCATGACCGAAGCACATATCGCACATTATATTCCACTTACGCAGAACAGAGCTGGATGTAACTCCTCAAGACCCTGCAGCATCTCACACTTCGAGGCAGCATAAGGGGAACTTTTCAGAGAGCACTTGGGAGATGAGTGTCTTTGTCAGGCTTCATCGTCCCACCAACTTGTTTTGTTTTTAGATAGGCGTTTAACTGAGAAAGGACAATTGAAACATTATCAGACACACACTGGCATCAGAATATGGTTTACAAGTCAGGCTTGCAAAACTCCTTCTCTTCATTTTCATACCCGCGCTGCTATCCCAAATACGCACTGATGCATCATCCCTCAGCAGACAGAATCTGGAGCCTGCTAAAAGGTGGCTTTGTGCTAGCCAAAAGAAAAAAAAAATCTTCAACAAAAAAGAATTTCTACTTTACTGGACAAATATACCAGAAGAAATTGTGGCATCTTAGCAGGTTGCTAAGCAACCCAGAGTGCCAGTGTCACTTGTTTGGGATCAATTCAAGSCATTCATCAGGCTGGAAGCGCCAGGCTGAGGAATTCCTGCAGATCCGCGCCTYGGGAAACCGCACTGCCTTCCTGCAGCACACTAACGCTCTTTCTTGGAAGATAAACTTTGTAGATGTTCTTTTGATCTGTGCAATATGTTAATCCATTATTCTTAACATACTGCTAATGGGAAAAGCTATAATTAACTAACTCCACCATTGTAACACATGCAAGATAAACTGAAGTAATTAGTACTGTTTAAAGTAGTCCCTGTCCTCTCCCACTGGGAAAATGAAGGAGGAGGTTGCCTTAGTTCCTTATCATGCAAACAACAGTCCCAGCACCACCATAGATAATTTATAGCTGCCTTTTTTGATTCTTCCCTCCAAACMTAAGTGATAATTCAAGTTTTTATTGGCAAACAAGATGCCTTATAATCCAGCCACTTGAGGAACACATAAACACTGTGAATGGTATAATCTTTCATTTAAAAGAAGGCTYATCTGCTAGGCTTCTTGGACTAAACTTGGGGACTACTGTTTTCTAAAGTARCACACACTAAATGCCTATAATAATTACATTCGCTTACACTATACATGAGTTCAACACAATGAAACATGTATAAAAAGACAACTTCCAATTTTCCATCAATAAAATCCATGTCTGAATTCAGTTTACTCATATTTTGATTAAAGTTGRTATCAAAGTATACTATTTTAGAAAAAAAGTCCTTTGAAGGATATTTTTGCAAAATAAAACTCTTGCAGGCCTTAGACCATTCACAGCTTTTGGCTAAAAGTATTTAGAGATACTTTTGGCTACATCGTGTGATATTCCAGTGCACCTCTTGCACAATTTACTATGCCTTGCATCTTATTTCTGTATAAAACAGTCTGGTCTTATAGTTTTTATGTAAACAAAAGTCCATGGGCAACAAAGCTTTGGCCTACACGAGAACTACTGAACCTGGCACATGCAGATTTTCTGTTTTATTAAAAAGACATCGAGAAAGACAGACAATSAAAAATCACTACTTTTAAGCATCAGAGCAAAGTTAGCACATGAGTGGCCACGGCTGCATCAGTAACTGCTGGGCAGAGGCTCAAGGGAAAGAACAAGGGATCCCGGGGGCAGCTGCACAGGGCAGCGCTGCCGACGCACTCATGGCCACGGAGCAGACACGCTCACCCAGAGGGGCAATTTTATTCCCATTTCCTTCCCCCAGAGCTGAGCTCCTAGTACTTGTTATTTATTGCTGTGGAACAGTATCTGGAAGAGCCACCTAACATGTATTTAACTTAATCACATCAAATAAACCCTCGACAATGAAGAGAAAATACCACCTGTCAACTCACTGGTAACAATTTCCAAACCGTGTTCCATACAAAACTACATCTAAGAAGCATTGCTGAGCATAAATATGTTTGTTTTATATCTGCTGAGTTATGACTGAATAAATCAATGCTATCCAGTATGTCATAGCTTAGCTCCTTTCCACCCAAATACAGAAGGCAAATAACATTAGTGATAAAAGCAACACCTGAAAAGACCGTTTCCATTTCCCACATGTCACAGCTCCTAGAAAGCAGTATTTCCCTTCCTYCTGAAAATCTGAAGATAGCTGAGACCACTGACAGCCCCATCGTACAAACTGAGCTCATAAATTATCCGGACACGGAGGTGCAGAGACTCTGCTAGGTACCTGCACCGCAGCATCACACCTCTCCCGCGATAATAAAACCCAGGTGGAGCAATAGGGAAATAAATGAAATCTCCCAAAGCAGCAGAGGACAAGGCAGTTTCGGGCACAGCTGAGCGGCACCCGCGCTGGCAAAGTTGGACGCGGCTGAGCCACGGGCAGCAGGGAAGGCTGCCCCRGTGGTGGCTCCGAGCGGTCCCCCCGGCCCGGCTCCCTCCAGCCCAGGTGCCCCYGGGGACGGGACGGGTGGGAGAGGGAGGCGGCCGCTGCCCCCGCCCGGCGCCGCGGATCCCGCCGCGCGGCTCTGCAGGGCGATGCCGAGGTGCGGAGCGGCACAAGACGACTGGACATAAAGCAAGGAATGACAGAWAAATAATAATAATAATAATGAATACATAAAAAGAGGGCCCCGCAGGCTCAGCCCCCCCCGCCTGCCGCTCCCGGTTACCTTGCAGCCCGGCGCCGGGGCTCGCTCGCAGAAGGGGCAGGGGAAGCGAAGCGGCGGTTCCGGAGCCCCGTGCAACCGCCCCAGCGGCTCGCTCCACCCCAGGAAGAAAATAAATAAATAAATAAAAGGGGAAAAAAAATCAGCAGGAGCGGCCGCCCGCGCCCGGCACGCGCTCGCGGGAGGGGGACGGGCCCGGGTCCCTCCGTGCCTGGCATCAGTGTCTGCCCCTATGGCGCTTGCAGGGAGCCATGGAAACGAGCCCGTGCATCCCGCAGCCCGCGCCACCCCCGCCTGCCGCGCCCGCCCCGGCGACACCCGGGACCTCGGCCCWCCTCCCCAGGTGCCCCTCAGTGTCCCCTCCTCTCAGAGTCACCCCCCTTCCCCAGGGGAGGGCAGCCCTTACACAGGACAGTCCCCTTGCCACGTGTGGCTGCACTAACCCTCACTGACAAGCCCCTGGCCACCCTGGGCTCRGTACCGCAGCAGCTGGTGCTTTGGACTTTTGGAAAAACTCTGCACTCTCTCAGCACCAGACCAGCCTTTTCTGGACATGGCCCGACAGCATCTCCCCAGGCAGCAGGGGGGCAGGTGGGCACATTCCAGCACCACAGGCTGTGMTGTGAAGCCTCCCTGGTGCTGGGCTAAAGGCTCAAGAGATGGAGGACATGGCACCTTCCTGAGCACCCAGCCCCAGGAGAGGCACGAGGATCTCCACGAGGACTGCAGCTTATCACAGTCTTCCAGTTCCTCCGCCCTGAGCTTGGTCTAACACAGTGAACACTTGGCCATAAAGAAACACAACCAGGTGTTTAAGCCATGGAAATCCTCTACCAAAGCAAGAAGCACCAAACTCTTAATATATTAGCAGCTYCTGCCGCTCTGGCTTAGCAAGGTTCCTCGTGTGACAGGGAGCAAATCACATGGCCCCAGAGGTAAGGAAGTCTCATAAACTTAAAAGGATAGTAAAAGAAAAATCTACAAACTAACAGAAAGGCTCAAGGTAAAACTGTTAATGCAGTATTATGGCCAAAATTACAGTCATGTGAAATCAAACGATTCCTAGAGAGAACTGTCATATTAAACTGCATATAGGACAACCTGTGATCCTAGAAGATCTAACCCAGCAGCAGATTTGAGGAGAAACGCATCTATTATATAAAATGTACTGTGGTTCTGGTCTAAACTGTTGAGCAACCAAATTTATGGGAAGCTGAGGCCTGACCCACACTCTGTAAAGAAATGGGAGCTTTCACTCTGATCCAGTTTTCACGGTCAAATCCTGAGCTGACTGATCCAGGGAGAGCAAAGCACTGTGTTTGCAGCACATTGCCTTCCAGAGCACCCCACCACCAAGCAACAACCCATGCCCTTCCAGAGGGAAACCTCTGGAAAACAATGGGAAAGGAGCTGGCTGTAAAGGAATGTCCTCCCTGCAGCAGGGCTGCTCAGAGTGAAAATCCACCTGACCCCAGAGTCAGAGCCATCAGATAGCTAATCCCCAAATGAGCAGAGTCACAGCAGTGCTGGCAGAACAYGAGCATGCCCAGGGCGAGCAGCTGGGAGCAGAGATAAGGCCAGTGCTAGAGGCTGCCCTGGAGAGCAGCTGGCACCACAACTGCTGCCACTGCCAGCAGCAGCAAGGACAGTGCCAAGGACCTTCCCCCAGAGCCCTGTCCACTGCCCAGCACAAAGCCCTGGCAGCCAGGCCTGCCCAAGCCATGGCCCCCTCAGCCGGCAGTGCCCTGCCTGCTTGGCCCAGTGTTTGGGTCCTCTCTGGTAACATGATTTTGCCTAGAGGATCATCTTTTGATTTCCAGTTGGGGCCTAAAATAGGAAAGCTGTTACCTGGTTTTACATTTGGAATTGCACAAAGTGTCCCTTGCCTTACAAAGATCCATAATGGAAAAGTCAAAATACTTGAGCTTATGCAAAACAACTCTACAGTTACAAAATTTGTTCATGTTAATAAGACAGAGCACCAAACACTCCTATTTCTAAGATTTAAGTGTAAATAGATGTGTAACATTGCACTTCAGATTTCCTTGGACAYTGAAACACAACAAATGTTGTGACATGTTAAGTCTTCAGAGAAGGGAGGGACAGACAAAAGCCCAGCTCACTCATGTGCATGACTCTGCAGAGCTCCTCTCTATTCCAGGATTTCCTGCAGAAAAAAAAAAAAATCAAGGAGCCTCTTCATCATCCACACTATACACTGTGGCAAACGAGACAAATGCTGCTAGAGACATTGCACAAAGCTGTTAGGTCAGTCATGGCCTGATTATATGTTGAAAATCTATTTGAATTTGTAAYAATATTAGGCATTTAAGTGTGAGAAAAACTCGAAAATKATCTCAATTTTCTAAAGAAAGCCARGCAAAGGCAAGGTAGGATGCTATTGACCTCACCCAATTCACTGAACTTCCTCCCTCAAGAAAGATCTATCATTTTAAGATGAGTTTTACCATCCAATGTGACGTAAAGTTCCAACTTTACTCTAAATGCCATTTGAGATGCACAGAATCACAACTTGATATTGTTTATAAAAAAGTTCACTTTCAGTACTGCACCTGTTAAAATGACTAATGTGGGGKTTTTTTGTAATAAAGTTTGCATGTGGAACTATGTTCTGGTGCAATGCTGCAGAGCATTTTCATTCATTTAGGAATTTTTAGAATAATCATACACTATAAGATCAACAGTAAGCAGCACAACAATGCATTAGAAACCATGAATTTGTGAGGAAAAATTTTACCTCTAAAGGGGAAAACCATTAATGATTTTAAGAGAAAGTGATGCAATACTCCCAATTGAGATATTTARGCATGTACATGAGTATATATTAGCAATGCTTTTTTTTTTTTTCTTCAAAGTTAGACAGGTCTTGACCACAGCACAAAAGTTGCAGACCTACAACTATGTTAATTTGCTGCTTCGTGATAAGAATACCGGAAGAAATGTGCAATCAAAGAACAGCAAATTTAAAACAAAAAAAAAGTACCACTTTTCACAGTTAGAACTAATCCCAGGAATTTAGTCTTTGGAGAACCTAGAGTCAAACGCTTTTTTTCTGAATACAATTTTTTAAAGGCTGGATAATTTTATGACTGCTAATAATATTTGTAGCTATGCAAGCTAAGATAATAGCAATGGTAATCAAATCTCATGCTTCAGGGCATAAATTGATCGCTTGAAGGAGCTACGGAGGTTTTTCTTCCCCCCCCCCCCCACCGAGTACACGATTTCACAACTGGCTAAGTGCATTACGACAAGTGTTTGCTACCATAGCTAGACAAATGATATAAACTGTAATAATAAATGTGACACAAAAATGCATTCAGACAYCTATATGCCTAACTGCTTTGCGTACAATAAGAGATTTAAGACCAGATTCAGTGAAGCATTTAACTATTTATTTCCACTTGGCTTCTGATAGTCTTTTTGAAAAACAGCAACAACATCTTGGTGCAAAACAAACACCACAAAAAACAACTTAGGACCATGAATCTTCAGGTAGGGTCCATGATTAGAGCTGCTTCCCACATAATTAAGATCAAAAGATTAGGATGAAAAACCACCCATTTAGAGYAGCACTTCAGCATGCCATGCAGGTTGGCTCCTAGATCTCCAGCAGCCACCATACAACAACTTGTTTTTAAAGACAACTGTATTCCTTCCCTCCCCTCCCCACTCCACCCAAAAACACTCACCATCCAGCAGACCAAGGTCACTCTTTCTCTGAAAATCAGCTGTAATGAGGGATGACAGTGCTCAGGCTGGAGATGGGGCTTTGGGTTTATTTCCTAGCTGTATGAGCACTCCACAGAAGTTCTTCAATCAACAACTATAACCATCTGAACAGCAGAGACCTGAGCAGCAGGTACAAGACTTGAAAAGTAGAACTAAACAACATACTTCTCCTCATCAGAGGCTCTGAGCACATGCATGAACKGAGAGCAGAGATTTGGCAGAACATTCACAAGGAATAGTGTCCTGCCCAGCTACCTCATTGGCATGTACCAGTTTCTAGAATGAAACTGCAAAAACCCTCAAGTCTGGAACAGAATTAGTGCCTAAAACACCAGGCTAAGCATGCCAAGTCATCCCCACCACAAAATGGGTCATATTCACTTCTGAAGGAAGGCAATAGCACTTTTTCTGAGTGTGCTATCTCAGATCATATCTGCTGCCCTAGGAGAACTGGCACTAATCCCGGAAGCRGCATTTAGAGAAATGGAGCCGTGACTCATGGCAAGACAATGGCATTGATCTCATTCATTTGTGTAAGAGATTAAAGAGGCCTAAGAAAAAAGATTTACCATTTCTGGACAATGAGTACCAGACACTGGACAAAACATGAGGGACAAGGTTCCCAAGGTTGTTCCTGTAATGCCTGGTGAGGAGGTGCGATACGCAGAATAAATAAATCCTTTGCATGGATAACCTCAAACACAGTCTTAGCTTGTTTAGTGATGTAGATGAGATCTAACACTTACCAACTACTGAATAAAAAAAGTGTCTTTTTTGCCCTCTTCCAGTGTCAACTGGCAAAATTTGTGCAGAATATCTACTTTCAAACCTCTACATTGACATAATCKATCATCTGTACTTCCCCATACAAAAATGAAAGCAAATATTTTAAAGAAATGGTATGTGGATTTTTCTTTTTTAACAGAGAGTCAAACAAATTTGGACTTTAACAGGTGAAATATAGAGAACTACCCTGGTAACTCAGCAGAGTTTGGAAATTGAACTGCTAATTTAGCTGTTAATGAGGKATTCCCTGTTCTGCTTTTGTCGACACACAAACAACATAATTGAGGGGGTTGTTTGTCTTATGAAAAAAAAGTGAGCCAAGACCATTGCCTAGGTGTTAGATAGTTAGATAATGCGCTCATCTGTATTCCTTGTCTTTTTTTAATCCATATATTAAACTGATTTTATTAAAATAACCCAAACAGTTAAAAAAGCTGAACTAGAACACAGCTGAGCCATTTGGTGCTCCCTACATTGCCCTACCAATTTAATCTGACTGGTGGGTCTGGCTGGGGTGTTCAATAGGTCACCAGCATCAGCAATTTCAGTCAAGGCAATTTGTTTCTACATACTGCACGGTATGATGCACACTTTCCAATTACAAATCAGATCACTTTCAGAATCTACCAGATTAACTTATAGGAAAGGGAAGCATAGGAAACAATGGCACACTAGGAACTGTGTATCAAATAAAACTCTGCACAGTCCAGACTATCAGTTGCTAAACAGAATCATTAATGAAAGTAGAGCTTGTTCTCAAATACAAGACTTTTAAAAAAATATTGGCAATTCTCATGCAGCAAAATACATAAATGATTTATCCTTCTTCAGTGTCCTTCACAAGACATTCAAGGAGAAAAAAATCAGTACTGTGAATATCAGACAATACTGGGAAAATGTTTTGTAAAAACAGGCATTTTTCTGACTTCTCTGGCTTTAGTCCTTAAAAAGCAAACAAACAAAACAACAAAAAACACTAAATTGATGCTATGGGAATTCCTTAAAGATTATTAAAAAATAAGCATCCATCAGAAAATGCTTGATATAACTGACACCAGRTCAAGTGATCAGCATGGATCATAATTTAATTCACACTCTTATGAGTATGTCTGAAAACAAGGACTCCCTTTAAAACCTGTCAATTACCAAAATTGTTAGAACCATTCTTGTGAGGTGTGACAGTATGTCTAAAGGGTTTTAGTAGACTCCATAAACACTACTTAGCAGTTCTATTTTTAACKAGACTAAAAGAATAAACACTTGTAAAAATTTCTAGTGAAAAAAACCCAAGTGGAGATCAGTTGAGAGGAGGTAGTTGAGACAGATGTGATTCAACATCAAATGAAAAGAATATTATCTGAGAAAATCTAGTGTCAAATCCACCTCTATTTGGGTTCATGGAGGTATACGATGTTCAACAGTGATTTAACAATAGAGAACAGAGCCTTGGTGTGAAATGTCRTATTTCCACTTGAAGTCGAGCTGAGTTCCAACTTAAAATGAATACAGCTACTGCACTCTGCACCAGCTGAAAGTTTATCCTGTATATTTTTCTAAATATAKGCATCTTTCCTAACAGTTCCCTAAATTCAGTTTCACTGGAGCTACTTTTTCAGTCCTTCTCCAATCTGCTTTTTTGTGGGGCTCATATGTGTTTCACTAGCAGTGACTTTGTAGAACATAGCACAGTAATGAGTGTAACAATGGAATATATATATTTAAAGCGTCTTGCTTCATTTGCAAGTTAAATGCATTTAGGACAAATGGATAATACATAAAAAATAGCAAAACCCAACACATCTACATGTGTGCATGAATTTCTTTGCAAATTACTCAMTGCGACTGCTAACAAAAACAATCCCTTCAGCGCAGCCTAGCATATATTCCACACTCCAAGAACTGCACACATCCTTTATACGACCACTGAAAAAAGAAAATCCCCATGCCAACATTCAAACTCTGTACAGGAATGCAAGTCAGACATAATTTTGCCACGATGACAGTAATCACCAACATACAAAAGGAACTTTTCTAAAAGGAGCTGTTTCTAGGGAGCTATATTCAGTGCCATGCAGAGTTGTGGCCATCCACACCATTTTACTTTTTTCCTTACTCCTACTAGAGTAAGTATCTTTCCCAAGTTCTACACAAGTGTCTATTCGTGATGCACTTAAATACATTAGAGGGCTTAAATGGGTGTTTTGCAAGGGGAGCAAGGAAGGCAGAAAGGTTTTTTTTTTATTTTTTCTTATTGCTATAGATAAAAGACAAAGCTATTTCACATTTTGCTTYTACGTGACATCTTATTCCAAACTGTACAGATACCTGCTGGATTCACTAATTATCCCCCAATTTTCTTTTGCAATAGTCAGTATGACTAACGAAAAGAGATTATTTCACTTTCAAACCCTACTGCAGAGAGTGGACTGAAGTGAAAATAAAGACAGGGACACCAAATAAAACAAATACAACAAAAGTAAAGCTRAGAAAAGCTACTCTATATCATTCAAAAAGAAAAAAAAAAGCCATACAAGATTACCTGAGGAACAGTAAGTTGGGAGARAAAGACAGACAGATTAATACAAGYGGGATCCTTCCTCTGATTGGAATTTCTGCACCCATGGAAGTTTGAATTCCACATGGCAGCATGCTTCTTCTGGCACTGACTCAAAATATAATGTGGCCCTTAKATGGAAAATTAGAATATAAAGGCTATTAACTGCCAATTAATCTTGTGAGGTCGATGGGAAACAGCTAGAATTGCTGTTTCCAGATGGGTGAAAGGATGCTGTGGGATTTAATTTATCCTGTAACCAATGCATTCTGACAGATCTCTCTGCTTACACTCTCAAAGAAGGAAACAAAAATCCTGCCAACTCATTGATCTTTTAGCCTTATATGTCAGCATCTTACAGTTCTTAGACTGTAGATGTAAAATCACTCACTAACTGGCTAGACAGCATATGTTGCTGTGCTACTTCTCTAACAACTGAGAATGGCCTTGCTATTGGGTRGAGGGAGTTCTTTACATAGAACTACACTGCATGCATTGCACACAGTCCAGTTAATTAAAAAAATCAGAAAAACTGGTCATATTCTAGATATGGTAACATGTTTAAAGGACATCATATTGACTCACCATTCAGAGTTGAGTATTTTTAATGCTCTAAGTCAAAATGCAAAATGCACTAGCAAGTTATGTTTATCAACAGCAGTCAAGATCTTCCAATTAAAAAATTGTCTTCAAAGAAAAAAAAAAATCACTGAAAACTTCAAAGCTATGGCTGAAGGTGTGACTGTTATCACYGGTTTTGTGCTTTACCGAAAAAAGAAAAAAATATTTGAACTRCTGTGCTTTGACTTCATTTTTTTTAACAAATTTAAAATACAAGTGCAAATAGGAGCATGTGTACGACTGTGGACAACCAGATAGCATTAGGAGTGCTTTGACCATCTCTCTGCTGACAAAGGCTCTTCAAACCACAACTGATCTAGAGATGGTCATAGACCATTCAACCAAGACTGATTTTAAATACCTGTGTAATAAAGCCAAATATATCAGACAACCCCTACGGGAATCTTTTACAATTAATCAAGTATTAATTGACTAATGTAGTTAAAAAACAAAACAGATGTCATAAATCTCAAGTGCTGTCCACAAAATATTTTGTAACATGCCTTCATTCAGTTTCAAATATCACAAACATAACATTGGTAACAGACAATGTTAGGGATGAAATAATATATTTTTGTTATGATATTGGTTTATGGAAGGTATTCAGGTTTCAAGCTAAACAGTTAACCTGTTTAGCCTGTTAGCCTACTTATTTCCCAGAAAATGCTTCCATGGGCCACAAAAAAACCCCCACAGTTATCAGGTGGAAGTGTGAGAGGTAGATTTCCACTAGCTGTCTCGACTGACAAAACCATTCCTCAGCTGAGAAGTATGCAAGTCAACATGGAAAGTTTGGCAAGGCAGTGAGGAAATTTATGCTTTGAGCTCAGTATGCAAACCACATTGAACCAAATAGGAGAAGGAATGGTTATGGCTGTTTACTCTGAGGTTAGTAGCTGGGATTACGACCCAAGGAGTAAGATTAATTGGCCTAATGGTGTTGTCTCTGTCTTGTGTAGGAGTGCCAATGAGTTATGGGTCTTTAATTAGCAGCCCCGGCCCCCCCATGCAGATGCAGTGCTCTCAACTTGCACCTTCAGGAACTACAGAAAGGCCAAAGCCAAGCAGGAATTAATAAAAAAGAAAAGCAAAGGAGAGGAAGAGCACGATTCTGACTGCTGATATAAATCACAGGCAATGCCCATGGGCAGCAGAGCTGCATCTCTGTAAAACAGGAATGAATGTGATTAGAATAAGGCTTTTCAGTGCTTAAATGAACAAGTCACTTCTGAATCAGGACAAACTCATAATAAGACTTCCCTGAATTAAAGTTGCTTGAAAATGTTACTTCACCCAGTTTACACAAGATTGTGTTTTGCTTTTGGGATATATTGCAATAATGACTATCAGCATCAGTGTTACCTTACACTAAGCTGTATGTGCAATCCTGAGATATTATTCAAAACAAATTGGAAAAATATTGGCACAAATAACAAGTAAAGGAGGGATTTGGTCATGTACTCATTACTTCAGACTAGTTTAGACATGGTTTTCTAAACAGGAAGGGTTTTTTCCATCTTTTAACATCATGATGTTAAAGGTGGGTTTGGACTTTTTCTTAATGGAAGGTGACTCAGGGTACAAGAAATGAATGGTTCTTTTAAAGTTACAAAAAAGGAAAAAATACCAGGGATATTAAAAGGGAAGGTGAGTGTGAACAGAAGAAGAATGCAAGGAAGAAGGGTAATTCTGAGACAGTAATGCTGTTAAGAAATCCTGTTGGTGTGAATTCCTGTAGCTGCCTGTACAGCATCATCCTATTGAATGCCAAAGGTTTTCTCTAAAGACACCCCTGAATATATCTGGAGAAAATTGCTGCAAGTTTCATAGAGAAGCCTTTTGTTTCTCCAGTTAATTTCAAAGCTGTATCCAAAGCTGAAGCTTCAGGAACAAAGAACTGAGGGTATAAATGTGTCAGGATAACAATAGTGATTTGAAGACAGAAGATCTGTCATCAGCAACCTTTTATGCTTTAGTGCTGGAGATCATCATTCCAAGTGTGTTATTTCAACTGGGAGTAGGAACATCAGGCAAGCCACTGGCTCTTGTCTTTGCCTGACAAACCGGATAGTTTTCTGGACCTGCAGTCCTTTGTGCAGTCAATCTGATGCTCGGTCTGTGAGCCAAGATGTTTTTCTCTCAGAGACTCAATTACCACCTTCAAGTATGAACTTGCAGGAGGCAGATGTTAGGTGCATGCACTTGTGTGAACACTCCAGACACATGCCTGATTGCGCAAGGGTCAACAGGGATGATTAGTCCCCTCCTCAGGCTTCGTGTCCCACCTCCACAAGCCATCAATGAAAGCAAGCTCCTTCCACCCCAGAGCACACTTGGTTCACTTGCTGCTCCCACTCTGATTTTAGGCAGCTGCACAACCTCCTTAGGAATATTCACAGCCTGTAAATTGGATGTCAATATTTAAGCATACAACAGAGCCATCACAAGCCAGTATGTGCCATCTCCACAGGATGCAAAAATGACAAATTCTCCAATGCTATTTCACTGATAAACCTCACACCATCATAGCAGAAGTGAGAATGCCTGCAGCTCAGTCTTCATTCCCGTTATTTCATCATCTGTTTCCTAAAACTGCTAATCAACATACCCACCATACTAACTGGTGTTTGGTGTTAGTGCCAACCATGAAGATCATTCTGTATATGATTATGTCTCTAGTAAGTACTGCCTGCAGAAAAAAAATCAGCTCACATGGGGCCCTGCAAGTTTTTGTAGGTGGTAAGAAAAAAAAGCAGTCTTTCTAGGTTTGACCCTTGGATATCTTTGAACTCAGGAGCAAAGGAATATTTGTAGAAGAGGAAAAGTTATTGGGGGAAACTTCCTCACATGGCTTCCAGTCCCATAGTAGACAGAGGAAGAGTCAAGGCTTCCAGTACCCTCTCCTGGTCCCAAGAGCATCACACTCCTCCCCAGCAGAGGAACCACTAGCATAGTCTACTCATGGTAAACTGATTCTAGATGCTGATGGTGCTTTTATTCATTGGGTTCTCTACATTAATCTCCAAATTCAAATCAGCAAGCTTCATGCACTGCAAAAGAGCAGTTTGCCACTGAGCAAGCCCATAGGATGTCTGACCATGTCAAAACGTCCAGTTAGTGCCAAATGAACGGTACTGCAGTGATATGCAGATTATTATCTAGTTTTAGAAGTACCATAGCAGTACAGCTAGGTCCATAAAACCTTCTCAGGTTTAGCTAAAACACACTGTTTTGATCTGAAGCTAGTTTACTCAAAGCTGGCTTTGCACTGCTATGCACTACCTTACATTGATATAGCCAGAAGTCTTTCCTCCTCACAGTCGTGTGGAAAGAACTGCTTGTGTAAGGAGAGTGTCACCAGAAGGACACACAGTCTGGCCCATTGCCACAGCAGGGATGTCCCAAGCACAATGTCAAGCTCGCTTGCCTTAGACCTGGAACACAGTGTGGAGATCACTGACAGAGGGCTCGAGGGCATGAAAGAGAAGACTTTTCCTTCACCAAAACAACTTGGCACTGACTTCTGTCTTTACCTACTAGATAATGATGATCTTGCCTCAGCCAACACTTCCATTTTGAGGAGGAAAAGATACAAAGATTAGATGCAATCAGCTAAAAACATTACCGTAACTACTGAATTAACAACATTGTGATACCAGAGGACAAGTGAGAATAAAATTCTCCAGTGTTTCTTATTATCTGAACATATATCAGACCTTGAATTTCAGTACAAGAGAAGGGAAATCTGGAATTTATTGCTCACTACCTTCTTCCTTTATCTGAAAAGAAAACCAGGCAGTATTTTTCCATTGGTGTTTGCTTCTGGAAGTTACACTGCCCTCACCGAGTCTGAACTGCACTGGAGGATTGGTTATCTAGAAAAGTCCATTTCTCAGAGCAGGCAGCAGCTTGCAGAACAGTTTATCATGCACGAGTGAAATAGCACTAATTGAAAAAATCAGTTTTTCAGCTGTTGGTATTGTGGAATATCAGTGTGAATTAAAACAGATGAAGCTGACGAAGTATTGAGAAAAAGCACAGGAAAAACTGGGAGAGCAGAGCTATATGCAAGATGAGGAGATGCACAGTGTTTTTATAATTTTATAGCTGCTTGTTTCACTGATTGTACAGACCATGAATCAGAGCATCACTACTGTAAAACAGAGAAGACACTTCCTGCTGTCCATTATGGCAGATAGAAGGGACATAGGGATCATATGGCAAATCAATGAAACCCCTAGACTAGAACACAAAGTCTCAGCCTCTCCAYGCTGAATCCCACTGCCTGCTGCAGTTGCACAGACAAGCTCACCCACCCCTCAGTTTCCACAAAATACTGATAAAACAAAGGCAGCAATATACAATTTTTCCAGTTGCTCCTTATACAGCTTTTTCTAACTGTTCATCATACTGAATTTCATAGCCCAGGTACTGATGAGAACAAAAACCATACCTAACATTTCACCAAAACCACGTGTCTGGGAAAATGTCCGGGTGGTTTCATTTTATCAGTGTGCAACATCTGGGAGACTCAGACGAAGGAAAGGCTCAGCTAGATCCAAGTAGCTGCAGGATGCTCTATTCAGCAGATACACTGTTAATTGGGTAGGGGAGAGGTGTTGTTCAGGGACATTCATGTTTATAATCTTTCATTTACATAGTGGAATAGCCGTCAAAATAGGGATTATTATAATGTCTGAATGCCTAATGGAAACAAGGTACCGCAGTTAACTTAGGAGAAGCTTAATTTCAAACCTTTATCAACCCTAAATGTGAATCCAAATTTAAACACAGGGGAAAATGCATGGTATACGCAGAAACAAACAAAGGTATTGTCTGACATAAGGAGCTTATGTAAATGTGGCATGGAAGAGCTGCACTTATAGTAAAACCTTTCAAAAACCCCCATAAACGATGGAGAAAAATGTAGCTTCTAATGGAGGTTAGCACCTTCCTAAGCAATAAATCTGCAAATATATATCACTTTTTGTGATGTATTTGCATTTGAAGGTTTCTTTTATATATCCACACATAGCTTGCTAATTTTAAAAGCAAAAGTGCAGGGCTGGATGCACCTACAGTACATTACAATATTCTACCTATTTTCAGTCCCCTTTTTCATTTTATTTTTTTTAAAGCACACACCCATTTTTTAAAACAATTTTCAAGTGTCTGTATTACAAGGGCTTGGAAAGATGACAGATGTGACCCAGAGCTTAAAATTGGAGCTGGGGTGGGGCAGGGAGACCAGGAAATCTAGACATTTCTGTCCTATTCCAGTTCCATCACTTTCCTAAGGTTATTCTCTTGCTATTCTCACCTTCTAATTTTCCTTTTAAATTGGAAGAACTTGGAAGCAGGAACTACCTCCTGTTACCTATCTACTCTATATACCAGTCCCGTGATCTCAATTCTTGGAAGCCCAACAATTACAATTATATGAAGGCAGGGTGCATGTGGATGCAACATTACTTTGTTCAGGATAATCACCTCAATTCCATCAGTGAAATCTCTCTCCATTACAGGAGAACCCGTGTGTGCAACTGAGACAGCAGAAATCAATCCTAATTACTGCCCACTGCCTGCATGATTCTCCTGTGCAAACAGACACGAAAGGATACAAGATGTTCCCATCACTACACAATTAAGGGCATGGTGAACAGAACAAATTCCTTCTTCTGGGAACCTGTTACTGTCCTGCAAGTAGAATACTGCAGGTATTCATGTTAACAATATTGACAAATGTCTGCTTCAAGCAAACAATCATAAAACTTGTAAAAAGTGTCCTAGAGAAAACAGAACAATAACCTTTCTTTTGATGTGAACATCTAAATGATGAATTCAATTGCTCACCCAGAAGAAAACAGATATGTTTTAAGACAGATGGGAACTCTAAGAGGATCCAATTCCCTTGCATTAAAACAAAAACTAAATTTTCGAATCTTTTGAAATTCTTTACATACTGCTGCAGACTCATAAATCTATCTTAAAGCCAAATCCACCTATGAATGAATATTGGCTTTATGTACCACTGCCCACAGAGCATGTTACACACAGAAGGAAAAATCCAGGCAACCTATGTGGTTGTAAGAGGTAGCAACTGACACAGGCTCTAAAATGAACACACGACTGGTAGGATAAGCTGCCATGTCTGCTGGTTTATTCTGTAGTTACCTTGAGACTGCTCTGAGAAGCTGGTTTGATTCCAACAGCTCCAGGAAAATAATCCATGAGTGCACACATCCAGGCAATTTTACAGCCACTCTAAGTACCTCTTGTACATCCCTGACAATCAAGATTCCTGTTGATGGGTACTATTATAATACAGAGTGGGTTGCAGTGCTTTATTTAATCACCTACATTTTTATATTAGACTCCTGAATGTGCTCCTTCATATACATGAATAGGTCAATTTAATTTACCAAAGGTATTTAGCACTGTCTACCCAAAACATTGTTAAAAAAAATCAGAGTCAATGCTGTGTGTACTCACCACTGTGGGTCCATCTCACTGCAGCTGCTCACCTCAGCATCAAAACCTTCATTTGTTTTATTCCACTAAGACCTCGGCATCTATGTTTTGAAATGCCTAAAATAAAACCACACAGCAGCTACCAGGAATCAGAAAGATGCTGTCTCTCAGAAAGCAATTTCTGTCCATGGTGTTTATAAAAATCAGGAATGGACGTGATTATTCAGTAGAGCTGAAAAGCCAGGAAGAGACAGGGTAGTGAACCAGAGCAGAGTAATACACAGAGCCCTCCGAGTACCACAACATCCTCCTTTATTTGATGAAAAGGCAGAAAGTTGCTTCTTCCTAGCATGAACTGCATCTCCAGAGGTCATAATCATACATCAGAGAATACAGAAGGAAATATATATAAAAAAAGAAGAGAAGATCAGCAAGATTTCTATTCTAAACTTACAGCCTGAAGATCTAAAGGTCAGCTTCAAGTTTCCAGGTCTTCCCGTACTTAAAGGCTCTTTCTAGGCTATATTTTGAATTATCCATATTTGCTGTTAAAATTTGACCTTAAAATGATCTGTAACAGAGTCAATGGTTTTGTCAGAACATTTTTCTGCATCTGTTTCCATGACATTTGTCTCTTGCTGGGAAAGCGTAAATACTAGTCCCATTTCCCCTCAGCCCTTTTGTTTGGCTCCTGATGAGCCATAGTTAGGAGGAAAAGAGAATTAGGAAAAAGGGAATAAAGTAAGAAGTAGTGAAACTGGAAAACAGTCCACCTTTTCCCTAAATTCTACTTCTATCTCCTCATTCCTGAACAGCCATTACACCGATGTCTGATTTTTTGGTTATGGGATAGGATACTCTGTTTAATTTTCATCTCTTGCTAGACTTTTCTTCGATTCTTTTTTGCACATTTGTGGCTTTCTTTTTAGTAGCCATGAATCAGCTTTTCCAGGTATGTTCTTTCTGTACATGTTTTTCAGAGGGGTATAATTATTTGGGATTAACTTAAAGATACCATATAAGAGATTGTTCTAGATGCTTACATAAGTAATGAAAATGGAGATAAAAATAAAGCTAGTGATTTTTAACACTGGCCCTCTTCTTTCTTGCTAAAATATCACTGCTATCATTTCCTTTCCTGAGGTATTTTTAAAAACAAACTAGTGCCCAGATTTCTGTTTCTAAGCAGGCAGGTTGAGATATACAAAATATTTTTAATTCACCAGTTTTTTTGTCTTTGCTCAATTCTGATGTACATATTGAAACAGTTTTCCACTATTTCAGTTTTCTTGGTCAAGTAGAAATATTTATCATCATACTTGTTCATGTTTATACTACCCTGTGGCAAAGCAATTTATCACAACTATACATGGTAACTCTCCCCATTATTAAAATACTGTGAAAATGAAAATTGTTCAGCTCACACCACACCTCCCTCCAATTTATCCTACTTGTTTGACCTGAAGAGGAATAACTGCAGAATAATACATTTAGTCTAGAAATTGAGACATGAGACAGATGAGCAGACCGTAAAGATGGGGCAAAGTCTCCCATTGAGAAGAGACTGCACCCTGGTATTTTATACAGATATGATCTGGAGTCCCTGTCTATCTTTCATGTCCCTTGGTCACCGAAGGTTCATTTTAGCCCTGCTTTCGAGCTGCAATGGTAACACCTTGCCCTGTGAGCAGAGCACATGCACCACGGCTGGCAGCCGCTGAGAAATTCCCAGCAGGGAACCCACCTTTGCCACCTCTGCTGGACACACAAACTTGTCCTGCTGCTCACTCCCACACACTCCTGTGAGAATGACACTGCACTTAACTAGCAAGTTCTCTGCAAAACTAGGCTGGTTTTAAAGCTACATATATATTGTGCTACCATTGCTGCAGGAAGCACCTCCAGTGCTTTCCTAAAGCCACTATTCTCTGAAAACTTATGAATGGGCAGGTATATTGACACACGAATTGGTGTTCTACCCCCGTGTCTCGATTTTTAGAAGCAGGTAAAATTGAGGAAAATGGTTTCAGACTTCATAAAGAGTCATGGCACCATGGGGACTGCCTTGATAGGCAGCACTATCTGAAGCACTGGGAAGCCCAATACAGGTGCAGAAACACAAGCTTAACAAAAGCAGCTTCTACAGAGTGAGGATTAGAGAAGATGCACAAGCACAAGGCTGGCAGTCAAACAAAGGAATGAATTTGGGAGAATAAATCTGATTCAGGGCAGCTGAGCTAGCTGAAGATCTGGGGTTTTTTTTGCATCTATCTCAAGAAACAGAAAATATTTCACAAGATTAGCTCTTCATTATCCCTTTCACAGATATTAACAGAAAAGGTGACTATGACCCATCCATCCTGTGTCAGACACAGGTAAGGGAAAGGTGTGGCATCTTCCTTGGCTATCACCACCATACTTGATCTGGCAGCTAAATAGAGTCTGAAAACATTACTCCTGAACTTTTTTTTCAGTGAGAATAGAAAGATGTGGGAAATGACTGAACTGCTCTTGTTCTGAGGACAAGAATGAGGAACATTCTGTTCCATATAAAAGAGCATTTCAGACTGCATGCTGCTGCAGAACATCACTTGCTTAAGGAAAAAAGATACCAAGTTGATCATTAGCAATCATGAAATGACTAAGTAGAGACCTTTTTTTTCCAGTCCCTTTTGGTCAGAGATGGCTTTGTTCACAAGCATACTGGTAAAACACTCTGACCCTTCCTCATGAGAACCTACAGAAATTGCAGTGATACTAAGTTTTTCTCAGAGAGTTTTGAGGTTGGCTGGAACTCAGCCCACAAAGCATGTTAAGTAGCATGTGTCAACCAAACTAGGGTGTATGGCATACCTGACGTGCCATTGAGTTTCTCTCCATTGAATTTAAATGCAGGCTTTGCAGATTCCCACTGGACTTAAGGTTCCAACTATTTATATATGTTCTAGACCCACTGCAAATCCAGTGATAATGTTTTGTAAGATTCAGATCTTTGAAAGTAGGAGTGATGCTTAAAACAACTTTATGCATGTTTCTACATAGATTCTGCCTTGATGCTAAGCAGAGTGTTACACCATTTTTTTTAAACCAGCCGCAATGATTTCTGGATTGTAAGCTTTGCAATGCAGCAAATCACAGTGGAAGTGTGGACAGAGTGCCATGCACCCAAGTGCAATGGCTTCTGTGCTAAGTTTTCCACTCATTTTCTTTTTAAGCATAATGCCTGCTCAGCTCTTTGTGACAATCTTGTAAAACTCCAATGTAACAAAATTCAAATGCTTGTAAGCAGATAAGAGCTTTGAGCCCATATTTCTGTGCCTTTCATTCACTAGCAGCTACATTTTCTCTACCATTTCACATCTTTGTATTGGTAAATCACATCACCATTAGAGTTGTCATGAAATTAGATTGTCAACATAGCATTTGTTCTTCAATCTAAATTCTCCAAGTTTTACATAATATTTTCATGTCTGTTTTCCTGATACTGAAACTCAGGTCAAGTCATAGACTGTTCTTTGCTGGAAATAAACAACTGCACTAATCAAAGTACCAAGGCTTTCCTCCTTAATGAAGTGAGTCTTTTCTTCTCTCCTTGTACACTATCTTAGGACACAGGAGATGGTAATTTAGTTTAGTTTGCTACAGAGAAAATCCCCTCCAGTGGAAAAAAAAAATCTTCTGAAGCTTTAGTGACCAACAGCAAATAAAGTTCTTTTCTTTGGGTGATGTCAAAACAGAGCCTAGCAGGAACAAAGCTGCTGCTTTGATTTATATTGCCTTCCTCCAGCAATACAAGCCAGCACTCGCTTTGCCCTTTTCACTGCAGTTGCACATTAAGCTGAATGCTTTAGAGATTTTCTGCAACAACTCCCAGATCTCTTTCCTAATCAGTATTCGAGACATCTTTCCTTTTAGCAGATGCGCTATTTTTTCCCTTTGTTCCAAGATTCATTGTTCTCCATTAACTGCAGTTGCCATTTATTAGTCCAGATGCAGAAATGATCCAACGACCCCTTATGAGTCGCTGTGTTCGCACCCACCCACACGTCTGTGCACCAGCCYGCAATAGGCCCTTGGATCATCATATATTTAAATATATTCATTGAAACTATAGACTGTTTACATGAGATTTATGATGGTTCTCAAATGTGCCTATGATAATGAAATGGGATTCTGATCTGTTAAAAGTGAGCCAGCTTCAAAGCGACTTTCTGAAAATGTACCCTTCTGGGCTTTGAGAAAGACACAAAGATACACAGAAGCAGACACCGGGCTGGTGMAGAGCACTGTAAGAACAACGTTGCTATGTGGCTTTCCATCAGGTTGGGATGAGAGCTGTTGTATTGCTGCTGAGAGTACATTTGATGAAAAATTAAACCTAATCATTCTAGGCCATGCTTTTTTTTTGGAAAGAAAATAAAGGAAGAGGAATAAAGAGGAACAAATGAATAAAGTATGGAAATACTAGGAGAAACCAGCACTGAAATACAGACAAATTGATAGGAGATGGCATGTGTAATGCTTATATATTCAAACTACTTATAATATGAACAGGTGGCAACCATAGAAAGTACATTAACCTGGAATTCCGCAGACACTTGGAAGATAGGCAAATAGGATTCCACATTGTATTAGTTCACTGGTCCATGAAATCCTATAGCCTTCCTTCAGCACTGGCTAGTAGATAAWTCCTCAGTGGAAGGCAATCCCGCCCTTCATAAAGCATCTTAGAAACAAGAAATGTTACCAGACAGAAGCAGGGGAAGGACAAGACAGCAGCTGCAAACTTTCAAAAAGCCCAGAGTGGCAGTTGGCAGCGACAACACAGAGCAGCTCAGCTGCCTTRGGCCCTGGATAGCTGGGCACTGCTTCCTGCCCCTCGTCACCAGCTCTGCTCAGGTTCCCACCAACACCAGCYAGGATTTATACCTACAGTGGCCTCTCAATAAAGATGCTTCCACTTCATAAAGTCARTGGCATTATTAGCACTCTCTCTTCCTCTTGTCCGAACAGGGGCAGTAAGGAGGAGGAATGAACAAGCTCCCATCTGTTACAATAGCCCAAACGAGTGCTCAAAGTCATTAACAGGGAAAGGCTGGGGAGCTTAACTCAACCTCAGTGAAATACTGTTTTAGCTACTGAACAAATAAGTTTGGAATTAAGTACTGTGCCATGCTCTGACAGCTAATACTAGCACATGCCAGTGGCTTGTAAAAAGAATTGCGCAGAAACTCCCCTGTTTAACAGACACTGGCTGTCAGATTAGCTACAGCCATCCTCTACAGCATCCCCTTACACCAGGGCAAGCAGTACCTGGATCAAAAGCCCTCAGAACAGCAACATGCAAGCAAAGACTGGTAGCAAGCAGGCTCAGCAAAGCATTAGCAGAGTCCTTCTGGAGAAGTGCAGGAGCCTGAACAGCCCAACCACGCAGCAGGTCACAAATTAAAACCACTCCCAGAACCAGACTAACAACACAGGAAAGTTTCTTACTAAGTTAAACAAGATGAACAAATCAATCCCAATGTTCTCTGCTAGAAATCTCTCCCCAYCCTTTTTGTCTGATGACTTATCTGCTATCAGTAACTACCTCTCCCATCAATGGTGGGAGAAGGTTGTATGCAACATATAGGAAAGAATTTACCATTACACCTTCTCCATGCCTGGTCCAAGACCATTCTCTACTTCACCCTTCAACACAAAAGCAAAGGCATCCTTAAACATAAATACAGACACTTTGACTGTCTCTGATCCTGGCTTCAAACCTGCAGAAGAACAAAAAAACCAGACTCCTGTGTCTTCCAAGGGTCCCAATTTACCTGCTTGCTCTATTTCAGCCCAGAAAAAAAAAATACAAATCAATACTGGCTTATGTTTTGAAGATGAAGTTGCTTTTGTTGCCATAGGATCACGTAGAAGGAGAACATATTACAGTGCAGATAACCATTTACAGAGAGCTACCRTAAGGAACATGGTCAGAAACATTTAGAGCATGCCATTTATTTTCCTGAGTCTGGAATCTACATCTACTATCCAGYAAGGGGAGGTTATGGATGGGGCTGATTAACTCCAGCAGCAGAATAGCAACAGCTTATCTCACTCCTGTCTTCAGGATCCTTCCAAAGGCATTTGCACAGACGTGATGGGAAGGTGAGACCAGACACCCCAGGCTGGGGACAGTTGCCTGGTGCCAGGCAGGGCTTCCCCTGCACTGTCCATACAAACTGTGCTGGGACAGCAGGCAGGGGCAAGGACTGGAACAACAAGGACAAAACTATTTCCATTTCATTTGTGAATCTCCTGCTAGTTGCRGATGTTGATCCCTACAGAGCAGCACGGCCACTCCTCTGTTTCCAGATCGTTATTCTACTGACAAACACTCAGCAACACAACAACTGCCAATAAACTAGTTAAAGAACCATAAACCATCCAAACTCAGGCAGAAGATACTGATCCTACTTATGCAGCAGACTTACTAAGCCAGGCTGACTAAGACCTAGGCATATGACAGTGACAGGAAAAACAGAGTCAACACTTCTTTTATAGTTTGGATACAACCATACACAAAGCAGTATCATTTAAAATATTAAATGGTACTTTTTGTCATCTTTTGGCAATCCCTGATGCGATAGATCATTCTACAGCATGCTATTATGCATGCAGATATAAGCAAGTCTGTAATAAATTATGACAGTATCTCCTTATGTCGCAGTGTCTGCTTGCTTTCATGCTCAACSCAGGCCAACACAAGGGTTCCTGCAGAAATGCAGAGCCATATCCCAATRTTCATCACCATGGACCGCCAGAAGTTGATATATTTCTCCACAAAAAACAAACATCCACAGCAGTGTAAATTCAGTATATGACCATCATTGTAAGGAATCTTGCTCCAGTTGAATTTAATGGGTGAGTCAAATCTCATGGCTYTCAGAAGAGATTTTTGAGTGATCAGAATCAGGGGGAGATGCAGTCCCAGTGCCCACTCGTGCTTCACTAAGTTTATTCTGCAAAACTTGTTCTACCCTTCAATATTGACTTGATGGGGAGCTTAAGCCCAATTCCTGCTCRTGTTCTTTGTGCCTTTTTCTCATTTATTTAGCAACCAGCTGTCCTTCAATTGAGGTTSAGATACTAGTTAAGCTTGAGATCAAAACTAAAATCTGCATTTGAATTACTAAAATTCTTAATCCACTTCCCCCTCCCACTGCAAATTATGTCTTTTGATATCYGTTATCATATTTTCCCATACAAATTCCATCAAAACAGTAGAAAAGGATAATAAACCAACAAATTGTTCCTACTAGATTCAGCACCAAAAACTAGAGGCTTTTTTCTACTTAATTGTAATATTTCAGATTCCTYCTACAAGAGTAGAATTTAGTGGTGTTATGGATTTTTCATCCCCTTAGAGAATTYCTGCAAAATTCAATTATTTTTGGAGACTGCTTGAGTTCATATCTCACAGTGATGATGAATTACCTACTGTATTGACCAACTTAAAAACAATACACAAAATCAATTTTTTGACAAAAGGAAGAGACAAGGTATCAAGATTTGGCACACAAYGTCTTTAAAATGAGCTTATTTCAATCACTTTCCCATTTTAAACCACTTTTGTAGCAGCATCTGATTACATTTCAGCTGTTTATGTTTCCTATGGAGACTGACTATGCCCACAAGAAAATTTGCCATCAAGAAGTGGTAATTAACTTAATGAACTCTGCCWTTTAAACAGTTGGAGATTTTAGAGTTAAGAATAATGACTATCATGAGTATGAAAGAGTTTAGACATACATATTCAGTGGCAGAGATAAGAAATTTGCACATTTATATTTTTATGCTTAGACATGATGCATTTAGAATTGCTGATTATCTAAAATAATAATAGCACTAGTAATGACAATAAATAACAGCAAAAGTGGAATTTAAGTAATGCCTCTTGGAATCAAGTGTTTTACAGCTCAGTTCTACTAATAAGAGGAAAGCATTGCATCAGACCACGCAAGCAGCCAATGGAAGCCCTGAGACACAGCTTGGAGCCAATTTTTCTTTCTATGAATTTACAAATATATTATTGCACAATTTTGGGTCTGAAGTAGTATATAAATTGCCAGGAAAAACAGAGGTAGCCTGAAGCTGTCAATACAAATTGTCGTGGTGTCTAATGGTCAGACTCTGTGAACCTGCTCCCTCTGACTATTTTCTTACAACTCAGTAGGAGTTGCACTGGTCTTTAGTCAGCTGAYAAAATCTGATTTTTTAGTATTGTGATTTTACATAGTGATTATTTAATCTTCTCATCCCTAGATGATCAGAAGGCTGCATTTTTGCATCTCTTGCAAGAAAATATGTTAAAGAGTAGCCATTAAAAAAAAGTGTTAAACATTTGGATTTACTGGGACACAATGCTGCATGAAACAGTGCTGCACCTCCCATCACCCGGTCTTACGGTTCAAAACCGCCACACAGCTCTGCACTTCCACCCTCTATGATCGTAGCTTTTTTCCTAGCTGCAGATAGACCATGTACCACAAACAGGAGCACAATTCCCCCACTCCAGAGCTAAGCTTCAACCCGCCTGAAAAATGATTATTTGATCTGTGGTGATAAATTCTCCGAGATTGGTCCTGCAATCAGCTTCCCAGCAATCCTGGATAAAGACGGAACATTACTCAGAGTGACTGCTTACAGAGCAATGCCACAGGACAATATTTCTCTAAGCAACACATGTAGTGCACTCTCCCRCAGAGAAACACTGAGGATGTCCTCCACAAAAGGCCCAGATTTTTGTCTCTATTTCTAGAAACACTGGTTCTGACCAAACCTTGCTWAACAGTGTCACCAGTGCTAAGGAATGGCATAAATATTTGTCTCCTGTGGGAGAAGACACAGGAGACACCCACCCAAGAAGAGCAAACTCATTCCTATCAGCTAAATTTTTTGCTTCTTTTCTGTTTGTGGATACAGATAATTCTCAGTCCAGTGAAAGGGTTCCTGTTTTGAGTGTCACTCCATGGACACCACACAAAACCCACACACACTATAATGCCAGGGAAAAGCAACAAAGTTAAGTCTTGACACTCTTGCTCACCCRAGTAATCTCACTGAATAAAAGCAGTGGGATCAAGCTCCTAATTGCTTATCTCTGAAAGGCATTTTGTTATAATGCTCCTAAACACGCTTCCCACCGAGAGGCCTTTATGACCCTCTCACTCTAGAAGAGTTTTGCTATAACTCATGGAAACACTATAGCTCTGACCAGCTATAGAGCAACTTGGGTCTGCAGCTTCCGCCCTTCCTGCTGAGATGAACTGACAGCCACAGCCACAACTCGCTGGGTGGGCTCCACCTTGTTGGGAAGCTGCTTATAGGCAAAACTCCCCTCTGCTTTTCACAACAGAGAGTTACAAAGGGAAGTGCTCAACAATTCCGGGACTCCCTAGGGGTGAAAATCCCCACTTTTCTTACTGCCTCTCCCTGCTGCAGGATCCAGCTCAGACCGCAAAGCRTGGAGTAAATAGCATGCAGGAGCACATGACAGTCCAGTGATTTTGGTAATTCATCATTTTTATGTCAGTACTACCTAAATTACAGAACCATCATAAAATGACTTCCTAGCAGAGATGTAGWTTATCCTAGCTAACAATGTCAGTTAAGCAGCATTAGTTGCCTAAATTAATTCTACCAAAAAATAACAGCATCCACACTGAAAAGGCTTTTGCCAATTTAAACACAATGTAAATAAATCACATTCCTAAATTGCCCCACTGTTAAGATCCTCCTGTTATAATGCCCTGGCAGATTGCATACATCTTAGTGAAGATGAAAATGACCAAAAGATTATTTCGATAAACACACTCAGTATTATTATTTACAGCAGTATTTTACTTAAAAGCCCTTATGAAAGGGAACATACGTGCTACATAAATGCACAATACACATCAGACCTCCTTAGGACTCTTCCAGCACACAGAACTAGAGGTTACATCAACTCCTACAAGATCACTCCCGCAGTAGGTCTGTTCCCAACTACTGGAACAGTTTGGACCGTTGGAACTAACACTGAAATAAAACCATACAGCTTCGATATACAGCAAGTGCACAGCCTAACAACACGGCAGTCTGCACCAATCCTGCTTCAGCCGTCAGCAGGGCAGAGTCCACCTCCACCACAGAGGAACCCCACAGCTACGCATTAGCTGGGCAAGAAGCAAGCAGAATCAGTGAATCAGCCAGAGGGGACCAGAAGAAGGAAAAGAAGTGACAAAACAATAAATATTCTTGATCAAAGGACACCTGTGGGTAAAAACCAACAATGAACAAGTTTCTCTCAGCAGCTGGAGATAAAGCAAATAGCTGCTTGTACCCCTGCATGTCAAGAAAGATCACACAGTGTCAGCAGGTTCATTCAAATCTGACCCAGGCCACAGCAGGATCGCAGCTCAGTGCCAAAAAGCCTACAGACTAGAGATGTAGTTGGGACTTCAGCTAAATGAAGCTCCAGACAAAGCAATAGAAAAGATTTATAAAAGATCTATAAAATAAAATAAACCCCAAGCTATTATTTGTGAGACAAAAAAAGATATCATTGAGGTTGTTTTAGAACACATACGTGCATCACTGCCACCTCCACCTCTTGCCTCCCTCCCCCYCTTCCATTTTGGGGGAGGAAGGCACATCCAGTCAATGCAAAATGCAACCATCTCCTAATGTTTTGACAAGTGTCCTGAGGGCAGAGATCAGTTACACAGGCTGGACAGGTATTATTCACTTATGCTATAAGCAATCCTGCCAGTAGTATTAAATGGATAGTCCTGAATCTATTCATACTACACATTGCAACAGCTTTCATTTCAAAGAAATTCTGCCTGAAAAGTCATGGTTGAATTGCTTTTAGGAAGGCATTTAGAAAAATCAGAACACCTTTCACAATCGTAGCACTTTTGGTCTACAGCTGTTATTCACTGAATTGTCTTCATCTTTTTCTAAAACACAATTATTGAGAAAATGAATGCAATGGCTATAATTTCTGTGGGCAAGCAGAAGCACTGTAGTTGCATTACAAGAGAGGCTCAACACTGTCACATGCTGAAATAGGAAAGCTCAAGAGTTATGATGCTCAAGGGGAAGGGGGCAATGTTGTCACCATTCAGCATCACTCCCCTATGCTACCGGGGCAAACATTTCCATACAGCTGGTGACATTACAGTGTCATTTTAGGGAATTCCTTTAGAGCTCCATACTATCCCCTATACCTGATACTGTATAAGCAGAAACACGTAAACAACACTTTAGAGCCAGTGAGGCAAAACACCATCCCACCTTCATCAAAATGGCACATTAACAGGAAAGGAAGAAAAAAAACAGAGCCACAGAGAGCAGGAATGTGATAATCTGGTCCTTTTAGTACCAGGCTTCCTACACTGTGCAGTACTAAACTGCAACATCTACCTATGTGCCCACCAGGGATGCAGCTCCAGCACTGTCCATTTCCTGCCATGATTTAAAGCTAGAGTTCTGAACACCACAAATGCCTCAGCTTGCCAACTTGGGAAGTGCCCCCAGAGACTCATGAACACTTTGGTACAGCTGCCATTTCACATCACTGCTTCCCACCGAAGAGCTGCAACGCTGTGTGTCCTTCAATGAAATCCTACTTAATTGCAGGTATTCTCACTGCTATCAGAGGCTGTTTGCACATTCCTTATCTCACCCCCCACTCCCAGCACACACTTACACTGGCCTCCTCCCATTTATTTACTCCAGTTCAAAGTTGCCTTCCTTAAAATCCTCCACAGACCATTTCCAGTCATCTTGACAGATCCTGTGCCCATACTAGTTTTCACTGAAGTCAGTGGAATTTTTTTCCATTGATTTTAATTGAACAGATTGATTGGCTTTTTCCTTTGGCTTCACTGCCAAAGGAAATCATTTCCRATTAAAAAACTCCTAGAGCATGTGCCTATAGGTCTCATTATACAGAAAAACTGAAAATCAGCACATGAGCATCCCAAAATTTACTACGGTTTACAAATAGGCATCATTTTGTGTGCATCTCCCTTGAAAAATTTGTACATAATCAGAATGCTAAGCTGATCCACATTTGCTTTGAGATTTGCCTGAATGAGGTTTCTGAAAACAAGCAGCTCTTTGCATTAGATGTTGCACTGTCTATTTATTGCTTGGGTTCTCCTCCTTAGAAAAAATATAATTCCCTCATAATTACTGAGATAAGAAAACATGAAGCATTTTGAAATTAGATTTGAGACAGGAAAAATTCCTACCTCCCATATTAATGCCTTCCAAAGGACCCAAATGTCTAAGTCCCCAGATACACTTGCTCTGCCAAGAACTCCGAGGTGAAAAGAGGATGCTTCCTTCCTCCCACAGAACCTGTGCCAGGTTTCTTTGCTAAATAGGAGCAACAATGAGAAATAAAGGATCAAAGAGAGCAGGAAGAGGCAGGTCCTCACCCTTTCCAAAACTGCTGTAAAGAAAAGCAAGACTACCAAACACCTGAGAAGGGCTGCTGGGTGGCACTGGTAAAAGGGACTGGCTAAACAGCAGGGACTCAGCTGCAGGCATGTCCCAAGGCTGGCACTCCTGCACCGTGCTTCCTTCCCTCCTGGCACCAGAGATTCCTCTGTGTCCAACTCTATGGCTGTTTTGCTGTCTGCGATACCAAAGGTCTGATTTCACTCAAGTGCTGCCGAGCCTCGAGTAGGGCTGTTACTATGGCTGCATGGACACACACCAACAGCAAGACGCCGTGCATAGCTGTGAAAAGCAGCCCACAACAAAAGCAGCCCAGGAAGTTCAAGCCTGCCCCAGGTCCACTGCATTTCTGCGCATTCGTTCATGCTATTCATCTCCTCACAATGACACTGCACAATTCACACACGCTCCTTCTGCCGCTTTCTCTAGACAAAACAAACTCAATTCAGTGAAAAAGCACCAAAAGCAAAGCTGTCTTTTGCAACTTCAAGTATCTGAACACAGAGACTACCCCCACCAGCACTGAGGTGAAGCTCATTAATTACCTGGATCACTCACAAAATGAAGTCCTACCCAAAAGCCACCACTTTTTTTTTTTTTTTTGGCTTCTTCGTAAATATGCAGTCAAGCAAAGCTCCTCCCTGTTTGGCCAGGAAAAATAGGGAGTACTTAATAATTGATATTCCCTCATCCAACAGAAGGTTTATTGCATAGATTCGGCATGTTACAAACAGAAAGGACTAGATTAAAAAGCACACCATCTGTAAACCTAACACACAATTCTAATGGAAAAAAAAATTAAGGCTAGGAATTGTGTGATGAAGTGCATCAAGAATGCTAATCACATCCTTCCGAACTAGTGCAGAAGATGAAGATAAGGTCTAATAAARCATCTATTCAGAAAGYAGTAGTTCTAGTCCTTATTTATTTTGCCCTGGAGTAAAAATGAGCAATATTAGCAAAAATGAGTAAAAATGAGCAAYATTAGCAACTGGATGGACTTCAYGTTTTGAATKAGTTCCAAAACAGTGAGYCTGATCTGTCCATCATTTATCACCAATTTTAGATACTAATAACCCCRTTCCAACTTGAAGCTGCTCTTGAGGCCAGGTATTTGAGTCCAGCAAAGCGGGTCCAACAACTGCCAAACACACCCTGGCTGCACCCGCCTGCCTCGGGGTGCAACACTGTGACAGTGACCCAGGCGCAGTGGCAGTCGTGCCGTGCAGCACAGCAGGGCTGCCCTCCTGAGCAGCCACCCCTCGAGCCTCCTGGCCTGCCTCCCACCCTTGCTGCACCACATGCCCGCTAATACACCAAAAACATCTTGGAGGAATCAGCCAGAGGATTTTTAGACACACACAGATACTGGGGATTAGTACTCCATACAATGCCATMATTTGCAGTGTTTGCACTCATTTTACTATTCCTTTTAAGTTGCAGGCACAATAGGTAAGCTGGCAGAGTGCAAATGGCTTAAAGAGTTTAAGACATTGTTATTCATAATTTTAATTTTTTTTAACAATAAAAGCTACTTAGAATCCATTTTTTGTGCTGTTTGAAAGGTAACTTTTTTTTCTGAAAACCAAATTCTGCAGGAAATCAGCAGGTAACCTGGATTAATAGTTTTGCATATTTTAAATACAAATGAGTTAATAATATCTTGGCAGATATTTAAATGTACAGGCATCTGGCTGTGTAGGAAAGATTACAGTGCAACTAAACTGTCATCACTGTGGAATACGGACAGGAGAAATGTCACTGAGGAGAGTCCTGCGACAGAGCTAGGAGATGCCCTTGAAGAAATGCACCTGGGGTGACAAGGATTAGTCATTTTCAWACAAAGTGCTCTTGGGTCACAATGTAGAGGTAAATTCCGGTGCGTGAAACCATTTGGCAAAATACATAAAACACACTCACAGGTTGACCAAGAGGTGGTTCAGAGTCACCCAATAACAAAATCTAAATACAGCCTGAGATAAAAGGCATTCCTTTTATTTGTACCTCCAGGGCCATCTTCATCACTCAACTAAGTTTGGGAAAAAATCATATGGGTTTGATCTCTCTTGTTCTACCGTCTGCTAGCCAAAAAATATCATTGAACAAATTATGATACCCTGTGTAAATAAGGAATATTTTAATAAAAGCTGGATATTTTTAATTGCAATAGCTTTTACTTTTATTGCTTCTCAAACCTTATAGGGTAATGTGAGSAAATGTCCTTACAAAAGCCCTGCTCTTTAGTACAGGAGCTAGCACAAAATAGGAAAAAATATTTATGTAGAAAAATACTGCAAGCTGAGCTTACAAGAATGTACTTGTGCTTATTACAAAAAAATAGTGTAGTTTAGACCTGACAATCCATTACTGGAAATCCATCTTTTGCTTAGGATGATAAAACAAGATTGAATTATAGATTTCACACCAGCAATTCACACATTCTGCATTTAAATCCATCCCTTTTGCTTTCCCAAAGCTTTTTTAATCTATTCATTTGAAATAGATGTTTATGCTCAAAAACTGTCTCAGTTTATGAACATTTTCATTTCAGCAACACAATCTCCTAAGCTGTCCAGAGACCTTGTTAAAAGGAGCTCTCTCATCAAAACCTATTTTCCAACATTTATTTCTGTTTAGTTTGGTTTCTAAACAATCCCATGTCCCAAGTGAGCAGCTGCATTTACCACTGAATTTAAATTTGCAGTGTTAAGATGCAGCTACATTCTGAACAAGATTCTGCCTTCACACAGTTGCTACTCATATGACAGCATTTAGTCTCACAGAGTTCATCTAATCTACAGATTGCTACTCAAGTGAATAGAGTAAGTTCATTATCAGTATTCTCCAACTGAATTATTTTCTTTTYTTGTATTAAATAATTTAATATTGAGATTTCCATTGAGCACACTGTTCAAGTCTGTGAYCCCAGTTAAACAGCTGTAAATATTTGCCAGTCTCATCAAACTGATTTTACCATAGTAATGGATACAAACAACTGCTCAAATCTGGGTTGTTGCTCTTTTCTGCGGGTTTCCCTTTGATACTTCAGTCCTGAATAAAACCAGTTACTGTCAAACGCTCACTGGACTGGGCAGCCTTGGCCAATCTTGTGTCACTCTCCTCAAACAGGCAGCAGGGCCTTGGGAGCAGATGTGTGTGGGAGAGGGAATGACTGCCTAACCCACCTCAATAAATTTTAAAGAAGTTCAACATTCAAACTCCACCAAATGTTAATCAGCCTTCTACCTTTTGTTATTCTTATGAATGACTGTAGTCAGGCTATTTAAAGCAAGTGATGCATTCAGTGGTTAATTGAAAGTGCCCATTGAGGACACCTCAAATGAACCACAATTTCCATGCAGTTCTCATTCCCCTCCGCCCCCCTTCCCAGCAAAGGGCTAGAAAGACTTTTAAAGAGTACAAGAAGTTCATCTACTAAACCAGCCGAGTTCTTCCAAAACTRTTATGAAAGGGAAAGGCACTGTGAGGAAAAGGGAAATACATATATTTTAGTAGCTGTGGGTTTATCACTGAAACCTACTGCAGAGCTCTACTTGGCTTCTACTCTGACTACAACAGTTCTCAGACATCTGCAAGTAAAGTTTTCTGCCCACACTCAGTCCCTAGTCAGCTAAAAAGTYTCCAAGTGTCTCCCATCCCTGCAAGTGAAGACGGATCCTTTGAGAGAAGAAAAGCCCATGAAATTCAGGATCAGAATCCAGATTTCTTGGATCAGGACTTTTCCAAGCAGACACTTGCACGGCTAGGGGGTTTCTTAGGAAAAGAAACAGTTTGGGAAATTCCTGCCTTCTGCCCTTTTTCCATTTTCAGCAGCTAAGGCTCCCAGAGGCCACGCAACAGCAGGGGCTGCTCAGCATGGGCAGGGAAGCCAGCACCTCCCTCCACTGGCAGCTCCCGCTGCCTTCTGGCTTTTCCTGTGGACCTACCTGCCTTCCCAACAGTCCTGAGCACTGACAGAGGGGCACAGTCCACTGCACAGGGGCAAATGCAACCAAGACCCAGACAAAACAGCTGGCATGGCATGAATACAGGCTGTTGCCCTAGTCAGTATCATTATTTTTACACAATTCTGTTTCCCAGGCTTCTGCCTCCTTATTCAACTTGACTTCAGATGGGGGTCACAGTCTGTGTGCCACCACCACCGAGGGGTTATTTTATTTGCCAGAAAAACTGTTTCAAATCAGTACCTAAATACTTGCAAAGATTTATGAACAATTTAACCAACCAGTCCCAACATTTTCAAAGAAAAATGCTTTCAAGAACAGGGTCCTACGCTAGCAAAAGGAATCACACAATTGCTTCCTTTAAGCACCAACACCTTAAGGTGAGAAAACAGGATTAGCACTGCTAGCTCAGGCAGCCTCCCACACCTCCTGCCTGCCAAAGACCCAGCTGCAAGGCCAAGCACACGACCAGGCTCCACAGCCCCTATACAGGGAGGGTTTTGAGCCTGGTCCACAGTGCTCGAGCCACACTCAAGCATTTCCCAGGGCAGAGCTGAGAGTACCGCACCTGGGAATGCTTCCTTACGATGCTCCACTTGGAAGCTCCCCGAGGCTGAAGAGACTGAACAGCCTTAACTGAATGAGGAAGSAAAATTAATATACGCAATGCGAGCTCAACATCATCAGCATAACAATGCTAATTCTGCCCATATTGTTAGTTAATGGAAGACAATGAGTTTATGGATGCATAAAAGAGAAGGCTTAGGCCCTAGGGGATCCATAATGAATATTTATCCCAAGAACAAACACCCAAACATAAATCTAAATTTATACAATATAAATTTACAGTTTAAAATCTTCAATTACACAAACAGAAAGTATATCAGGCAGTATTTCTGCCAGAATGACTTCTCAGACACACACRGTGACTTAACAACACCATGAATCTAATCAGACTGTCAGGGCAGACAACTATTTTGTTTCTCCGGAGTCTCAAACCATGCTGCCTTCAGCTTCTTGTAGGAAGCTTTATTCTGTAATAGAAAGTCACCAAGTTCCAGCTTCCTGAGCATGGTAAATATTTTCTTTGGCCAAATATACATTCTCTGTTTTAAACTATAGTCACGTTTACAACTTGTCTCTAATCTGTTTCAGCACATTCAGGATTATCTCAGTCTGCTCATTTGCAAGCACTACAAAATATTCTTTTTAATACCACCCCCCACCAGTCCCAAGACCTTTTGGTAGTTGTTTTCATAACAGTTTCTATTTGCTTTTGATCAATGTGTTACCAAAAACAATATCAATATCACTACTGTTTTGGTAGGAGCGTTACCAGCTTCACTGAGAAGTAATTTAATCTACATGTTTAGTTGATTTCTCAAGCTTCTTAAGCAAAATTTAAATTTTAAAAAATGCAGCATACTTTACCCAAAAAAGCAACATACTAAAAAGTGCTTGAATACTGACTTAAAATTTTCTTTTAAAACACATGGTTATCAGATCCCCCTTCTGATTATTCATATATAACTGAAAGAACTTTTACTGATGCTTTAAAAATGTAATTAAAGACAAAGTAAATAGATTTCTGAGATATTTTTCTTGCCCTAGCAGCCCAGAGCTGCACCCTTTCTAGTTTCTGAGATGCCTCTAGACAGCAGCACCATTTTTAGTATTATGTTTTAAAGCTTCTCATTKAGATGTGACATTTCTAAGGCCCAAAGTCTGGCTTTCCATGTACTCTGATTTACTCAACATTGTACTATGCAAAATACATTTCTGTTACCAAAACCCCCTCCTGCTCATGACATAGTATTACACAGCATGCAATCATTCCAGCATTGCATCTTAGAAGAGACTTGTATGCCAAGGACAGTCAGGAAATCTAYGCAGTCATTATATCTCAATATTCTGCTGGTTTCCCAGTACCCAGTTACCAGACCCAGTTCCACCTTGTGAACTCTGCCTGCCCTTTAGCATCACTCAACATACATTTGAAAAGAAATTCTGTTAGGTTTCTAAATTGATATTAAAAACAATGCCAACACTTTCACTGTCTTCATAAAAAAAAAAAAGTTCTGCGACTAGACTCTGATATCTAGGATATTAGTTTTAGAAAAATGTAATAACAACAAAGCCCTAAGGAATCATCCACATCTGTTTGAAAGGTGCACAAAGGCACTCAACCTACATTCTTCTCATAGCATTTTCTTACCTTTTTTAGGGACAGAGGATCCTCATGCCTAGTAGTCATAAAACTATTAAGAAACTAAAATACCAAGAAAACATCATGAAATTGKCACAGTGTCATCCCATGCTCACTCTATAGACAAACCAGTAAATACAAAGTTACCATTTTTCTATTAAGTAGAGAGAAGAATGGCACAAAAGGAAACAAAGCTCTCACCTTCCCTCAACCCACTTCCAGCAACATGTTGAACCAGAGCACCAAATCCAACCTCCACATTCTTAGACCAYCTAAAAGAGTAACAGCACCTAAAGACGGGACTAAAAAGCACCCTCCTTTCACAGGGTAACCCAATCAAATCACTGATTGGAGGGCTTCCCATCAGCGTTAATCCTTAATTTAGTTCACCTGGCAAGCCAGGTTACCTAGGCACTCACACTCACCTGGCAGAACTGAGCCACCCTGTAGAGAAGGAAACACTATTCTTCACATTACTGAAACAAGGATTGGCAGCACATCTAACATTTTAGTTTCCATAAGTTCTTTTTCACTGGAGAAGTAACCTGCCCAATAATAACTCAGACTAAGAAAAATCTATGGGAGAAGCAGACATAGATGGAAGCTCTGCATACTTTCCACTCCTTGGCTGCATTACCCTGTATAGCGGTTTGACCAAATTAGTGGCCATTAGTTTGCTGTAAGGTCAGGCAACTGCTGTCATACAAAATAGAAATAAAAGTAACTAAAAAAGCAAATGCTGTCAATTCCTAGATACAGTCTTTAGAGCTAAACAATCAGAGCACCGAGACTTTAAGAAAGTAAACTGTAAGTGTTGATATAAAAACAGACTATTTTAAGTAAAAGAGAGGTAAATGGATCCAAACTAGGTTAAATTAATTCATTTTTGTCAAAAATCATTCACTGATTTTTTTTAAGTTGGAAGCAAGGACTGAAAACATAATGTTAAAGGCAATAAYTAGCATGGATTCCTGGGGAAGAAAACTGATAGTCACAGAAATTGATATTAATGTTAAATATTTTAAAAATGTTAGAAACATTAAAATCACTCTTATAATATTGTATTTTTACCATCTATACCAATTAGACAAATACACATATGGACAGAAGAAGACCTGAGTGTATGCTAAGGTCGTATTAGCACTGGTTAAAACTTTATGCTGCGCAGACCTATGTTTATCAGTGTCTGGGTCTGAACACAGTACCCAAGCTCCAATAACTCTGGCATACACCAGCTTGAAGTCAAGTACTTGCAAAACAAGAGTATTATGCCAAATTGGAGCCTTGAATCTCAAAGTAAGTATCTCACCATTTTGATCTGTTAACAAAAAAGCTCTGCCCTGCTCAGTCTTAAACATGATTCATTAAGAAAGCAATGCAACGACCCCCATGGGTAAAGCTGGTCTCAAGTGAAGTGTCTGAAGGATGAGAGGTGCCTTCACGCATCTCCTGTAACGCTTCTCCTTTGGCATAAACAAGTATGATTTAAACTATGAGTTCAGGAGCTTCACACTTCAAGGCTTCCATGCTACATGTTAATAGACACACAAGTACAAAGGAATAAAGAGTATTTAATGAACAATAAGATAAGATGAGAGAAATTACATTGGCAGATTGCGACGATAGCCTTTAATCTTCATTATGGATTCAAATGCAAGCATCTGAAATAAGATTCAAGTGGGATGATGAAATTCTTTTTGTTTAATGGATAACAATCAAGCAACACATAATCCCTTACAGCAATGATTCTGCAACTGCTCTGTCCTTTTTATGTGCATAATATATCTTGATGGGTTTTACAGCAATTTAAGMCCCAAGACAAAGCATCTGGGAAAGATTAATTTACAGGAATGTCATTCATGAGTAACATGCCCCATCCATAGAACTGAAATATTTGATGGTATAGACACTTTATCTTATTGCTATACAGAAGTCCTTTACACGCTATTTTAAAAAAAAAAATAAAAAATCGGGATTTAAAGAAACAAGAAAACCTCCTCAGCACCTCTATAGCATTAATTCTATAACTATTATACTCTGAACATATTTTTTCTTTATCACTCATTAATAAGATTATCTTACATTAATAGAGATAGTGCCTGCTTTATTCCTAGAGGCTTTGCAGGAAATCACTTCCCTAGAGTTCCTAGGGAAACGCAGTCTAACACTCCAGTCACCAAATAGTCTCATTAAAAGTTTGAATTAGAAGTAATTTCAAACATAAATATGAAATAAACTATGCATTAAAACCATTGAGAAGACAAATACACAATTTATAGATTTCAGTCACTTAGAGATAGAAGAAAATCAAAATCTCTTTGTATGTGTGGAGACAAGACAAGCTACTAAAACTATGATTGTGTGAAATAAATTGCTTTAAGTATAAGTAAAATAAATATGATAGGTGGATAAAATTGAAAGTCTTTCCTGTATTCTGGTCAGGAAGCTGAGAAATGAAATAGGATTACAAAATTTCCTTTCCTGTCAATGGGGAACAGGTATCAAGCTCAATCTCTTTGATCCTTCTGGATCGTATCTCAGGCACTGCAAAATAAAATGCACCTTTTTTTCCTGGGCCAGAATACACTGTTTTACTTTTTTTTTGTAATACAATTTTGCTAGCATGGTTTTCATGCTTAATTTAGGCTTGATGGGTGTTGCATTTGTTTTTAATGAATGTGTGACTGGGCTATCTGTCTCATGTTTCTATGTCTTTCAGTACTTTAACCGTTCTATGTGTATTTCAGCACTTTAACTGTTCCAATCTGAAGATTATTGACATTTTCATTAGGTGTTAGTTGACAGTACATGGCTATTTCAAGGGATTTCCATCTATAAGAAGCAGGGGGTATCTTTCTTTGCAGAGCTTTCTAGTAGGTAACATATTTGAGTATAGCAAAATGACAGCGCAGAAAGAATCAGGGAATTTTAGTAAACATAAGAGGACAGAATTCAGCATCCTTGGGAAGTCCTGGCTGGAAAATAAGGTGTGTGCTATTCATATATATCAGTATCTATACTCCAGAAGGAGATAGCCAAAGACTATAATTGTCTCTGAAGCTAAAGTTTGAACAATATAAAAATAACTGATGGATTAAAAAAGGAATGTAATGAATAAAAGCTCAATTCACAAAGGATTACAATGCTAATATTGAAATCTGGACATGTTAAAATGATGAGTTGCAGAAGATGAGCATTTAATGGTACTTTGTGCAATTTACTGAGAATAGAGAAGAAAAAAGGAAACAATTATAATTTACAAGAACAAAGAGAGCTTTATATGTATTTTGTGGTAACATCTATCAAATAGGATCATTGTCTTCAATAAGTCTGTTTCCAATGTATATGTACATGTGCTCTGCCTTGTACAAATATACCAAATACACACAGAGACATATATAAAATTCTCTCTCTCTACAGTTAAAAAAATTTAAAAATAGAGGATATGGAGAGATACCACAGAATTCACAGATCTCTCTGGTTTACTACATCCAAACCTAGAAAGACAACTTATAAATGATGGTCAGTTATTGCCCTCTAAACAATTAAGTTGCTTCCTTTCTCAGATAAATTTGCTCACATAATTCTGCCTCAAACTCAGCTTGGAAAATGGGGAAAGGGAGGAAAGGCAATGCTATTGCAGTCTTTGTTCTCTTTGCTTTTAAAAAGGTTGTTGTTTACACACAACACCAGTAGGAAAGGACAGACAAGGCAAAGTGCTCCTTATATTTGCATATTTGTGGTGATCCGAGCTTCATAACCTGAAAGTAAGATCCAACAAAGTGCAGGCAATTAATAATGGAGGGTGTCATCCCAAAAGGCATCAAGACAGTACTGCAATATTCAAGTGAAAACAGCAATCTCTGGGGTACGCTATCAAGAGATTTCCTACAGGATATGTAGCATCAGCAATTCATCTATCTTCTTCATTACAACCAAATGCTTTCTTACTCATCTGCAATTTCTGGTTGAGTCTGACAGTCTGCAATTTTTTATTAACTCTTATTTTCATCCAAATCTATCTTATTTCAGATTAGTGCCAAACCGCAGTCACATTCTTCCCCTCTTGCTCCATCACTGCTCCTTCAGTTTCAGCACTGGCTTATTTTCAACACTTTGAAAACATCCCTGGGTCACAGCACTGCCATGCCCTTGACTGAGCCTGGGCATCTGCTCTGCCTCCTCATTCAGCTTCCTCTGCTCCATTCCCTGCATCTTCATTAATATTTTCACAACTTTCCCTAAACTATCTATCTTTCTGCTTTTAAAATTGACTGGACTTGCAGGAAGGTTCAAACACTTTACATCAGGTTGGAAAAAAAGGTGTACATTTATGTTTATGTATTAAAATAAACCATTCTTATGCCCAAACTAAGAACGGCTACATAGTCGTCAACAGTTGTTTAACTACATGGCCCTATAAAAACAATTTAGTGAATCCTGTATAAAAAAAGTAGAACTGCTAAGTACAAAAGGAAATACTAGTTTTTCTGCCATATCCTCCTGCTAGTTCTTCAATACCACAGAATATAAGGCAGCAGAGGACCAAGTCTGCTCTTCATATCAGAAAGGAGCCCAGAATTTTCAGCTATACTCCAAAATTCCGGGGAATGTCTCAGTCGAGGACAATCTTAAATGTACGATAAACAGAAACATAGTGATCTACCTTATGCACCATGTTTCGAGAGTCAGTCAAGAAATTGCACTAGAGCAGTGTCAAAGATTGGCAATGAGGACCTGAAGTTAACAGAGCTGCAGACAAAGCAATTAGCATGTCTCTTATGTAGATACTGATCCAGCTGTTCTCTCTGTTAACAAACCTTCCAAAATGTGATAAAATGGCACTTGCTAATAAAGCTGGATGAAGCAGATAATAGCAAAATAATCAATTAAATGAAGTCACACTTTACTACTTTGAAAAGGGCATGCGGAAGCAGTAGAGAGATCAAATGAAATTATAATTTGCAGTTGGCAAAACTCTGCCAGATGTCTGCTTGAAGTGAAAGCTGATAACAGGAATGATGAGCATCATGGAGGGCAAGTGCTGATCCTCTGCTGCTTCTGAGAAACATGCCAGTGCCTCCAGCCAAGCGCAGAAGTACATGCAGTATTGGATGACAGTGGTTTCAGCAACAGCAGGAATTTATTCTGCCAATTTAGATTTTGCTTTCTGTCTATCAAGAAGGCCTTTTACAGCTTCTTGAAGGCCTCGTCTTTCTCCTAAAGTAAGGTCTGATCTGAGATAAGCAGGTATGAAATCAAAGACTTCTTTTGGCCACAGGCGCCCGGCAGCACAGGAGCAAGCAGAATGTCACTATGCAAATACTGCTCTACCTCTGAGAACGGGAAGCACTGGGGTACAAGGTGAAAATCACCTTGTCTGCTCTTCTGCCCTTCCTCCAAAGCAAGACCAGACACCTTTCAAAAGGGATATCGAGCCTTTGTTCATAAACCAGCGCTTATGCAGCCAGCTGCCCCTTCTCTAGGGCCAACTGCCAAAATATCCTGACAAGCTCTTTTTTTCCTTCTTCTCAGGTCTTGACATTATTTCTCCCTCCCTCTCCTTCCCTCCTTCCTAATATATGTTACTATGATCAGACCTTGTCTGCAAGGTCATTCCTCTCTGTCCCTGTCCCCATAGTGATGCATATTCCGATTCCCATAGATCACAGTGTACCAAAGTGGCACTGATGGAGACTTAAATGGGGCTAGAGGTTCTAAAGAGAAAGGAAGCAATTTGCCTTAACCTATGTCAGAAGCAGAGCCAGCACAGCCAGAGTCTGTGCCCCATCCTCACTGCTGGAAGCTGCATTTCCCACGGTTTCAGAAAAGCAAAGTTCCATTTGCTGGGAGTTTTGCTCTTAGCTAAAGAGCCTTTTGCTTTAGCCCGATAGTTGCTAAATATGTGAAAGGGATTTTTCTTTTTCCTGACCAGTAAACAGAATAATTATTTATTAAAACATTGTACGCACAATTGCAGAATACTCACACAGGTATCCAAAATCATGCCACAGAAGCCTTGTTAACTGCCCACGTTTTCCAAGTAGAAAGCATGAGAGTGACTCTAAAGCACATGATCTCAGCAAAGAACCTTTTTATTTTATTTTATTTGCTGTGGTCTTTCCCACTTCATTCACAAAACATTTTAAACCTGATTTATCATTTAATTTAGCGGCCATACTGGAACTTCCAACAGTCTTTACCCAACAGGAAGTAATTAACTAGAAAGGAACAATAAATAGATCTATGTAAGGGCATGGGGTGAGGGGCAGTAATTGCTCAATAATCTTGGAAAAATCCGAAGTGCACCATTCTGGAGCCTTGGGTCCCACAGATAAGCTGCTGAAGAACTGCCCCCATGGGCATATTCAAAAACTAAATTATGTGTAACTTACAGAATAAATTTAATACACTCAAAATTGCACCTAAAATCTCAGTGCAAACATACTATTAAAAAAAAAATTTTGAGGAGTTAAATAAAATGCTCTGTCTGAAAACATAATGCTTGAGTTTTCATCTTTACAAAATATTCCAGCATGGTTTGATTCTCTAGTAGTAATTCTAAAATTGGATAAAACTACGGTAGTTCTGTTTATTTAAATACAGTGACATCAATTGCCACAGAGTAAATATGAAATGGAACTAACCCAGAGCATTTCAGTGTCCCTTCCCCACTGGGAACAAGGCACTGCCCTTGGTTCAGTGCAGTCGGATGCCTAGAGCAAACGTAGTAGCACCCAAGCACTTGGCCTGGCAGGGTTTCAGCCACCTCCCTGGCACATGGCACTCCCTCATTCAACAGATGTCACTGCTTCTAATTTAAATGTTATTTTTAGATTTTGCCTTTCATTGGAAATGCCTAGGGCAGGCTTGTCACAGTTCTGACATGGACCTTTAAAAAAGGAGTGTATTTTGTACGAGGCAGGGAATTAGATGGAGCATGATGTGCAGAGCACTAAAGATTACCGCTACTGATGTTCAGAGAAACTGCACTTATCCAGGAATAGGTGCAGAGAAGCACTGCTGTGATGAGCAGGGCAGGGAATAATTTTATGGGACTGTATTCACTAAGTTTTGGTTGTTCAGCTTTACAGTGTGAAAATAGCGGGAAGATGTTCCAGTCTAACAAATACACCATGTGGCCAACAAAGAAGAGAAAAGGATTTGTAAGCTAAAGGAAGGAAAAATCAGCGAAAAATTAGTCAGGAATAAATTTACTCTAAAATTAGATGAAGGTCTCTAACCATTACTGAAGATTGTTACAGCAGGGTCCCAAGAGGATAAAAATTCTTATTAGTTTTAAAATGGTGCTTGATGAGTTTGTGAAGGATATTGCAAAATGTGGATATCTCCTACTGCAGAGAACTGAACTTGTGACCCAGCAGATCCCTTTCACTCTATGAGCTTCTGCACATTAATACCTACCTACAAGCAAAATCTCATTCTTTTTTCATGCTTTTAATGCTTTAGTTTCCATGACCAATTTCATGCTTTTCAGGGTTTAATTCAGATTTGTAATGTTTTAAATGCTTTTATGTTAAATTATTAAAAAAAAAAAAAACCACAAAACCTCAAACTCTGCTGTAGTCATTGATTCTATGCAAACTGTTATGGCCCCTTTATCTGAATGTTATTTAATGAAGGTCCCTGAAGGGATTAGCATGTCAATGTGTGTATATTGATTTCCTAATCCAACCCATCAAAGCTGTTATGATCTGGCGACAGCACAAGAAACAGCAGTTCAAGGTTCTTCTCACTGCTCTGTCAGTATGTTCTCAAGCTCTTGATGTGAGAATTAGCTCAGTCCTGAAGTCCAATTAATCTGATGAGACTGTCAACAAAGATGTCATTTGTAGTCACATTTTTGGGGATGTGGACACCTGTTTAAAATACAGCATGAGATCATCAGCTCATTAACATTTTCCAACAGATGGTAAAAAGCTGCATTTTATATTATTTTGGACTTAGAGCCAGTCCTTGAAGCTGATCCTGAAGGTCTGCACAACACAACTAGTTCTAGAAATCAAAACATCTGCTAAAAGTGTATTTAGAGTGTATGTAGATACTAGGGCATTACAGTGGAAATAGAATTTGCCATTCTCTTGCCATCTCTCAAAGGAAAATAATACAGAAAATAAAAATAAACCGAGAAAAAAATGGGGAAAAGAAGTTGAGTAAAGAAAGCTTCTTTTTTTTTTTTTGAGTAATCTGGTCTTTCATCAAAATAATCCATTATCTCCCCCCAAACTCTGGAATATTTCAATCACTTGTAATGACTCAAGGCAGCTTTTTGTTAAGTGTAGTCATAGTCCTAGGTCCTATTCTTTTTTAAGATCCATGCTCAAGTTCGTTGTCTGGTCCTACATCAGACTACATTTCCATGACACACAATTCTCTGGTTGTTCCCCAATGCCATAAAAACAACAGTCGCTGGAGACTCACAGCACTAGTATGTGCCACAAAGCTGACTAAGAACCAATTTGACAGTTCCTACACAGACAAGATGCAAGCTGCTTTTCTTCAGTAACAGCATTAAGGTCTCAATCCTGTTATTACTGTGTTCAACAGGAAAACTATTTAACTTTACTGTAGAAAAATCAGATTCTAACAAGGTCCCAGCTGAGCTAAGTACTACAGAGGGAGACCATGTAAATGGGCATCCCACTTCCTATTGTGGCAACACACAACAGTGGAATCCTATCATTGAACACAGAGAATATCTGCTGTCAAATGARCAGAAGAATTTTGAAGGCCTCATAAGGAACCATCTTTTAACTTTTGCATTCAAAAAAACCTATGCTTACACTGTCCTCATGCTGCTTTTGCTGCTGACATGTGTCACAGTACAAACTGGCGCGCTTCCGATTTTTGATATTGTCTAATTCCCTGGGTCATTAGTTATGTAATCATAATCATTTTTCTGCTGGGCAGATTGGTGTTATCTATCTCATCTCCTTCTCTCATCTCACCTCTTTAGTAGTGTTAGAGCATAGATGGGAACATCCACGTCCCTAAGGGCACCATCTGGTACTATCATGTTTAGAGCGTGCTAAATGAATGACATACTGTATGAGACTTTCTACTCATTACTTACTGATTCCTTATGTTGCTGTTATTTTTTTAAATTCATTCCATTACATATTCTTTAGTTATTTTGTTCATGTCTTTCCACCTTTCCTTTCTACTTTTATTTAAAGATGCCACAGAGTGGAAAAATAATTGATGAATAAGAAAGAAACATACTGGGGAGTTTAGTGTTATCAAGAGGAATACTGGAAATATGTGAACAAAAATGTCATGATACAGGATCCATATTTGAACTGCACGCAGGAACTGTTTATGTACTAGCCATTGCCTGCCTGCACTGTTCAGTGACAAGGCACTGTGGGTAGATAAAAGCAACCCAATATTTACATTTGTTACTGTTTTATGTTCATCTCAGTAAAACAGTGATATTTTTTACTGTACTACAAAGCATCATAAATATAAATGGTCTCATAAAGTCAAATCTCTCCCTTGCTAAACAATTACCAGTTGAATTTTTGTATTAATTATTCTTAATAGACCAATCTAAAGTACTGCTCCATGTATCCCATCTTTATATGGATTTGATGTCTGCCCAGACGAATTTCAGTTTGGAGGTTTACTTAAACCCTGTATTTAACTAAATCATTGTATCATTGGGCAAATCTCTGGAAAGTGAAAGAGCAAGAACTGGTTGAAAAAGCCTAGATTATGTATAGTAATGTGAACTTTTTACATAAAAACACACTCAGATAAGAAAGCAATATCCTAATAAGGTCGAGCCATCCGCAAATGGCTCTATCAGAGCATCTCACACATAATCTCTGCTTAATTTCACGGAATTTTCAATGGTTCCTTTCTGTCTGTACCTTAAGGGCAAGTGCCTCATCTGGCAGAGCTCCTCTCATAGGAAAAGAGGTTACAAATTCCCTGTGCGAGAGGAGAGAAATGAACCCTCAGGTGTTTTTCTTTTTGATGTGGAACCTAGTGTAGCTTAGAGGTTGTTTCTAATAGATTAGTTTAAGCTTGGCCTCCAGGGTGGATGTGCTGACATTCCTCTATATTCTTGTCCTTAACTTCCTCAGAAGTGTATGTGCAAGAGTCAGCTTTCCAGCAGACTTCCAGCTCTACCTTAGCAGGAGAGATCGTTGGTATTACCTTGGGCAAGAAGCAGTATAAGAGGTCTTCTCCAAAAGCTTGCAGGGTCTGCAAAGGTTTCTGCATTTAACAAGAGGGACCAACAGCTGGAGAAAGCAGATGTCACTGCCTACCTCTGCTCCTAAAGGTGAAAGCAAATGTCACAACCCACTTCTGCTCCTACATGGCCTATGCTTCTGCTCCTTCATCCTATGAGCTTGTAATAGCTAGGCCGGATTTATTCGGAGTGCGGGTAATTCCTCTTCTTATTGTCATAAAAATTGAGCCCACTGCCAATTTTGTGGAAGTGGTTTCACCTAATACAAATTCGGATCCTTTTCCCGCTTCATATTTAAATTAGTCCCCACCTCTTGGCACATGCGTGTCGTTCCTTGATGGTGGTCCCTGGAGGTCGTTTTGATGAAGTAAGGACGTCTTCCTCGGTCTGAACTTATGACCTCCTCTGCCTCGCATGCGCAGTTGGGATGGGATCTTGTACTAGGACTGCAGGACCCGTTTAAACTTGTTCTAGACTGCAAAGGTTCTACCTTTGCTATCCACAAGCTGCATCTGCTAGGTTCTGCCTTGGTTACCCGCAAGCATATTCTGTTTCATTGTGCACGCACATCCCTAAGCAGAAGTTCTGGTCTAAGTTGCAAACCCTTTATTTGTACCTTATTTGGAAACAATATAGCCCCCAATCCGCTTCCTATATTTCATTTACATGAATCCTAATAGAATATCTCACATTATTATTTAAATGAATTTCTACTATTTTTTTTAACCATAACCAGGCCTTTTTTTTTTTAATATAATTTGCACTTGCAATAGTACCAAGTTACCTCGTGCACAAGCAGGAGGTCAGAGGTATACAGACAGTCACTCTCTCCTTGGCAGGGAAATGAAAGGAAATGGTAAATAACGTTGCAGAGCCATGAAATGCAATGGAGTAACAGGAGCTTTTGGGAAACGAGGATCCATACAACAATTTGTTCTCATATTAAATATAAAACAATGCAGAATAAAATTCATAAAAAACAAAAAATGAAAAAAATTCCCCTGTTAGGAGCCTGTAACACACACATTCCTGAGATGCCTCACAATTATTCATTTTGATTTATATCCATTTGAATGTTCCCTGTGGCCTTTTGTTTTCATTTTAGCTTTCTAAGCCTCTGTGCCATTCCAGAAGCCTTTCTTTCCCTCTGAGCTGTCCTTTCCCTTGCAAATCCCACTCACTCTGCGTCTGCAAGACCCCTTTTTCCTGTGTTGATTATCCTCGCTTTTTGGCATGCCTGTTGTTTCTAGATTCTGTTTTGCTCCTTAAATCTTTTTTTTTTTTTTTTTCCTGGACTCATTCCCCTTTTTCATTAAGGCAGACTTTTTTCTTCCACCCTTAAAAAAGAGCATTTTATTCTGGCCAAGCTCACAGGCTTGCCATGTTCTCATTTACAAATGTCACTGCAGCATGGCTAAAATTCGGCTTCAGTTCTCAGTGCTGCACTGGCGCCGAACAAAAGCACTGCAGTGCCTTGGACATGGCTGCGTTGTTTCCTCTCATTCCTTCCCTGGGCTTGCTTAACAACAACAGCTCGCAATGACATTTAAGCGAGAGACACATGTTCTCTACAGCTCTTCCCCCTGTTTACACCAAAAAAATTGTTAGAATAGTCCTTTGAAGAGAAGACATGAAAGACTGTCTCTAAGCAAGAGAAAATAAAATAGGCAGTCCCTCATTTCACACCATTATTTCAGTCCATTCCAATACTACAGACATTTTTTCTCATCCAACATTGAGGTGTACATTTTAATCCTTCAGTTCAATGCATGACCTTCAACAGAGAGTAGCGTGCACACAAACATGTCCACACACATCTGGAAAGAGCAGAGATAGTGCTCACATTACCAGCACATCTGGAGTTCTCCACACAGAGACTTCCTCATTTTCTGGTGTAAGTTCACATTCAGCAAAATGATATGCAAAGCAAGCCAGCATTCAATGTGTAAGAAATCATCAGATAAGCCCCAGAGCTAGGCCTCATTGCTAGACCCCCTCTCTTCAGAGTATATGTCTACTGCTGAGGCTTTTGAATAGGTGCCGCTGCAGACCAGCCCTCCTGGAGACTGAATAAACCCAAGGGGTTCTTGAGGGCATTGCCTATTTTGATTATTTGTCAGTGCTCATGAATACAGGGGAAAAAAATGAAAGTAGGAAATGAAATTTTACATAAATAATAAACATTCTTGAGTTTCACTAAAGAATTGAGTGTTTTCTTTCCTCAGGCTGCCTGTGGAGATGAGCATAATGAACAGATACCCTGTCAGTTCATAAATAAATACAAGAAAGGTGGAGAAAAAGCCCATGTCCTGCCTGCTTATAATGGACAGGGACAGCACAGCAACCCAGCTGCCTTCTGGGGTTCATCTGAGTCCACTGCACAAAAACAATAGACAGTTTGAGCTGCTGAAGGCAACTGGCACTCACTGTATAGAGATATCAGGAGCCATCAGGAAATCCTTGACGAACATACAAGAATCTCCTAGGCCTGATCCAATACTTAATTGAAGTCAGTGGAAAGCCTCCCACTGACTGTACTGGGTTAGCCCTGTAAAAGCAAACAGAAAACTCAAATCACCATGAGAATTATGTAAACTTCATTAGCTTGAAAGTGATTTTCAAAAGTGTAAGTGCAGTTTTCTGATGTAATAATCTCCATCTCACTTAACTTGAGCAATTAATGTGATTCCCCCCCACCCCAGTTTAAAATTAAAGGGGGACAGAATGGTTGAATGCTTGACTCAATTCCTGTGTTGCTCAAGCAGATTTTGAAAATGAAAAAGATAATTATGTCATTTAATAAAGAAATCTCTAAGTTCCACTAGCTTCTCACCACCAGAGTTATTAATACAGCCATCATCCACTTTTAACCTCATTTTCTATATATACAGTACAGAAATAATGRGCGAAATATTGCATTGGTATAAACTTCTCTTGTTCTTTGGAATTTCTGGAGGAGTTCTTACAAGAGTAGAAAGGTAAGCGGAAAGTTATTAAATTAAATGGGCAAGAGATTTTCCCAAACAGGGACACAGAAACAGCGAAGGGGAAATTAACTTCTGTGTCCAGCACAAGCCAACTCTCTTTTGGAAAGAATTAAACCTGTCATGAGCTCAATACTGCTCAAACTAAGTTCTAGTGGGGAAAAAAACCAATTTATTTGGAGGCTTTATATAGGAAGCATTATTTCCAGAATCAAACTTACTAGTCCACTGATTTCAATTCCAAGCCCACAAGTTCCTCAGTCTACAAAAGAAGAAAAACATCAGGGTTAGACCTCCAAATTCATACCAGCATGGCCAGACAGCCCCAGTTTAGTAGCATTTGCGTGAGCCTTGCTTTGGGATACCAGTTTGCCTTCTCATTCCACGAGTGGCCTTAGGAGAGCACTTCACCATAACCACTCCAGTGAACCTAGACAGAACAGAAGGAGGTTACATTTATTCATGATCTAATTATTTTGACATTTATACAGAATTTTGTGGCATGAAGACTGCTCTGCGTTAGAGTATAGATAGAAAGTTCTGTATTCCAAACAATAACAGYCAATCAAAATGTTAAGGTCTTTGTAAAATCTGTGATTTCTATACTCTCCTGAAGCCAAATTTGCCTTGACTATAACGGCATCTTTGCTCATACAGGTACTATAAGGCTGTGGATACAACAACAGTGAGTTAATGTTTTGATTGCTTTAGTCTATGAATTTGCACATTATAAGTGAACATTAAAATGGCCACAATTAAATAATTTACGTGTGAAAGAGCTCAAATGATTTACTACCTAGAAACCACTAAGTGCCTGATCACTTCATCAAATCCTTAATTTTTTTTTTTTTTTGTTATTTTTGGAAACATGCTTGCCATATAATTAATTATATGCATTTTTAAGTGATTGGACATCAGTATATAATTACATGACTGGATCAATACCAGACATAATTTAGCTTAGATATTCCATGAGGTATTTAGTGAGATTTTAAGACAAAATTTTTCTTTTTATTAAGGGAAATTAATAAATTCTTCATTTCACGTATAGTTCAGTGAATAATCACTATGAAAAACAAAAACATTTTATATTAACAATTACCATTTTTTTCTCAAAATAGCTTGTACTTCAACATGGCTTATTTCTAATTTGTTTTCACCAAAGGTGTTTCCTGAACACTTTGGACTAGACTGCTACTGTCTTGCTGCTGTACAATGTTTTGTTTGCTTTTCTTTTTGACTGAAAGCATTTGAGCCATGGTGCCTACAGTTGACTCTACTACAGCCAAAGTATTTTCAATAAAAATATGGCACTCAAAATATGTACATGCACTTTAGAGCTTGTCAAAATAACTGTAGATATTCAACACAATGAAACACATCCTCAACAAAGAGCAGCCTGCAATCCAAATTAAGAAGCAGAACAAATATGTGGCCTCTTAGTTTTGACTTCTTCTGCCAAATTGCTTGTAGTACAGACTGTCTTGGTTAATTTGCATTTCTAGAAGGCTTTGTCTTGTCAGCTCCCCTCGCTTCTCTCTTCCTCTCAGTTGAAGAAAATACTGCAAAATTTGGGCACGTCACAGATCTAGACCTTCCAATTTGCTTTTAGTCTTTTAAATCCCATATGTGTAACAACTCAGCCAATGAGAAGCCAGCAGAAATCTGAGATACTTTCTTTTTTTATATAAAAAGGGAATTCAAGGAGGAATCAAATTCAGTGTCTGAGATCTTTCTGTAAATCTACCTCGTTATCTTTTCAATGTTTTGCTAAACTGCTTGACCAGACTGCAGCTTCAGGCAGATGCACTCATGTCCTCAAAATTTACGTATATAGAAGTGACTCCATTCCTTCCAGAGCACTGTGGTAAGGTTTGCATCACCCTGGCTGGAGCAGTCTGGACTGCTGTAAAGGTAGCATTGACATCTATCATTCGTACGCAGACCCAAAATGCTAAAATGCAGTGGCATCTACTCAAGACTACACCACCTGGAACTCAAAATTGCTCGTTTGAGAAGTCCATCAGGAGACAGTATACACTGAAACCTTTACCTTTCTCTTTTAAGGTCTCCTCCACTAAACATTAAGTCCTGTCTCACTCTTGTTTTCTTCATTTACCACTTGAAAGAACTAGTGATCCCATTTTACCAATTCTGGTCACGTAACTGCCATTAATCCTTAGCATCTCTGCACATACCCAGTCTAAGGAGTCCTCTCACTCTTTGACTTGCAAGCGGGAATAAGTTCTTCAGCTCAGTACACTGGCCTGAGTCAACCTTAGAGCTCCCCTCATCACTGAGCTCAAGCACGGCTGGTCTGCTTCTCAGGGTTTCACCTACTAGCCAGTTCGTCAAGATCTCTCTTTAAGCTCTCCATACTCTTGACTGGCAATGCTTCACTTCTTTCATGACTTCCTGGACTACTGAACAGGTCCCTTCAGTAAACTGGAACAGCTCTTTGAAGATCTGTCCTTCCAGAAAGGCCTAATGCTTTTTCTTTTTCCTTAAGCAGATTTGCAACAGAAAAATACAGTCAAGCCAAAATACTCAAGATTGTTTCTCTGGGCCACTCAGAAAAACTTTGTTATTCTTCCTCCCATTGCTAGTAGGAAAATACATAGGTAGTTTATGTCATCTCAGAAGGCAGTTTATTCTCCTGATGTCACTCATTTCATTGTCTTTCACTTGCAAGAAAGAAACTGCTCTAGTACAATCGAATGTGATCTCCTACTGCTTCCAAGTGCACTGCAGCCAGTTCAGTAATTGTAATTACAACCACACAAAGCATCTGAAATAAATGCTGGAAAAATACAGCTCCTAATAAAATAAAAAGGAATATTCATAATAATATGTGCTGATGGAATTGTATACAAAATCTAGTCATATATTAGTTGTATATTTTTGAAATGTTCATGAAAATCTTTACATTTTCTGTCTCTAGCAAACACTGCCTTTTGACTCCAGGCAAAGAACATAAATTAATTACCTGTTTAGTATTCTGGGTTTGTTTTAGGAAAATAAGCAGCCAACTTTCCAGTGGGTCAAAATTCAAACAGAAACTCAATTCATGCAGAAGAGCTCAGGCTTACTTTTCAGCCTTAAGACTTGGATACACACTACACTGTCACAACAGCCTCTGTCAGCCAAGCAAGTGATAGCCGTACAATGAGAAGCAAATATCCTTGGCGGCAGAAAAGGAGAGCATGTTTGCTGTGATATGCTGTGCAGTGAAGTACATTGAAACCTGCCTTACATTTCTTACAATATCTATAAGCTTTCTTTTATTAAAGCACCTGACATTTTCTGTTCTCCTTGAAATATATTATAATTGCCATGTGCCAAAGACCAGCCTACAAAGCGGTCACATAATGACCAGCATGGAAATACAGCAGTTTAATGACAGAGCATGAAAATCCTAGGAAAAACCTTAAGGAATTACTTACACCATCAAATTTTTCCTCATTCAGCATTATACTCTTCCCTCCTCCACCTTCCCATTTTAAGCTAGATAAAATATTTTTTTTTGTTTTGATGTCTTGATAATCTGATAGTCAAAAGATTTCACCAGCCTATGCTCAAATATGGCAAAAGTAATCACTGTGGTACTCTTGCCAATGTGCTCCCTAGCTGCAGTTTTGCTTTGCTCCTATCAAAAAAATGAAAGTCAGCCTGAGCCTCTGGCAGCCATAGAGCCCTTGGACTTGCCTGGAGTTTCGTAACCTTGTCCTTAGCAAGTGCCAGCTGGAAAGCCAGATGCACAAGTGTGCTGGAAACTTATCTCTTGAGGACAGTCTCCTTGCTAAAATAACTGAGCAAAACACATTTAGAGGCACGAGAAACAAAAAAAAACCCAACACGCTACAATCTCAAGCAGACATGGTGGTCCTGTTTCCACTGGCACTTCACACAAAGTCATGCCAATATTGCTTTAGAACAATCTTGTGATACACACATAAAAACTCATGGTCAATGTTACCATGATAACCACAGGTTATAGGTTAGATATGCAACTTCTCCAGTGAATTATCTAGAACTATCTCACCTCTGTATAACAGCACAAGAAGACCTACCATTTTAGTGGTGGAATATCAAGAAGTGCCACGCTGAAATTACATTTCAGGTATCTTCCAGTTTGTTTACTTGTGCATCCTTAATTACAATCTGGCAAGGCTGCCCTAAAAGCCCAGGTTTACAACAATTTTTCCAGGGACTTTTCCACCCTAACTAAGAATGGATTAAAAGCATCAAATTTCGACAGAAGTAACTTCTCCCAGGTGTTCGTAAGGAATGGCCTTAAACTTGGGCTAGACGTGAACCTTGTTTTTTTTTTGAAGAAGACAGCAGTGACACTCTTAACAGTTTACTTACAAGTAAATCAAGTAATTCTCTGATCTGGGAGTAGAGGTTTAAGTAAAAATCAAGACAATGACATGTAAAAATAAGATGATGGGAGAAGTATGAGTAAGTTACTGGGGATATTTTAATCTCTTCTACTGAGCCTATTTGGAAACAGAAAAATTGAGTTAAAAGTTGAGATACTACTGCAGACATTAGCTGCAAATTAGCTGCAAACTGATTTGCATAAGTGCTTGTCCTGATCCTTGTTTCAAAGGTGGAAATTTAGGGGAGAAAATATTAAAAGCAGGATGATATGGAAAAACACTTAGAAGAGCTGATTTAGAATCTCAGGTCATTTATGTTGTACTTAAAAATCACTTTTAATGGAAATAAACGGTAAAATGCACAATGTATTAGGTGCATCCTTTAATTACCTGTCTTAACTTGAATAATGTAATAATTCCATTCCTACTTAAACACAAAATTTTGCATATTGAAATATATGACACAATTACAAAAAAAGATTACTCCTGAAACCTGTTTTTATAGATGCTCAGACTGCAGTTCAAATGTATTGATTCGATTTGACTTCTATGCAGTGAAATTATTATGAATTTTCACATCATGCCAGTATGCAGAAAAATGAGAAAGAATCGTCTTCTGTGTTCCTCTGCTCTTTATTAGGAGATGCTATTCGGAGCCACTTTATTGCTGTTATCACTCTAGTCACACTGGTATTTGTTGCTGGGCAATGCAAAATACAACCTAATGAGAGCATTACAGCAATAGTAAACATCCATACATGTAATGGAGGATAATTTTAAAGGAAAGAGCCAAAGCCTACAAACCTGCACACCTAAAGTCAGGTTCTAAAATCTACATTAAGGTACCTAATTCAAAATTGCCTGCATACCTGAAGTCAGGTGTTTGATGTTCTGCTGCAGAATATCCACAAAAGCTGGAGGGAGTGTCTTTCCTCCCAGACATATGATACTAAAATAAATGAATGTATGATTTTCTCAAATATATGTCTGTCCTTTTTTCTCTTTCAGAACAATGAGATCCACTCTTAAACAAGCTAATTTGCATAAGCTGGCCACTGTACTGGCAAATCTGTATCCGCAGTCATGTTGGGTCCAAAGAGGAAAAATTGTTAGCACTGCAGCAAATGTAAAAAATGGCTTTTTTAAAAAAAAGCATTTTCCCTAAACCTATACTTCTGTTGTCCTTTGTGTACTTACCTCTCCACGATGCAGCTGTACAGAATATCAAACCTCAAAGTTCTTGGTTTTTTTTAGATGGTAAAAGTTGAATTAGCAGCATTTTAATTGAAGTTTCAGACACTGAACAACAATGCAGCTTGTTACTAAATCAGATTCAGTATTCTTTACAACATTTAAGCATATAAAGTACTCTGTTACTAACACAATTTAATGTAAGTGAATTTCTAGCTCTCCCTTAATGAACAGAAAAGCAACGTGTTTTTTGCTAAAGTTGTTTCGAAAATAAAAGAAACAGTATAGCATAGGAAACAGGAAACAGTAATGCTCATTTCTGTGCATTCAGAGCTTGCACACACATTTTTTAATATCTTCTGAAAAAAAATGCAGAGTATCTACCTTTTTATAATGCTCGCATCTGAAGAAGGTAGAACTAGTAAAATAGACTTCCTGTGAAACATTTTAGAATCCATTTTGGCTGTTGCCTAATGATGGACTTCTAGCAAAAGAAATATGTCCCTGTGAGGGCAAATGTTGACTTTATGCCACGAGGTTTGCTTCAAAGGCCAACGAGCCATCACAATAAGAATCCTAAACAGAGTTCACATATAGATGTAGAGCTTCTCTGTATCTAGTCTTTCATCTCTGTCAAAGGTTTTAATAGCTGGGACAATTTCACAAACCTATGCTTTTTAAGCACATAGTTTTTACAATGATAGCATCAATCTAAGTACCATTCTGATCACAAATAATTGATTAGGAAGGACCATCTATGGCAGATCAAATGCTTTTTCCCAGTCCTTCATGGAAATAACATTCCTTTCTGGTGAAATCCAGTAGTCCTAATTTAAACAGCAGATGCCACCATAAGGCTTCTGGCAGACAAAGATAAGAGAAGCCTCCAAATAGTTATGGCTCAAAGTTTTTGCAAAGAAATCACATGTGCATGTCTGAGATCCTCACAGGGCAGGCTTAGAGGTGAGTGCTGAGGGGAAGCAGAGGAAACACAGACTGTGGGACACTCACGTTCAACGAGGGTCCTGTTCACTCCTGAGAGCTAAAAGGATGGCTGGACTCTGGACAAGGCAGCAACTCAAGTTCTCATCTGCAATAAGGAATATATCTGTAAATAAACTAAAAATACCTGATAGACAATCTCATCAAGATAAAGACACTCTCATCAAGATAAATTTATTAGTCCAAAAAATGCTAATGAGTCCAGGCAAAGTACTGTAATGCAGTAATGTTTCTGGTTCCAGAGCGGCCTTATCAATACAGCCCACTACATTACCTTGCAGATTCCTCTGTAAAATCACTTAATCTAACATTTCTTTACTTAGACAAATTGAGAAAATTCATATTCTCTAGCAACAGAATTCCCAGACTCCCATTAAATGCACATTAGAAAATTTTATTGCAAGCTACAAGTAATTTCTGGTATGCAGTGAAAACCAGAGCTTTGCCCTCACAGCTCTGGTCCAAATGCTTCCTGTGGCTGAGGAAAAAATGACCACGAGATATAGCTGGTGGTCCTAAGTTAATTTTGCATTTTATCTGCAATGACTTATACCTGGCTGGTTTATCTTTCAAGGGGAAGGGCTAATACATAGGCTATTTTTTTTCTGACCAATCCTGCCTGGCTCATACCACTGCACTGCAGCCTTACCACCTACCTGCCTGCTTATTCTTCCACCTTATCTTTCCTCGACACATTCCCTATGCTAAATGTAGTCAAGAAACCTATTTTCKGCCAGCACTTCTTTGCCCAGAGAACATTCTCCCGAAGTTGCTTCACTGCCTGCCCAGCTGTAAGCGTGGTGGGAAGGTGTCACAATGCAATAACAAAATGAGACTATCCTGTCTCTCTTCACACATAAATGAAAAGACATTATTTGGAATTACAACTTTCTTCAATCCCAAAACTGCCGTATTACAGTACTATTTAAACACAGCATTTATTTTACATTTCTGTAGAGAATTATTTATCAGCAATAAATCCTGCTGYGATGCTTGAGAAATCTTTGTATTTAATATATGCACTGTCTTTTATTTTGTAAAGAAAAGAAGCATTTAACATCTCTGAAATGGATGACAAAAGAGCAAAATACAATTGCTGAGTGCCCTCTAGCGATTCTGGGAAAAAATAGCTCTGTCTGGGTTGCTACTCTGCTGCTGCTGCTGTTTTTGCTGAAAAGCTTAATTCAGATCCCCATTTTTCCATTGATCTTATCCTTTATGTGCATTTCATTCCTATACTTACTGAGAAGTGTGATTTATAACACTTAGAATAAGCTCAGCAGAACCATTCCAGCAGCACATGTCAATAGTAAGATATAGCTTTCCTGCATCTTTATTTCATTTGGGAAATCAAATACTTTACGGCACTTCTACCTTTATCCTTCACTATTTTACCAGTCTTGTCCTTAGTGAGTTAGCCAAGCAGATATTAAATCCTTCCTGCTACTATTTCCTATTCCCTGTATTCAATACCTAGAAGTCCCATGGCACTGGATAGACTCACAAATGGGAAACCCAAACACACTTGTGCATTTATTTAAAATGAAGAAAAGCTTGTAAACAAATACAAAAAAAACCCAACCAAAACCCAAACAACAGAATGGGGATATGAAAGATGAATATAGTTTATGAAATAACTAACTACAATTTTTTTTTGGTACCATGTGGTACCAATATATTTTGGTGGTACTAATATATGTCATCCATATACTGATACATAGTTCTGGATTTATGGAGACTCCTGGAGTTAGGATTAAAAACCAACACAATTATCATARCTGCTACACATTTGCACAATTGATCAATCAATTTATTGTTAAGGTTACAGGAGATACAGGTAGGAAAAACAGATACCAGAGTTTATATTCTTATATTTGTAAGACACACTGAGGACTAGAATAAGTCCTCAGTCCTAGAATAATATTTTATCTGTGGTTGTTTTAGGGATTCTAGTCATGTGGGATCACTTCCTACAGTTAGGGGACAAGGCACCACAGATCCTGGAGGGCTGTGGTGCTGGTAAACAAAAGGTGACCCACTGACAACCAACCTCAGTATATTCCCAAGGTTTTTTTTTCTCTCCATGTGAAAAGTACATTTGTTTACACAGTTGGTTGGATCCTAGTTGGTTTTAGGTGAATGATTAGCATTAGAGAAGGAAAGKATCAAAAAAAGCTGAATAAATTGAGAGAATCTGCAAGTTCCAGGAGCTTTGTTGAAGTTCCCAGGTTTTACTTCATTTTTGGCAGCCATACATTCATACACTAGATATAAGCACTGGGTTCATTGTAGGGTTCAGGTTCATCTGCAGGCTACAAAAGCCAGAGACTGCAGATGCAGAATGAGTGCAGCAATTCTTACATGTTCTAGGGAGAAGACACAAGGGATAAAACTAGCAGCTCTCGAGTAAGCACTCTGGTTTTGAAGTTTATTCTTAGAATGACGGAAGATTCAGGGCAATGTTAAGGGTAGCATCACAGTTAGGGAAAAGAACTGTGACRGCATGACATTTTATGACTCTGAGCATTTTACATTTTCTGGGAGCTCAGTTAGAAAGCACACGTTCCCTGCTATCATTCTTTGTGCCTTACCAGCAGTATACCCTACTGCTTTGGTAAAAGTTAGCTTGGATTCAAGGTTCAAGCTTAAGAAGGGGCTAAGATTAGCCCCCGGGCTTGCATATCTGCAGATACACAGGGAAAGTTCTGAAAATCATCAGAAAGTTTCTACTTATTACTATGAGAACCATCAGAAAGTTACTACGATTCCAGCGTGGGTTCTACATCCTTCAGAGGACTGAACTGCTGTGAGCTCTGCCAATGCAACATCAGGAGAGACCCAGGCATGGTTCCTTCTTCTGGTCATTCTTTATTACTATTACAGAATCGTCAGGTTTAAAGGAAATAAGAAAACAGGAGGGAAGTGTCTCCAGTGTCTGCACTGGAGTGCGTGCTCATGCACAGGAAAGTCTATCAGATAAAAAGAGCAGCATGTGAGAACTGGAGATCTGTCACTGCAAAGTCTTAGGAAGCCAGAGACTGATGACAAGGCGATGTACGACTGTTGCCTGGCAACCTTTCCATCAACAGCCTTCCGGAGAAAAGATGGTTGAAGATTTTTCACTTCCACCTTACTCCACCAGCAGCAAAATGGAAATGCTATATTCATTTTTAAAAAAATCCTTTTTCATCTTCTTCATTCTGGTCCAAAGCTAGTCCCAGATTTTCTCACACATTCTGCCCCACAACATACTGATGCATCAATCATAATACAGCAATATAGAATAAAAACGAGTTCTTTTTCTTTTTGTCTCTCTTTCAGTCTCTGCTCCTTGAAATGCAGTAAGATTGATCTAAAAGATACATGTAACTTGTCAGCTATAATCAGGACAAATTACAAGCATAAATTATCACTTTTGTGCTTTAAAAGCATAAGGTCTGGAAAGAACTTTTAAAAATGTTTATCTTTTTCTATTCCCTTGATTCTGCTTCCTGCAGGGTTTTTCCCATGCAAAATGACCCTGGTTTTACATGGACTTTTTAATCAGCCCCTGTCGTGCTTTCAGTCAAGTCTAGGATTACTTTTGACACGCCAGAAATCCAGAAACTGGATTTCCAGACAGTTCATGAATCTGTGAACTGTCTCAAAAAACAAACAATACATAAAACACGTCTTGAATTATGAATAATTCAGATATCCTGCACTGCTTCAGAGCTGATATTTTAAATTAAAATCCATTCAATTTGCATTAGTCTTAAAAAATACAGTTTGTGAAAATCATGTTAACCTTGTAAGCAGGATATAAAATGATGCATAAGTGGTTGATAAGGATTCATTAATTTTATTAATGTTATTCTGATGTCATTTTACTTTGTTAACTTTCCTGCTATTTCTAGGAGATAGACAGGGAAAACGCTCTTTTTCTGATGACGGAGCATCATGTAAGCGTCATATTCTGCAATTACAGCTGCTGCGTGCGACTGATTTCAGTCCCACTGACTTCAGGACTATAATTACCAGGTTTCTTTATGGATGAGTCAGTCATCTAACTGTATGAATTAGTTTGATTGATAGCCATGCTATAACGTTTGCAAATCAAGCCCTGTAGGACAGACATTTTCTGGCTATACACCCACATACCTGACCTATTTCTAGAATATACAGAGGCTGTCAGTGAAACTGCTGTTTAAAAAAAGTAGAAATGTAGGAGTGTTCTTAGTTTTATTTCAATCTGTTTCTTAGATCAATAGTGACTTTTTTTTTCACTTTGTGAATCCACATAAACTTCAATATTGCAGTAAAGGTAAAGGAAAAAGAGACTTCTCCCCCCAAACTGTTACTCTCCATCACTCATCATGTAAAGGGTTTACTATGGAGTACAACCAAACTATTTGCTACCCTGGGGACTGAGAGAAGCCTGCGAAGGGTTTGCAGTGCTTGCCTGGTGCCGTATTCACCACCAAACCAACCAGAATTCACCCAATTGTCAGTCCCAACCAGTCTCTCAGCCTGTCCAGGACTAGGAAATACACAGTGAAAATGCTCCTTCTCTCCACAAAGATACTAGACAGTTTTCCTGCCCAGACAATCCAAGAAATTTGTATCCGTCCCTGCAATAGCAACCTCACACTGCACGCACATCTGAGTCAGCACAAAGTGACAGGCTTGAAAAATAGCTAGACGGAACTGATGGCAGGTCGAAACCAGCATGTTACTAGAGAAATTACTTGAATAAACTGGAGAATCTTGCTTTCTCTATTGAGGAGGAAAGGTCTGAATTTTAGAAGAAAAAAAAGCTTTAATTTATAACCTCTTGCACTTTGTCAATAACCTTTGTATATATGAGATAGTTGTAATGACCTTTGGAAAACAAATATATGCTGTAAAACATAAGTTTATTTTCCATTTGATACAATACTGGCAAAAAAAAAGAAAGTCTTCTAATAACTTTTTTTTTTTTTTTTTTTTTTTTTTAGTGTGAAAGGCCTAAAAATGCATTCTAGTAATCCTAGAAAAACAGAGCACATACAAAAATCTGTAAATTCTCCTTCAGCTTCCAGGATGCCCTTATAAGCAGCAGCCATCCAACTAATATTACAAAAGGTATTTTATAACACATGAGCTTCATATACAACTGTTAAGAGCAGACTCACACACAAACCTCTTAAGTTCTGTGCCAGGCAGAAAAGGTACTCCACCATTATCTGATGAACTTTAAGTACATTGGCACTTCCACATGTAACAAGCTAGCCGAGACATACCTGTCAAAACAGCAACTGCCAGATGGAGATCGAAAGATTAACAGCAAGGACAGATCCATCAGCTGCATATGGGTTGGATCATGGCAAGGAAAAGGACTGTCGTGTTGATATACAAGGCTCTAGACAGATCAAGAGGAAGGAAAAAATATTTCTACATCATAAAAATAAGACTATCTTGTTTAACTATTAGAGACTGAGATTAACTAAAGGACAAAAACCAAAGTGTCACAGCCTTCTGGAATTCCCAAATGACAGGAAACCATTGCAAGTGATATTGATCCTGCTTGGGCACAGCAGCAAAGGCAACAATGTATAACCAAGTCACAGAGGTTTCCTATCTCTTTTTCCAGGGGGGCTGCTTTAAAAAGTGCAGAATATTGGACCAACTGAATGATTCTGTTGTTCTCTTCTCCCTAGACACAGCTGGCCTTCACAAGAGCCCTTTACGAACTTTCACTGTGTTATTAATCAGTGCCAGTCAAACTAAGTACCACAGGAATATGGGTCTTAAAGCCATTTTAAGAACTTTTTTTTTTTCTCTCTCCTTTCCCTAAGAAAATGGGTCTTTTCTTGGGGGGAAAAAAAAAAAGTTCACTTGTACCATAAAAGATGCCTAAAAAAAGACCTGAACATTAAGATAAGATCTATGATTCTATGATTCTATGATAATATATTTGTCCTATTTTTTACCAACCCCTTTGGACTACAGATTGCTGAAGTATACTTTATTCAAAACCACCTGTTCTGTTTTTAAATACAATAGAAATTGGGACAACCACTTCAAAGTTGAATAAAAGTAAGTAATAAAAGAATACAAAGCTTTGACAGTTTTACTACAAAGAAAAATTTACATGACAGAGTCACAGAGCCATGCATTGCCCAATGTCTATTAAGAGAACTCATCAAAAATAAAGACATAAAACACACCTTCCTTTTGTCTCAGTGTATTGCACGATTTTTATCTCCTATCCATAAATAATGGAAGCATCAGCACATTTGTCTGTGCACAATAACAAATCCCATCCTCTTGGTAATTGTAAACACACTGAAGCTTGTTATTGACCTTGTATAAAATACTGACACAGGAAAATGGAGAGGGAAAAAGAGAGAGAAAAAAGCTGTCCCCCAACTATTACACCCAGAGCACTACTGTGAATAAAAAGCTGCTAAATTTATGATCTTTGATGTGAAAAGAATGAAACATTGTGAAAAATGCATATAATATAATGTAATAAGATGTATCTATACACATAATGAAAATTTACATGCATATTTTACTTGATTTAATCAGTCATTTTCAAACCTTAAAATATAGGTCACTGTAATGAAACAAGTCATTACTAATCTGTACCAACAGCACTGACCATCTTTTATATTTAAAGCACTTGGCCATTGGAATGGATAAATTCATTAGACACGCAGCTCTCAGTGCCTGCTTTCCCACCTTCCTTACCTTTCAAATTCCTATGTTAATGCAACGCTGTTAGCGCTAAGTAAATTATTCATGTGATCTAGGAGGAACATATCCTGAAATGCTCTTTGACTTGAATGCATGTTGGAAAGCTACGTTTCTCTCTAAGCGTAATACAGACATAACATTTTGACATAAAGTATCCTTTCCCACATTACCAGTTCTCCGGGACCATAAAGGATTGCACTTAAGGACTCCGCAAGATGCTTTGAATGAAACAATGCTTCCAATACATCTTAGAGAGGTAACAAAATGCTGCATCAGAACCCAGGTCATACCAGTTTCAAAGGACCACAAAATTTGGTGTACAGAAATATTGTGTTTGATGGGCCATAAGGAATAAATTGAGGGGTCTGAACCACCATAGATCGTAACAGGAGATAAACAACTTTCACTGGCAGTACACGTTAGCATCTATTCCAATACGTTCTTTCCATGCTCATAGCTTGCCAGAGAGATTTTCCATTCTTTGTCCTACAGCAACTTTTAAAATTCCTAATAATGGCAATTATTGAGTTAGTAGCAAAAGCTCATCCTTTTCATTAGATCCAGTCTGTGAGGCCACTTCTGAAGGGCTGTGTCCTGTTCCGGGTTCCCCAAAACAGGAGACACAGGCAGCTACTGAAGCAAGTCCAGCAAAGGGAAGGTCACTCCTCAGTATCAAAAAGAGTATTTAGCTCAAGGTTGGGGCTTTTTTGTTTTGGGTTTTTTTGTTTGTTTGTTTGTTTGTTTGTTTTTTGACATTTAGCACATGTTGCCTAGAATTTTACTGACAGGCACACAGAACCACATTACACTGGCATTATAAGGCTTTGAGGGAGATTAAATGAAAATATACATACCCTTTCTAATCAGTGCTTCAGATACTTGTGACTTATGTGTTGCATTTGAGTGGCAATTAATGAGCGTCCTAAGCCTGAATGTTGAATTTTTAAATCAACAGGTAGACTAAGCAACACTAAACCAAAAAGMCCTTCTGAGAAATGAAGGGTCTGCGTATCCCTCAGGCAGTGAGACTGCTACCTGCAGACACAGATTTAAATCAGGCTGAGGACAAATAATGAGCATCTACAACCGGTTTTCATTAATATCTTCCAGGAGTCCTTATATTAAATTTCTCTAACAGCTACTTCCACTTACAGTGAGATATTCCTGAATCTTTATATTGTTTCCAACAGTGTCAGAAATGTAAAAAACAGTGTTAGTATGCTGTACCTGAAAACCAAGGTGTTCTAAGTCAGCCCTTACACGTTGCAAATGTACCCATTTGTAAAGTGTACATATTCAAGGATAAGCCAACAACTTAAATTTAACTTWAATCCAGGGAAGGCAAAACAGTCGTGGCGTTCGGCAGCCCCAGCTGTAACTGGAAATTAGTCTACAGCTTTATTATACCTTTTATGTTGAAACGAATTAAAAACTGAGATTGGATTACCAAGTTGATCTTTTCTTCAAAATATACTCCTCATCTCAAAATTATCCCCCATCTGAGATATCAACATGGAAATTACACACCATGTATTGGGAATACACTTTCAGGTAAAAAATGAACCACACAAGACTATGAAAATAAAAGAAAACATATTTCTCCACACATCATGCAACCAATACTCTACAGGTTAAGAACAAATGTTGCCAAAATATTCACAGATGTCTTTCTATATGTATAATTCTTGGAAATTCTCTAGGATAAAGCAGCTGCTATTTAGATAACCAGTTCAAATGAAATATTTTAGCTTTATTTTTATGTAGCCATAAAATTCCTTCCACTAAATGTTCAGTGAAGTGTCAGACAATAAACTGCAAAAAACGGAATCATAAAACTAAAATATAAACACAAGAAGAACACGCAAGCTTTTTAAAGAGRTACATTAAAATGAAATTCTGTATTGTAACCAGTCTAATAAGTTTATTTTTGTACTGTACAGGAGGTAAAAGCTTGTATCCAGGATACAGAAATACTTTTAAAATTTATTTTCATAAATTCAAGTCCAACATTCAATATTACTTAGAGAATGTTGGTAAGCAACAGCCTATCAGCTGGTTTCTTTCAGTAAAAGAAGGGACATTTGATTTCGTAAAAAGTTAACCTAACTCAAACATTCATACATTCCGTCTTGTGGTTTAAGCAATTGATATTTATTTTTTTCTATATACTAATTACTAGCATAGTGGAACTATCAGAAAAAGTTTAGGTCAATGAGAGTTAAGTCAGGGTGAATTAGGTTAAGAAAAAAAAAGACAAACCTGAACTGAWAAAAATAATGTAAAAATTACTATTAACCAAGAGGAAAGAGGGGAAGAACAACAGAATTGTCATGATAATAAAAATAACAGAAGTTGCTTTCTTATTTGCTTCTTTTGTATCTTCAAATCAAATGTACTAGTTTAAAGAAAAGAAAAACCCTCTGTGGTATTTCATTGGGTTGTTCACAAGTTTTACATTTGCATACAACAGGGTCACTTTGAGAAGCCGGGAGGATCTCGCACTTCCTAGGCCCATGTGGCAGGCTCTAAATCACACGAGTTTAAAGCTGTTCGTGTGAGCGGCAGAGTTCAGAGCAATGATTCTGAGCTACCACAAGAGTGATGGTAGATGGTTGATGTACAGTCTTACCTCCAGATGTACACAGTAAAACCATTTTGACAGACTTGATGCACATGGTCTCATACAGGGCATCAGTCGTGCACTGCCAACCAACTACTGGAGTCCCCTTTCAAGCAGGGAAACTGGCAGCTTGGGTTTGAGATGCAGCAGATTGGCACAGGTTTTTAGCAGGTGCTGGTTTACCACATTTTTGCATAATCTCAAGCAATCTACAGCTTGAGAGTAGCCTAGAGTCTGATTCCTCAACTACAGAGAAGAGGAAGTGGTTCTTAATCATGGAAAACCTGCAGACCTCTACARGATTATGGAAAAACATATCAGCTGTGATGTGAAGCTSGGCAATATAYATGTGAGTGATAAATACTGTCACTMTATGGGGTGTGGGACAACCTATGTGCAATTTAGGTACAATATGAGTGTAGTGCACTTACAGTATATACAAAGCCATAATCAATTGTTAGTTTTTAAAGTATATTAATACAATATTAAAAACTGAATCCGTGGTTTTGATATTAAGTCTGTGCAAGAATTTGTTGTAGATATCCTGCAACCTGGAATGAATCTCTTGGGGAGGCTTACAGGATAATACTGGAATATGCACTTTATGTACAACATCAGCAGAATAAACGCCTCTATTTACTGGTTCTCACTTACCCAAGGGACACTGGTGCACACAAACTGGATGACATATAGAACAAGAAACTGCTATTAGATTATACACATGCTTTGTGCTGGTTCTCAATGCCAAGGTTAGTGTGGCACCTGGGAAGAAGTGGCAAAAATTTCTACTGCGATTTGGTTATTATCACCCAGGAACACCAAAAATGTAGTTGATGCAAAACGGTTTGTAATATCTGTCCTTTCTCTTACCTGTTCAGGACAGCTTCAAATKAACTGCACACAGGAACGGCAGACCCGCTGTTTTATCGGTGCAGGTGGTTTTTACCCTTCCTTTCGTGTCCCGGTGCCACAGCACAGCCCGTTTCCAGGGCTGATTTCACACTGCACTGTCGCCCTCTGCTGTCCCAAGCTAAAAGGAGAMGTGAAAAGAAACAGATGCTGAAACATTTTCTAGATTAGGAAAGCAAAATGCTTTCATTTTCAGGAAGGCATCCCACAATCTCCACCCAATGGCAGCGGCACAGCCAGCTCACAGCTTCCCAATCCCGCCCTGAGGAATGGCTAAGCTTGTACAAAAGCACCGACCAGCAAAGCAAGCCCAGGCCTTATCAAATGCTTTACTGTCCGACTCTGAACCAGTAGCTTCCTTCCCCTCCTCCTCCCATATGTATTCTTCTTTCAACGACATTATCTTTGCTGGGGAGCAGTTCTGTTTAATGAGACACATTAACAGGGCCAAGTTGCTGTTCCTGCTGCCGGTGTTCCAGCCCCTGTGGAGCTCATGCCCCGGAGGACCGCAGGGYTCCGTGCTGCATCCCGCACACCTCRCTCCCAGGCACAGGCATCAYRCTCCCTAGTTCGGAACACGTCACATGTGCTATTCTGCACCGGCCTCCTGTTTGCTGCTTTCAGTTTAATACAAACTCCCTTGTGTATCTAGATTACTAATCAACATGGTCAAAGAACCATGCAATTACCCGATTAACGGGTCTTTTACAATCTAAAAAGAAAATTATAGAATTTAATTAAATTTTAGTGCTGTCMAACCTGACCTGTAGCACTGATTTATTTCTAGGAATTCTAAACACCAAACAGAAGMAGCACATTTACTCTTCCAAAATCTCACTACGCTTTTGACTTCTGTCATAAACCTAGACATGATTAGTCTTGTATTCAGCTGCACTTAATGTCTGAATAAAGTATGGATCRTCAAAATCTTTTACAAATGAAAATATTACAAATTCCAGGTCTGAAGTAAAATGTCTTTGTCAAAACATTTGTCCAAGTCTCAAAGCTATCCATGGACTAGAAAGATTTGTGTGCCAGAAACTTTTATCCTGGAATTTAATCAATCATTTGGGGGGGTGGGGGAAGATTCTAGTCCTTTTACTTRTTAAAAACGTTACCTAATTCTCTTGTTATTTGTAACTATTTTAGAAGTAAATGCTAAYTGCACTGCTTTTGGAATTGACTTTTGACTCTGACGTGAAATGTAAATTTAACAGCTCATCCTAGCATGAATCTAAATTGAAATTCATAAAAGTCAGGTGAAGGGGGAGTAGGTGCTGATCACAAGCCTAGCATTTGTAATGCAGCACAGTTCCTTTTTTGGCAGAATTTTTATTTTCTAAAAATTTAGTGCTGCATCATAGAGCTTTTTTTTTTCCTTTTAATAGCTGATACATAATGCATGGTTACACATAAATCTAGTCTGAGACTAACATTGGACATTCCGCTGTATAATAAATTTATTACACACCCTGACTTTAAGAGCTGCCTTTTATTTGTTCAAAGCATTCTTTACCTGTCTGCAAACTTCACAAAGTGAAGTTTCACGAAGTTTGCAGTGCCTAGAATATTTTTAATTATTTTGAAAAATAAAAACCAGAAGAATGAAGAAAGCAAGAGAGAACCGTCACACAGGTTCCCCAAAGCTCTGACTCGTCCTCCTATTCTACACTGTTGACGCTTGCAGCAGGAGTTAACACCAACCCAATGGTAAACTTTAAAAATTACCTTCTTTTCTCTGACTACAGAGGTACTCCACAAGGTCGCCCTTCCCCGTTCTTTCACTCTGCTTTTAACTCTCCTCCTCTCTTGTCACCTACTGTGGGTCTCCCTGTAAGACAAGCGGGCCAGGAGGCGGCTGTTGCAGTGCAGGTCAGGAGGCACCCACTACTCCCCRTGGCTGGGTAAGGATTACTGAGAAAGGAATAATGAGGCAGTAACCCCAAAGAAGTATTTCAAGGAGCACTGCTGCTATTTATCAGTAAATTTTAGCATGTTGATTCTGCATCATTTATAAGGAATATCTGAATTTGCAGACCACACTGCTGGGCTCACTGAACATTCCTTCTGCCAGGGTTTCTTTCTGCTCTTAGTGATACGGTCACAATTCCCATTAACTGGGAGCAATAGCTATTTAAGAGAGGGCAGGACTTTTTTTAAAAAGTTAATCCATTAATAGACTACTTGCTGTCAGCTTTGCAGCCACTCAAAGTCAATCAATTTCTTTAATGATTCAGGAACTGGAAAGGCAGAAGGCAATTATCTCCACTTTTAGATAATTTTAGAGACTTTTTTTGGACATAGAAGAAGAATCAGAATCACTTTCCAAGTTCTATTTAAATGCTTTAATTAAAAAGTTAGCAAAATTAAAACTCTCCCCACAAGCCCTGAATCCAGGCTAGCAAAAGCACCAAATTCTRTCTTTCTGAAGAAAGCAGAAGTGCTTTTTCCTGGAATGCCTAGGGACAGGAGTGGGTAGGTCAGAAGACTTCGGTTAAAAGCAACTTCTTGGTTGTGAAGAGATCTTTTAGATGAAATCCTGACCAACAGCAAACAAAAAGTATTCACTGGAATCCAAGTTTCACTCTCAAAACTCTTCTTAGGTGGACTTGAAATAAATATGAGAGATCAGATGGCCTGCTCCTAGTTAAGGACACTACAACAGCAGGGGCAATGTGCCTTCGAAGKTCACACTGCTGAAAGGGCATCTCTGGCTCATACAAATGCTCTGCGCCATCCTGCTATGAGAAAGGGAAAGTCAAGCAAGCAAAGCCAGGCGGCACTTCCTGGCTCTGCAAGTCACAACAAACTGGAGCTATTTCAACTGGACACTGCAGTCACGACACCCAAATACAGAGAATACCAAAAAGCTTTGTAAGTATCTTCCCCTCTGCGTTCCTGCTCTCTAAGCGTCTAAATTTTAAATATTATGAGAAACTACTTAAAGAAAAAACATCCTGAATAATTCTGAAAAATAGGAAGTTCTGAAAAATTGGAAGCTTGGCAAACCTTCATTAAACTGATACACTGATAAACTGATAAACTGATTAAACTGCATCCCCTACAAGTGGGTATTTTGTTCATGGAGAGCAGAGCAGCTCCTCCCTGGCCAGTACTTTTGTCCTTGTTAGGAAATGTGCATGAGGAGCCCTTGACTCAGAGCCGCATGAAACCTGACAGTGTCAGTTCACAGAGAGACACAGGAAGAATGGAGGAACTTTCAGTTTCTGCTCCTGTGAGTTTGTAGTTCCTGAATTTTGCTATGGGTATAATTTTAAAAATAAAATATTTCTAAAAGACAGAATGTTGCTGTACGGTTCACTCGTACTCATGTGGGCTTGTTTGATTCTTCTTATTATTACATTTTCATGAGTAATATTTAATTTCTCAGCTATGTCTATAAAGCAAACATATAAAATATGCATACATCTGAAGTAAATTAATTTACATATTAAAAGGAAATATTAACTTAGATTAACTGTGCAATATTTACTAATGTAATGAATTATGAAAACAGGAGATTTAATTAGTTTTCCATGAAGTTTTCCATAAGATTTTTATGTACAAATACAAACATGTACATATATAGACAGACACATACTTAAAGGATATATACTGTAGGTCTATGTATAGGTCTAAGTTCTGAAACTGAAGCACTGTAGTTGTTTATGCTGTTTTAAGATGACTATTAACTATTAAAATATGCAGGTGCTCCATCTTTCTCGATGGATGGGGTAACACTACAGTATCTTTCAGACTGAGGCTGGCAAAGGTCCAAGGTTTTGAGGCACATTTATCTTGGCCGTACAGTTTAATTTTAAAGCCTGTCTCACCATTTTTCCATTAGTATTACCCTATTGATTTCAATAGGTTCCCAATTGATTTATACCAGCAGATGAGGCAACAAGGACTATTTTTCTCTARTTCTGACTGCTACTGTAGAAATGTCTATTTCAAAGAGAATCAGGGGGTATATGGAGACTGCTTTGCAAAATTTGAGGGGGTTCTGAAAATTGAACAGAAATATTTTCTGTAACAGGAAATTCTTTCTTTACATTCTATGACAAATATAACTGTATAAAACTCTGTTACTCTCCTTGGAGATATTTTAATGTGAACAGGAGACACAAGGGAAAAAACAACATGTGGGGCAGAGGAAGGCAAGAGAAGGATTGACACGAAGAAAAGGAGAAACATCAGACAATAAGAATATCCAAATGTAGCTTGTGTGCTTGGATCTGAGGGGTTTATACAAATAAAAGAATTCAAAAGATTATCAATGATTTTGATGCATTTTGCATGCAGCTCTGGATCTGTGTTAATRGAAATTAAAATTATCACCAATATGAATGATTACACTAGTCACAATAGACTTCATGTCTCTATCTTTACCCATCCTATTTCAATATCAGTGTCTAGAAAAACACTTATTTTTKTTATATTTGCAAACAGAAAACAGTCCAGGTTTATGGCAGGTAGACCAGGTTGAATGGATTAGGCTCTTCCTAACCATCTAACAGCTAAATGAAATGAATTAATGACTACGTGTGGTCATTAATTATCCACTGACACACTTTGCAAGAATAAGAATCTCCCTTGTGACCTCTATACTATCATGCTTATCAAATATGTCTTTATGCCCTCTTYCAAGAGGAAAAATAATTTATGAAAAACTTATTAAACAAAACTTGTTAAATTGGTCATTTTTATAGCAACTCAAATCATATGGTTCAGGTTAACATAAACTATAATGTTAATACTGAAATTYCACATGCCACCCCCACTTTATGACSGGCAAGTCATATTCCATCAATACTTCAGGTTTTCTTTGGTTATCTGAATTTTAAATTGTCATTCATCCTTTCAACAAGTAGCATCTTCAATATTAATAATATCTATCTTATTAAATAATGTGAAAAATACCTTTCAATCACAAAAGGACAATCACAAAAAACTAACGACATGCACTCATGACCACTGATTCTAAAAAATAGGCATGTTTTGGCCTCACTACATAAGTTCATGAGTGAAAATGGCAGGTACTACAGAGAAGTTTGGTGTAGGAAAGGATAAAAAGAAGTAAGAGTTGAAAGTTAAAGAGTTAAAAATGTTAAAAGCTGGACAAAGTCAAAGTAGGAAAAAGACACACAAGGTAGATGACTTGCCACTGGAACAAATCACCAGAAGAACCAAGATGTTCTCCATGTCCTGAAGTTCTCARTTCTACACAGCACCTATACATCTTAACATAAGTCCCAAAAGCTCATGAAGCAAATCATTACAGAGCCTTATTTTTTCTCATCTCAGTCATATYAGCAACTTTTGTAGAAAAAAAAAGTTTCCACTCTACCTTTTTAGATGCAAGACACCAAATTTTAGCCTTTTCCTTAAAGCTTCTGCACAACATACCCTCCCTCACTTATGTGCCCTATGGTTTATGTTCCTCATCTGAGCAGATGTTTTGCAAATCATAAATTAATGCATGGCTTTATTGCCTCTCATTTCTCTGACATTATTGGCCTTGTCATGGGTCCCAGACACAGCATTTTATGACATGCACTAAATCCCTCTTGGTTGTTTGTTACACATAAATTTCAGCTTAATAGCTTTGCCATCGATAACTTAAAAAAAATACAAAAAATCTCAGTGTTTTGGAACACTGGAACCTGGAAATCTAACTTACTGGATGATTATGAGCAAAACTCTCATTTGAATGCTTCTTGTTCACATCCATATTAATTTTAGAATGATCCAGCCAACAGTCAATCGATTCAGAAATAATTTGAATCTATTCCTTTCTCTTACCCAATTTTAGATGTTTCATAGTTTTTAGAAGCTGCAGAAAAAGAAGCTTTAGAAATAGAAATCATCCCTCTTGGTGGAAAAAAAAAAAAATGCCATTTTTAGCTTTTATATTTGCTGGTTTTCTGTAATTATTCAGGACAATGCAACATTCTGTGAAAATATGCCAAAGAAAGAAAAACATTAGGTTAGCATGTTATAATGTGCTATTTGGATTTCATAGATCCAAACCAGCTAATGAAAACTTGAAGAAAAAGAAAATTACATCACTTGGAAGAAGAGAGTCTTGATGGCAGCTGAATAACAGATGATAAATTTAAGTCCTCCTTGAAAATTATTTACTCTTTCAGCGCTAAGATCCATTAATAGCCAGCATATGGACAGCCTGTCCTTTTCCAAGCTACCTTTGTTTTCTCTGGACTGACTTTGTATAAATGTAGCTTCTGTGAGAATTCTCACTTCTATAAACCATTACTCTGCAGTAACACAAAATGGAGACTGGCAAAAAGTGGATATGAGAGAGCAGATTCTAGATGGGAAAARTTCTGTACTACAAGAAGTTCTGCTTAAAATGTTGTACACTTACTTTTGCATGCTATTTAATTCATGTAATTCTCCATGAATCTGATGCTATTTGTCTCACTGATGTGAAAGGGAATTTTCATATGAATAGTCATAGGAATAGGACTGATGCTTCAAAATATTATCTTAGTTAATCTAACAAGAATAACACACAACGAATGAACACAAGAGGGAGAACAAACCACACATTTGCAGTGTTTTCAGCATCACATATCTGCAGCAGATTGAGGGAATCCATGAAGGTCTGCATCAAGCAGATCTATAGTTTGAGATTATCAAAACCAAATAAAGGCAATTTGGTTTTTAAACTTCCCCAGGTACAGGGGTGATGGATCCCTATCATTCTTCTCCTTAAATCCAGCAAAAACCTCTAAAGCCACAATTTTGATCAGAAGTTCCTCAGTCAATTAAACCAAGAAGAACAAAGTGTGGTTTACAAACACACATTAAACCATAACACGAGTTTTTATTTAACAAAATACATGCTCAAATATGATCAGGCACAACCCAAATATAAATTCACTCTGTAGTCATGTCTTCACAGATCAAGAAGTTTCAGTTAGCTGAAATTTCAGCTTGTCTGGGCTCTAATTTGAGCTATAGCACAAGCAGAACCTCATGATCCTGCTAAGAGCAATCGTTGTGGGTTTCTCCTTGTGCGCAAAACACTTCCACGTAGTTATGAACAGGTACAGCTAGTTAATTCCTTCCCTCCCCAGAAGTAGTGTGTATGTCCATTGTAAAACAGGGATCACTAAACAGTATTAAAATATTCACTAATGACACTAAGACATATAATCAAAGTTATCTTAGCTGCACAATTGATGAGAAGCATAGCTAGAATTAAAAGAATTCATTGTTATTCCTACACCCATTAGGTTACTCTACTGATGATTTGTAACTACATGCAGTACTAACTTCTAAAAGTTATGCCTTGTAAGAGAAATAAATGAGCTGAAAAAAAGCTGAAAAAAGGCATGCAAAATCAGAAGACACTATCATAAGCTGTCCTGCTATTCTTTTAATAAGACTGCATTCCAAGGCGGTTCTGTTATTGCATTAGTATTTCTGGTCTGGCTGGTCAGAGGACCACAGAAGTTTTTTTATAATGAGAGTTTTAATTATAGCACACAATAAATATAAGAGCTTATTCTAAGCTATTCAGTGACTATCATATTTCACTGTTTAAGTGCAGGCTAAAGACTTATTTGTTTGACCTAGCTTATTCCTATTTAGCCAAGCTACTAATTTTATTATCCTCTAAAGTGCTTTGGGATGCATTGCATGAAGGGCATAACAGAATTTTGATTTTGATTGATTATGCCATATTTTGCATAATCCCCATAATGCAAATCAGTAAAATTTTCACTGGTGATAATGGATGTTAAGTACATTATGCAAGGTTTTTATTTTTTTTAATTGCTTGTAAAAATTATTTATGGTATAATAAAACAGTACAGATAAAATTGGCACTTTGCAGTAGCAAAAATGTGAGCTTATTTAATTCCAYAGCTTTCAAGAGCAGACTATGCAATAATGCATGAAACATAAAGGATTAAAAATTTGTTCTTTTCTTAAATATCCAGTATAGTAATATTTGCTTCTTTATACATATAACCTGGTCTATGGCCAAACTTCCTTTCAGGCTGGAGACCTTAAATTATGTGTTTCCAAACAGCTCAGTTTGAGTCAGTTGTAGAAGTTGTACATGTGTTCACAGTCTCTTCTTACAAAATCATAATATATACACAAACACACAGCCCACAGTGTGGGTCAGAAAGCAACTCCACAAACTTGCTGATTTMACTTTTTCACTCTCTAGCAAAGCAAAGACAAGATTTAGAAATATTTTTGTGAAAAAAAATCTAATCTATATTCTAGCAAGATTCTATCCTGTCTCCCATTCTTTCCTTGCTATCAACCCAACTACTTAAAAAAAGAATTTCTCTGTTTGTGTCTGTATTTTTTCCTTATCAATAAAAAACTTTAGCACTCTTTATATTACCCACCACAGTCACTGATAACAGATATTTAGCATGTTCTCTCAGACATGCTCAGTAATATTCCTTACAGGATCAAGAATTGAAAGCAGAAAGCTGTCAAAAAATCCTTACATATAATCAATTGTTTCAATGTGCATATGTTCAATAACCATATGTATTCATGTTCATATTAAGGATGAGCATCATGTTTAGCAGGTTAGGTTTAGGTTTTAGCCTACAACCTTTGCCAAGATCCATTTGTTTCTTATACATCCAACCCTTCCAAACCCAGTAGAAACAATAAATTGTACAAATAACCTGGAGTTAGGAAGGAAACATCTACAGCAAACATGTACTCCTTCCTCTTCAAAAATTATATGCACGATATGAGTAACCAGGGAAAAAACAAACAGGGACACTTTTGGAAACAGAGTTAAAAATTCACCCTTGAAATCTTGAAATTCATGCTAGTCATTCACAAAATATTTGATAACACTAAAAAAAAAACAGAATTGAAGCAAATTCAAAAATTTGAATTTTGTTTGTATCCTTATGTATCTTTACATTTTATAAAATATCTAGCTCAAATTTCCTCTTCCTATTTTTTAAAAATGCTTAAATCCATATAAAACTACTTTGACTTTTTTCTTATTTGTTAAATGACTTACTTTTAAGTACAGTTCTGTACTACAGAGAAGTATAATATTATTTCACCATGGGGAACAATACTGCAATTTGAATTACACCATAGTATTAGAGAAAGCTCCTTACTAATTGGTCTTGTTATACCTTCATTTGCATTTAGCTGAACTTCAGTCTCAAAGAATATAATTCAACTGAAGTAGATAAAATTTAATTTCCTGATTACCACCTTTCAAGGAAGACAGGTACACAAGCACTAGTTTCAAAACACTAACTCAATGTAACAGCAAAACAATTCTGCATTTTGTGGTTGCATACTATTACCTGTTTTAAATCTACTTTTATAAAAATCAAATTATTTGGATACTTACCCTTCACATTTCCATATTTCTGTTTATTCTAAAGGATACAAAAGCGCTTATGATCACATTTGCTTCTGTGCATTCTTGACATTATACATTAAATATGATTTTTTAAGTGCAGAAGATAACTAATGGCCACCTACTTCTGCCTAATCTCTTACTCTGCATTGCCAGCTACTGGGTATTTATGTAAGCTTTGTGCCACCTTACATCTTCAGCTKCCTTTCCAAGGCTCACAAGAAGTATTTGTGAACCCCAAAAGTGAAAAACACAAATATTTATGTATATTGTTTGTAATGTCTTTTTCTTAAGGACCAAGTAATTAACAGCTATCATGTTTTTGGTTTTTTCAGTGCTTCATTTGAAAATTCTTAAGGGCCTTCARTACTTCAAGAATTACAGGAGATTCAGTAATAAATTTTCCCTTCACATTCTGATACTCAGAAACCCTAAACTTATCCACCAAAACACAGTCAACAATCACAAGTGCAATAAACAAACAAACAAATAAATAAATAAATAAATACCAACAAATATACTACAGAGAGGAGGTACAAACCAGGCTWGCAATTTATAAGAGTCCAGGATAGCAACTATAACAGTGAAAACTGGCCTGTGTGTAACTTTTATGCAAGACTAGTGATCAAGGCCACACTGAAATGCCATCAAGAAATAAAGTGGCAATTCATACCAGCCTTCTCTCTCCTCTGTCCTGGAGAACACATTTACACATTGGTTTCACAGCTACTGTGTTCTATATTTGGCAATGAGATGCCTTGACATGCTCAAAAAAAAGGACATGCTTAAAAATTCGTACAAACTCCACACAAGAACYATAACTGCTTTTTAACTTCCTTGAGTTCTGGAGCGAATCTGTAATATTACTGACTTCTGAATTCTAATGTAGATTAATTTTCATCCATTTTAACTTAAATGTTGAAAAAAAMCCCTCTGAAACTCCAGATGTTAGARAGTCAACAGAAAAATGTCTGTTCAATTGTTTGTATCTGTTCAATTTCATCTGATTAAATATATTTAATAYTAAGTTATATATATTAGCTCACTTTTCTTTTAGATATTTACTCGTAAGAATGTCAGAAGAACATATTAAAATTGATGGCAGTGTTGCTAGGTCTTTACTATCACATGAATAATGAATAGTTGTCATACAAAATGCAGCAAAATGCTGTCAAGACTGTAAAACTAAGAAGCAKTAGGATATAAAAAATGCAGTCTGAATAATGAAATTATTCATTTTTATACTTGTTTGGTTTTGAAGGTATACCTAGCTGATTTGTGTTCCCAGTTACCGAAAATTACCTTGTAATCAGAGAAACTATTTTAGGCTTTCCCACTAATTTAAAAAAAAAAAATGAAATCAGATATATTTTAAATAGCCTGTATTTGAAATAAGACATAGAAAAAAAATTAGACCATAACAAAGCTCCTGGTATTATCCAAGAAGCTCCTTATGTAAAACATTCAGCCTGTTCTCTGAACTGTAAGTACTACTTAAGATGAATAGATATTATCATATACTCTCTATCCAACTGATTTCTTATTCCATAAATGTAAATTTGCAAGTTCACATGAACAAAGATGCCAAGAACAACATCTCAGAAATTGACCCACATACCTCTTAATTCCTAGTACTAAAATGCCAATACAATAAGTTTGGGATTTGGAGTGTCAGTACTACACAGGATTGGACTGGACAGTACTGAAAATGACTTTAAATCAGTTACTCTTTTCTATACCAGAGATGCCCAAGTTAGAACTCCCACCTATCCTTAGATTTTCCTACTAAGGACAATCACATGACTGTTCTTTTGACATTGAACAACTTTCCTATGAAAACCTAAGATTTACACTTCCTAAAGCACTTAAAGGCAAGCGCAACAAATCAAATATCAAATTAAAATAAAATAAAATATTTTACTCCTCATCAAKTCCATCTTCAGTGTTCTAAGAAGAATTTCCTTTGACCTTCTCTTCATCCTAAAAATAAGGACCTGTCCAAAAGTCATTTCTCTCTGAAACACAGACAATTTTGAAAATAATTTTGTAAGGTGAAGTCAGATGTTAGCTATGGAAAAGGAAATTCATTTATTTCACTAGAAAATCAGTTCTTATTCTGGATGTTTGCCTTGTGCTCCTTTCTAAACACTAGGAGCTGGAGGATTAGAAAAAGAAAAAAGGGAAAGATAAATGGGGTAGAAATTGCTTACAGCCTTTCTAAAGTTTAATGGAATATTTATCTCTTGAGGTAATGTTCCTCTTCCTGTTATTAAAACAAGAGTTTGATAACCTCTCATTGTGCATTTGATAAATTACATCTTACAGTGGTAACTGAGTATTTGGAAAATATAAAAGGCTAAAGCAATGTCTAGTTATCTGAGTCTTCCCATATGAAATATCCAAAGGACAGTGAGTAGGGTCCAAAGGATTTTCAATTACAGAAATAAAGATATGCTGCAATACAGTTACATTATAACAGAAGAGACGGATTTCTTTACCTTTTTAATGGAAAGTACTTATTATGAGGTCCATTACCTTTAAAATGCAGTATTTTTTCCTATATATTTCATTCTAGAAATATTATCCTACTTCTATGCCCATATATTGCTATTGTAGTGAGCAGAAAATTTTCCTTTGTGTTGTGACATTGCCATACTCTGTAAATCCCCTACACAGACTACATGCAAAGGCCTAAACTGCAAGATTCTCTGTGCACCCTTGGTGGAATTCATCTTCATTTTAGCAACCAGGAGTCARTGTAAACTAATCTCTCTGGCTGCCTCCATAGCTGGCACTAATGCATGTCGGTAAGATCAAGTACCTCCAAAATATTACCTATCCCCTCCTACATGCAGGTCTGAAACAGGCAGGATAAACAGCTTTGGAGATGCCTATCTCCTGGTCTAGAACAGAAAATAATAAGGGAATTAACTTTACATAAAAGGATTGCAGCAGTAATGGCTTTGGACACAAAGTCAGGGTAGAATAAGTAAGCTTGTGTAGCCGCTGATTGCACTGCACTTTCTGCAAAGATAAAGAGTAGTGCTGCACTTCTGATCTCAATTTAATGTTTCCTTCCCCATGTTAGATTTGTTGTTTTAGACTACTGCCATCTGAACTAGCTTACCTGTATATACTATACAGCTTTCATATATATCGATGTAAGCTATGTAACCGATTATAGAGTTTTTGTGTTTGGGTATATACAAACCCATTCATTACAACAAATTACTAATGTATCACAGAAGTATCAGAGGCTGAAATGATCCATTGCAGTTGTTCATAAAACAGCTGACAGAATCTGTAGAATATCTACAGTATAGTGCTTGCTATTGAGTTTGAAAACTTTTGTTGTATATCTATATAYTGCAGACATATAAACGTCAAACCCTGACTGAGAAACTCTATGGTTCATGGAGCTGTAAGTAAGAGATATGCTTTTGTACTTTAGCTTTCTCTTTTAATGTTCCACGTACCAAAATTGATGCAAGTACAAATGGCTAGAGGTGGGGAAGCTATGAATGGACACACCTGTTTTAACACRCATGTACACTGATCTCTTGATTGTTTTTTAATCAAAAGAGGCAGGTAAYATTTTTAGCTTTTCCAAAAAAGCAGAAAAAATCTGGTATAATATCTGCAAGAAATTAACTAGTCTAATCATCAAAGAGCAGGTCACTTAAATGCTTCTGGAACGTAGGGCCAAAGAGCACAATGTAAGAACACAATATGGTCTGCAGTTCCCAGTGTCTGGACAGGTCAACACATTTAGAGCTGGCACATTAACTGGAAGACAGTGATCGAGCAGCTGACACAAAGGACAGAGGATTCTAAAGCACCTTGCTAAATCTCACCGCTGTGTGGTTAACTGCTGCATATTTTAATAGCTTCTAAGTAGATTTTCCCAGAACCCTATMAAGTGGTAAGGGCCTCTCTGTGTACTCATGTGCTGCAAGCTATTCAATATGTCACTTAAAATAAGAAAATTTCTCGTCATTCGATATAGCAGAACCCAGGATCCAACCTTTAATTTCTCAGTCTACCTACTGTGTTGATATATACACGTTTTTTCTGCTTGGTGTTGCATTTGAAATGCTGGTTATTTTATCTATGACAGCAGCATCTAGAAAATTGAGTTTGTACCTCTACCACAATTATCAAAGTGAACAACACTTTAAAACTATCAATTACAACTTCCAAGTTGCAGTATGTTCACAGAAAAGGTCAGATTCTCTGCAAAAAAAATGCTGAAAATGACTCAAAATATGCATTTCCCCAAATGATTCATCTGAATGCTGCAATAAAACTACTTTATGCCTAAAAATTTTGGATACAGATGGAGGTTGATGATCATTCTGTCGTTACTTGGTTACTTCATCATTTCTTTACCTGAAAATTCTTCCACAGATGAGATCAGTATCACTTTTATTATGCTTTCCATCTCAGCCACTACTTGATGAATCTCCACAAATGAAAATAAATCCTGTGTAAAACACAAAAAGAATAATAAGGTTATGATAATATATGCTATACAAAGCKGTTTTATAACTTGTGAAGGATTTGGGGTTTTTTACTCAATTTTGTATTTAATAATAACGACAACAGGAAACATTAATTCTGGAGATGCAAAGGAGAAATAAAAGAGGAAGCACATGGGAAAAAGGAAAAGTGAYAAACTCAAGCTTATTCAAAGCAGATTTTGACACGACAAAAATACTTAATCCCTACCAGTTTTAACCATAAATTAACATATGGATGTGTTAAGCAATGAATCATTAAGAATAACACAAAAACCTTAACAAATCAATTATTTCCTTTATATTATTTTTCATTACAAAACAGTTAGAATTATGTATCTTTACAATATGCTTACTTTTAAGGAGTATATTTTAATGAATCCTTTATGTCACACATCAAGCTAATTCTGATGCATGTATTACTCATGACTAATGACCAAAAAAATTTGGAAAAAAGACGTGAGAGTCAAATGGAAGTAATTTAACTTCCTTTGCAAGACAAAGAGCTGCATCATAACTTGGACTACCTGTTACAATGTTCTTAAAGAAGGAGATGAACAAATGGAGGCACAAGAAGAAAACTTACTTCTATGCCAGAAGGACCTTGCACTTAGAACTTGCTAAGTGCCTTCCTGTTTCAAGGTTACATACTCCTGCCTATAACACAAGGTACCGTCATAGTATTTCCCTTTTCACTTCCTAAACTTCCATTCCTAAACTTCTCTTTCTTGGCACTAAGACAAAACCTTGCAGACATCTGAAATGACAGTGAAGATGTGCGTATTTCTGTGTCTCTGAATACATCCATGTTACACAGATTAACCTGCTTTTTCATTTAACACACATTATGCTAAACCAAACACAACATGCTACCTGTCAGCAAGCTGATTTGGCTTTGCAGAACTCTAAAAAACATTTGTTCACACAGAACAAATCAGTTGGTTCAAATGGCTGCATAGAAGTATACAGGAAGGTATCTCCTGCATAAGCACAGCTCAGCCACCCTCCCCTCTCTTCCTATTATAAATCTACAGCACATTTTTTCTTTTAGAGAAAGTTTATAATGTAATCAACACGTAGCACAAAGCTGCTAAAAGACACTCTATAGATCTATTAGTATTACAAGAGAGAAAAGCATATTTCCGTAGCATAGACTATGTGCTTTTGGGTTAGTTACTGATTTCTTTCTTGCTTGTCTGCTTATTATTGTGTAATGATTCTAGTATAAAGAGATTACTCAACCCATTGAACCTTAGGTGAGATTTCTAAGTATTTTTGACAGTTTATTTATAAAATAGAATCGAAAGCAAATAAGCTGTCATAAAACAAAATGATTTCTACAGAAATGATGTAATGAAAAACAAATCCTTTTGACACTCTACCTCTGCAAGGGTTCGGTCGCCAATGATCAGAAGCCTGTTTTTTCATACAGCACTGCTGCATAACCTTGGCTCAATTTTCTGAGTAAATTACAGACTTTTGAGACAGAGCTATGAGAAAGTACACTGGGCACAAAGACAGGAAAAATAAGACTGAAAACAGAGGTATAATCATTGTCATGGGAATAGTTAGCAAGTCAAGGATTCTGAAGAAAAAAGAAAAAAATACCAGAAAAAAATGATCAGAAAACAGCAGCACCAAGAATTAACTCCTTCAGACACAAGGCAGAGAACCCAACAACCCTGGCCAGTGGCAAGACAGAAGTGAGGCCTTTTCCACCAGTGCCAGACTGGGAGCCAAGTGGCCTTGGCAGGACTGGAAATCCGCATCGTGTCCAGCTTCTCCAGAGTGCACCAGGACTCTGCAGCACCAGGAACCTCTACATGACAAAATGAATGCACAGGCTCAGCTGTCCTCACTTCTGAACACACTCCTCATTTATAATTAAGAGAAATGAATTACAATCTATGAGCAGAAACACTAAGAATTTTTAAAATGCTCTTTGAAACRACTACAATTTTTTGTTTAAGTCTGCAAGTCAGACAAGCATTTTAAATTTCTCCTTTCTATAATAATAATAATACCCAGGTGCCAKATTTGTTTTGCATTTTCAGTCTAGTAGTGCATGAATTATATCCATTAATCTTCTGAGAGATTTATTACTCTTTTTTACGAAGGAACTGGCACTTACAGATGCTATAAATTAGAGTATAGCAACAGTTAGGAATTGTAGCTGGAGCTGCGTGTAAAACTACGTCATATTCACACCAAAGTTTCTGTAGAAAAATACTGTGTTAGTCTAGCTGGACTCTCTTCCTACCAGATATGTAGGAAACTTGCAATATTTAGTCATTCCTGATATGTAGGGCATTTATCTCACTGAAAGCAACAAGCAAATAATGTTCTACCAGCAATTATTAGAAATGACATCTCTGTAAATAAAACATCCAAAGGCAGAAAAAGAAGATACTCTGTGTTTCAATTATGTTACTAACTGTTGTCAGGAGCTGTTCTCTCCTTAGACTTACTATGCTTATTAAATCATTAACTCTGGCATTTTTTTCTACTTGCTACATGTATTCAATACTTTTTTCCAACTTCCTAATTTGAAATTTCAGAGATATAAAGGCAACAGACTAAGTAGAGAGTTGTAAGTTAACAGTCGGAACTGGTAAGTGGTTCTACTTAAATCCTGAATTTCTCTTACCTGGCATGAGTTTCAGGCTATAGGAATGTGAAAAATCAAGCATGTCTTAGTCCTTGAGGACTATTGAACCATGCCTGTCAACTTTACTTCAACAAAACCATAACAGGCTCTTTCCCAAGGACGAGGCTAAGCTGAGCCATCCCTGCAGCTCTCCTCCGCGGGGCGGGAGAAGCTCATGGACCTCCCTCCTCTCTGCAAATGCTGGAGACGAGCGTTTCACGCTGCGGTCGCCGCTGCGGTGCCCGACAATCACGCTACCTCCTCATTTTGGCAAATAGGGTAACTTTACTATTTGCCACCTTACACTCTAATTTTTCAAAACTAAGTTTGTATGAATTCATTATATGGATTTTCCTCTCCCAAGTTTTCTCTGCTGGGTATTTTTTTTTTCCCCTGATGATTATAACTCATCTGGATATTCAACTTAAATTTTCTCTGATTGAAAAATACTTATACCCACGCTGAAAAAAGTTTAATATAGTGAGAAAACAATGTTGAAAAAAAAAAGTTGCCACRAACTGATTAACTGAGCCTTGCAAAGGAAGGGTCTATTGCTTAGACTAATTTATGGATAGCAATACCAACATGATCTTTACTCATCTCAGACTGTTGAAGTATCAGTTTCTAATATTCTTGAAGCTTCAGGGATTTTATTCTTCAATAAATCATAAATTTTTTGAAAGATTACACTCCCAGTTCTAATCACTGAATTTGATGGCTGAGGTGACCACATAAAAAGTCCAGCAATGAGAATGATACATCTTTAGATAGGTGTTGCTGGAAGTATTACCTATTTATGCCTTTTCCTTGAGAACAGTGAGCTGGATTCATTTATTCAAAGAAGAGGCATAAATGGGTAATAAAAAACAAAAGAAATATTGTTTTACTAACTATGGCAGAGGATCAGGTACTAAGCTTTTAAAGTAACATGTCTAGCAGAAAGAAATATCACTTTACTCTTTTCAGCCAGCAACCTTGCTTGAGCACTTTTCAAGGACAAAAATGAAACAATTAATCTAYACATTTAATCATTGATCAAGAGTGAGACAATTTTGCAGCCAAAGCATCCTAGATACTAACAATCTCCTTCCTGTTCTCACACTCATGAACCAGTAAGCAAAAGACACATAAGCTGCATCTTTTCTAAATAAAGTCTGGCTAACAGAACCACTGCAATTTCAAGCAGGGAAACTGCTGCTTTGATTAAAAATARGTATATGCTGTAATTCAGCTACCAGACCCGACTTTTTTTTTTTCTGAGCAGACTAAGCACACATGAGGATGACAACATCAGACTATGATTTCAGCTTCAGGATCTGACACACTATAAAAYGCAGACAGATTTATCTTCATCTATTTAATTTGAAAACATTTTGTTTTCTATGTGTTGTACAAAATAGTTTTCTTAAATAGAATTGATTTCTCTTTTTTTATTATATTAAGAGAAAAAAATTGCTTTCTTGTATARCAAGATTTGATGCTACCATTTATGAAAAACAGGGTTTCACTATCAGCAGAATGTATGAATGTCACAGTCTATCAATCTAGAAATACTGAGTCAATATATAATCTGAAGAACTAAAAAGATCATACAACATTATTTTTTAAACTATGAAATATCAGTTATGGTCATTTCAAATTCATATTTGCTGTTGTGAGGGAAAAAAACCCCTCAGCCTTTCAGGTGTTACTTGAAAGACACATGTTTCTGCCTTTGTATTGTACTTTGGCCTTTGTATTGTACTTTACTGTGCTAATGGAAACTTTGGTGAAGATATAGCAAGCAGGCTCCGTAACGACCCAGCTTTCTCATTCAAACGAGGGATTTTTTTTAAACAAAAACTTTATGCATTTTTGTTCTGAAAAGACAACTCTGTAGCAGCCATAATGTAATCCTACTACTCTACTATCTGTCAGAAGTAAAATGCTTTTGCTGATTATATTGATGAACTCAAGACAGGTTTAAAACTTGTCTTTATATTTTTAAGATCTATTTAGTTACCAAAATGTAATTGTGTAGCGTCAAAGACGCTTCCTCATTCTTTCCCATTTCTTTTTGCAACTGGCAGTAATTTCAGAACACTCCTCATTCATTAAACATGCTACCCGAACAAGTGGATCACTATACCTTTCTCATTTGCTTTCAGATTACAATGTTTCATATATTTCAAAATGATAGTTAGTTATAGATCTGTTAACCAGAGAACATTTTCTGACACAGTTTATTCTCCAGGAGAATTATGATCAGCTGAAAGTGAATTTTAGCATATACATCATCTATGCAGCGAGAATTCTTACTGTCAGATCATGCTGATGCAAAAAGCTCAGGGACAATTAAAAAAAAAAAAGGAGAGAGAAATATCTTCTGAATCCACTTAGAATAGAAAAACTAAGACAATTCTCTCTCAGTTACCCTATGACAAGTGGCCAGCAGACCTTCCTAACACAATAAGGAAGAGAGTAGGGGTAAAAACTGACTTTGATAGTACTCTATCCATTTATATCAACTGTTTTTTTATTTTACTCTTATGAATAGTCGGAAAACCACAATTGACCCATTTCATAACTAAAGCCTCCTCCTTACAAGACCACCAGCAAAACCCTGAAGGCAACAATCATTGCTGTAACTGCCTGTTAAATGGCCATCCAAACATTTAGTGAGATTGTGTCGTGTGCCAATATAGGGTCACTCTGTACATCCTTCCCATTAAGTGCAAGCTGGCAGAGCTTTCAAATGTTTTAAAACAGAGCTTCTTGATGTTAAAATTGTGTTATTTTCATGTAATTTATTTATTTTTAGTTCCATTATAGCTCGAGAGCCTGATCAAAGTTAAATAAAAACAAATAGTGCATAGCACCAAATTACTGATTTTAAAAGGCTTTTTTGCTAAAGTTTGGTAGCACTCCTTGCTATTGCAAATGATCAAAGTTATCACAACACTTTGAAATTCTTTATAATTTTAAGCCAACTTAAATAGAATAGAATATACTATCAAACAGTATTATATAAGCTCTACTAAAAGTGCTGATAACCCAGCATACCGTGAAGGTGTTTGTCTGTGATSACCATTAAACTGCTTCTTCTCCTGCCAGCTGATAATTATAAGTTTGTTAATCTCTATTTGCAAACTCTGACCATCAAGGTTTCGGAGAGAGAGTCAGCATTTCCTTTCAGTTCGCAGTGGAAGAGATACAGTAAGTCAACAAAGAAAAAACTACTTAGAAAACACACCGACTCCAAGATTTAAGTTGTAACTCTGAGGAAGGGCACACATAACAGATACAGCCCAGGTGCACACTGCATTCCACTGCATACTCTGGGTGCCCACATGAAACGGGCACCAGGGRGAATAACACCCTTGCCAGCACCCCATACCAAAGGGACCTGGGCACTATGTGTCACCACGGGCCTTGCCCAAGGTCACTAGCTATATATATAATGATATCCAGTTGTTTCAGCACATTATTTGCAGGAAGTTTCTAGTCAGATAAAATGTTATGAGTTGTGGTTATGGCACAATTAGCAACTGTTCATTGCTGGCCATCAGGACTATAGTCTTTATTTTTATTATCTTCCCTTCTCATTTCAAGAATGAAAGTATTAACAGGAGGAATTCCTTCCCATCTATTTTTACTGAAAGCAAATTCTAAAATCATTACATYAATGCTACTATTATCACTTCCTTTCCCCATTTGCTACACGCTGATGTGTCAATTTACAGCAGTGATTCCATAATATACAGACCAGCAGAGAGCTACAAAGTCTTTATTACAACAACTGATTTATGCTTTACACATTATTATTTTGAACCACTGCAGGAAAAGACAACTTTCTTTTTAATCTCTGTATTTATTTTAAGAAAAAGAAAAAGCCATAATCCTTACTCTCAATGTTCACAGAGCAAAATGTAATTTATGACTCAGTCATAGTGTTTAAAGTACGTGCTTACATTTGGAGAGAAGTTTCCACTAACCAGCAAAATATTCCAGTATGTTACAAATTTCTCCACCATATTTGTACTAAAGCTGAAATGCTAAAACATATTCTGGAAAAAAAAAAAAAAAAAAATCCTGGGTCACTTCAGCTCTTTTACGAGATTTTACTTAGTACATAAGATGTTATTATCAGTTTATATCTTAAAGAAAAAACAGTTCTATAATAGATGTGGAATGGTTCTAACTTTGAAAAATGCTAGAAACATTTATTCTACACTTCCAGAATATCTGGTGTTAATGCTGCCTTTCAAAAAATCCATTTCTTTCATGCTGTTGAAACACTTCTGATCAGGTTTACTCCTAATCTTCTAACTACCAGCCTGTAGCGTGTGAAATCTCCTTTCAAATAGGTTTCTTAACTACTGTATCAAAAAGAATACTCTATAGGTAAGAATAACATCAGGCAACCATTTTCTACCATTTCTCATGCAATGTAACAATCTAAAAGTAGGTTACTTTATTCCTTTCATTTATTTCTTTCAATACTCACACAATGATCAAYCATAGGGAAGCCAAAAGGGCTACTCATCTCCCTTTAAGAACAGTAAACACTATTTTATGCCACATAAGRAGATTCACTGATTAACAGCAGGCTGCTCTGCGGAGCAAGGAACCATAATACAAATAAAAGGCTGAAGAATTAGGTCCAGTGGTGTAATGAAAATATAGCTCTCCCTGACCAAYAAGAAAAATGAATATATTCTGAAGACCAACAGAATTAAACAGACAACTAAGCAAYTCTGTAAGAAGTCTTTAAAAAAAATGTTTTCACACAAAGCAGATACTTGTTTCTGTTCTATAGGAGCAATCAATCTAATTTCTCTTGCCTCCTGAAAATGGTGGAATATATATACAAATCAGTCCATAAGCTTTCCTCTTTGTGCAGACAAGAGCTCAAACAAATTGCACAAAACAATTGAGAAAAGCTCGTGATCTCACAGGCAAGTCTGAGAGCAAGTAGAGAAAAGCTGATGGATTATGAGGCTTTTTGCAGACATAAAGTTCTAAGATTAAAAMCAAAMACAAATAAACAATCACCCCTCTCCCCCCAAAAAAGAAAACACACAAAGCTCTTCCACATTTTCCTTCTTTTTTCATCCTACGTAACAGTATTTTCATACATTCATTGTGCACAACCAACACCACACTACTGACCATAGTGGAGCYATGGAAAGTTATACCAGGTAAGCAAATGTGCTAACTCTCTAAAATAGTTCCATTCTCTTCTATATCACTCCCTTTTAATTTCAGTAGATTTTTCAAATATTCTCCCATATCTGGTGAGCTGGAAACATAACATGGACCCTAAATAGCATGCTTTATACTGAYGGAGAAATTTTTCTTCCTTTTTGACCTAAAATAATATTTGCATGAAAATGTCCTAGTTTTCTTGAACTCTTTTCTGAAGCATTTTGTGAAAGAGGGAAAGAAACTCACTAGTATTCAAAACTGCAGTGATGTTGCACATTAAAAAATTATGTGTGTTGATCAATAAAGTGTGAAAGGCCTGATGAAACAGACTGCATTTTTCTGGGGCAGTAATTTTGTCAATGAATTATTTATAAGGACTATGAAGCAGAAACAGAAAAAAAAAAAAAAGGCAGAAAACATAGGGCTTACCTTATCACTCATAATCTTGCAAACAGCCACAATGAAACTATAACCATTTGCTACATGCTGGGATATCAAAGAACTATGTAATACTGTGGCATGTAAGAAATGTATTGTAATATATTAAAGAAATTAGTCTTTAGTAAGTTCCTAAGTATCTGCTGTGAGTTTCTCTCCTAAGAGAGCTCTGATTTTTGCTGACAAAACAGGAGTTTCTTCAGAGCTGCCCTGCCAAGGCGTCAAGGATAAAGTTTAAAGTAAAATGTAAGGGATTAACTTTACARATGACTTCAGATTTGCACTGGGCAAAAATGGTGAGCTGGAAAGGTACTTCCAAGATGTGACAAAACGAAGCACTACATCTTTTAGGCTTATTACTTATACAAGAAAAATTTTTATAGAGAGCAGAACTAAAACAGTTCACTGGCACTTGGACTTTTTTTTTTTTTTTTTGGTAAATAACTGTCTTTACTGGCTTTTGTTTTCTGGATGTCYTTGTTTTCAAATTTTCATTGAAGTCACCTCTTTTTAGCAAGGGTTTAGCTTTTAAACATACACGAGTGGAACTCAAAAGTACTCAAAAGTGGATTATGGCAACTTCTACAGACAGAATCTCTGGCACGCACTCAGTAGATTCATCAGTCACCTTTGAGGCTGGAACACTGTGTTCAACCCTTCCCTTTCCTTCGGGCCATACAGGAAGCAGTGCACAAGCCCCAGCATCCCTTCAGCACCGGCTGCCAGGCTGAGGAACTAGGCACAGCTCTGACATCTTCATGTTGGACGCCTTCTTCATTGCTCAAGTTCTCACTTGAAAAGTTATTGGATTGCTAATTAAGTTACTAAATGCTCTTATTATGTGTCAATATACATGATAACAAAATAAGTCTTGTTGACAACTCAATGTCATAAATGTACCCAATAAACTGAACCAGAGAACCTAATGAGAAAAATATTTCCAAGGCAAGAAGAAATAATTTTAAAGTAATCCATATTTAAATTTCTAAAATAAGCACATTATAATTAAAAAAATGAAAAAATCCAGCTACAAACATAAAACATATATTCTGAACAAAAAAGGATCAACCCAATCAGCTAATTATCTTATAAGGTACCTAGCAAAAACTGTGGCTCTTTGTTTAGTCATTATATAAAGAATTCAATAACTTTTAGCCGAGCTAATGAAAATAATTCAATGATGCTTCCACAATTGTTTAGTACCTTACCCCAATTGTTTAGTACCTTACCCCAATTATTTGTTTAAAATTTAGAAATTTCTTATTTCTTCTTGCCACTACTTTATCTATCCCTGTGTTTCTCTCTCTCATAAACAAACTTTTCTGCTTTCATTTCAAACATAGATCCACTAATCGTAGACAAGTTTTCTGGATTTCTCCCTAACATTTTAAGCCTAAACTACAGTCCTTTTCACTCCACATGAGAAGTCATTGTCAGTGAGAAGGTAGGAGTATAAACATCAATGCTCTATCAATGCTGTAACACTTACCTTTCCCTCTTGCTAAATGAAAGTTCATTAGCATTACGGTGTTCTGATTTCTGTCCTCTATTTTTACCCAGGATTGTGGACCTATTATTTCTAAAAAAAATGGGTAACACTTTCTAATGGCACTGCTAAAATGCATGATTGCCTATGAATATTCAAAACCTCATTATTGCTACTAGTTTGCAATTATTATATTCCCCTGACAAAAACATGCAGCAAAAAACCAAAAAGGTAATCAAAAAATGTCGACATTCACATTTAACAATTTTCTAGCTCTTTTATTAACTAGTAGGCACTTTATCTAGGCTATTAAGCTCATTTCTACAAGCCACTTTGTTCCAAATTTAGCACAGTGTAATCCTGCTGTAAAAAGCATTATTGCAAATAGCCTGAATAGTTATCATGTTTCATAGAATCCCTTGCAGATTACAAAGCACCACAAAAATATGTGCAGTTACTTGTATCAAAGCCCTCCGTTAAGGCATGAAGAACTTGGAGAACTTGACCCAGGATACACTGTCTATCCTGCATATCAATCTGGCTATGAACAGGCTGGTCAGGAAATCTTTTTATGCTGTACTTTTTTAGTTGTACTTTATTTAGTTTAGGCAATTGAAGATGGAGTTGCTGAAAGCATGGAACCCTTAAAATATTTAACAATGTTTGRATCATAATTTAAAATATTTAATTAATGTTGCCAGCAATTCTCTTTTTGGTTACTTCTAAAACTACCAAAGTTAGWCATATGCTATTACAAGTGAAAAGAAAGCTTTCCAAGTCCAAAAATTATCATAGAAGTTGCTCTTCAAAGTGATTTGTTGTTCTGGCATTGGAGATAGAAGGAAAATATACAAGATTTAATGATAATCTGCAGCATGTATCACATTTCTAAGGTGAGGTTGCCCATTGTTACAGTTCATGGCATTCAGCAACTACAGGGAATCTTGATAATAGTCTTGCCACACTACTGCCATAAACAAGGGAATTAGGATTCCTAAAATCCTTTTCTAGGTTCTTATRTACAGAAAGTGCATACAGACACATTTTTGAGATGCTGCTGTAGTCTCAGGAGAAATGTATTGTAGCGCAGCAACCTGAAACATTTGGGCCCACGTTTCACCAGAGTGCAGGATGAGCAACAACAGCACCATGCTACCTCACCATCAAATCCAATCTATGTTCTTTTTTACACTTTACCTTGATAAAGCCTTATCTATGCTAGAAGGTAAGAACCAATTCTTCCTTTCTTTTTCTGGCATCTGTTTGTTGTGCCTGTACAAACAGATTGCTTGGCACCTCCTGTAGAGGCAGCTGCCAGGAAACTAAGAGCAAATGGAAAAAGCAAAAAATTCAAGATGTACTTAACAAAGCAGAAAGCGCAGAAGATTCTTGTGCACAGAGGACTAACAATATTTCATTCTGACACCAGGTTAGGTCATAATAAGGATTTGATTGACACAGCAGTTGAGATGTGACCCATTTGCTTCTAAATTACTCTGGAAGCTACAGCGACACACCCAGACGTCTCTTTCAGCTGATTCAAAAACACTAGAGCTTCTCCAAAGAGAGGGACAGAGAATATGAACCCAGCAGGCTCAGTCAAAAAAGGGTCATTAAAGCACCTGGAGTTAAGAACCTCTGTTAGTGGACTCAAATTTGTTTACAGACACTATGACAAGYAGGGAAAACATATGTAAGCTACCTATAGCCTGTAACTGCAAAGCAGAGAATTCACTGCTGCTTAAAAATGCGAAGRCAAAGTTTACAAGTTTATTGTAGAGTGCATATTCTGCAGTGCAGTATATTCTAGATYGGTGTTTTAACATATATGCTGCTAATATAAAAGCAGTATTTGCCAACAAGTGCAATGATATTTTATCATCACACAGAAACCTCATAAGGATAACCACTGAACATCAATAATGTAAAAATAAAGTAATACTCCTATGGAACAGAAAATACATGAACTCTGGGAAACTCCTACCATGCCAAGATCTGGCTAGTATTTTATTCTGGATCTTTTACTTCTGCTGTAGGGATTCCTGCCATGGAAGCCATTCCTGGACATGCTGCTTAAGAAAACAACACACAGGRGAATTACAAGCACCTGAAATATCTRTTCCCTACTCTCTCCCCACCCTTTCTGCCTTCCTTTCCCAGAACTGTCACTTGTATCATTCAGAACACATTCAGAATAAAGTATGTGACACAAAAAGTGTCACAACCCTTTCCAACACAGAAAACTGGGATGGGAGAATGTTGAAGAGTGAAAACTTTTTTCCAACAAAAAGATGTGTTTGGAAGGCAGACAGATTCCTAACCCTTCTCCAGTATGAAGAGCAGAGCAGAGTGAGGAAGCAAGGAAGCTGCTACCACACAGGATTTATAATCCAGCAGAGGGCTAATGCTCAAGGGTCTAGCCTTTTTTTTTTTTTTTTTTTTTTTGTGTGTGTGTGTGTGTGTGTGTGTTGTGGGACTTTATTTGCTACAGAATTAAGGAAAAATAATGTTGGTGTTTGAAGACAGAGGATTCTGGATAGTCCTCAGCAGCTCCTGATCTTAATGCTGAGTAGGATCGTTATTTCTGTTAGCACTCTTCCAGCACCAGATGTAARACAGCAATGAGAGACCAGATGACTTCAGTACTGAGCTGTGGAAAAATGTTTAAAATTTTATCTGAGCTCCTAGAAAAACAGATGGTTTCCTAAAAACATTTTTGTTCTGTTTATTTTGCAGATTTTATTTTTTAAAAGAGCGATATTCATCAAATGCCTTGACTATTATGCTAGCAATTTTCTATTATTCCCCTTAAGCAGATAAATTCATCAGTTTTCTGTAGGATCTACACATGATTCCTTACTTGTCATACATACTAGAACAAAATAATTGCAGCACAATATTTGACATAATTTAAGGTGCACYTTACCATGTAACATTAAAAAGAAATACTATTGCAAGCAGGATGCAGGAATTAGCTCTGCAACATAAGAAACTGCACAAACTATGCATTATGCCATTGCAGAGCTTGGAATTTCAAGCRGCAAGGCAGAGCTTTAAAATAAGAGTAGGGAGAAGAAAGTAGTATCTCTAGTTCACAGAAAGTCTGAGGTAGATGAATTGTTCCAAAACAAAATTAAGGCCATAATATGGAAACACTAACCATGGCATATCTGTTAAAATATTATCTCTAGAATCCATGTCAGTATTCGTAAATCCAAGCAGTTTTCCTTGCTACCTTGTTTTAGACATAAACTACGAATATTATTTTCCAGTCAGTACAGTTGACCAAATCATGCTACTTACTAAAATTATAAAGCATTTAACAGACATTTGCTTAAATGTTGCCCAACTTGTGAGACTTTTAYAGTCCTTTGGGAGTCGTGATGGAGTGGGGAGGTCGAGGGTGGGAAAGGAACGTCCAAAATCAGAAAGAAATTTTAACCTGGCTCCACAGATGCTGTGCATAAAGTTCCACCTCTTTCTTTTGGACCTGTGGCACAGATGACACACTGTGACCCTCTCACTATCCTGTGATTTGGATCTAAATCTGCTGCAAAGGGGAAACTGTCTTTTCTGGAGATTCACAGGCGACGACTCCACTCAGACATTTATGTTTGCACTGGTTTTGCCTCAATACATATTTCCTGAGTTTGAGCATCTGTATTTAAAGACATTCCTGCCAATCCTCATTCAACAACTAGCACTGCAGCACTGCTCCTCTCTTTAAGGTACTTCTGAGCTGTTACAAATGTAAGGGTACTTGTAGTGCCAGTTACATTCTTAGTTATTTAGCTGCTAACTTTCTCTTTCTAGAAGGTAATAAATCTCATTWAGTGTTTCTTGAACAATCAATTGATTCATTAACTTGTAATAAATGTTTTTTACATGCAAATTAAATACCAATCTGAAGCATCTATTTAAACTGCTACCAATACTTTACATGGACTTGCATACATGATTCATATTCCTTACGTGCAAATCCATTTTTAATTTCAAAAATCAAAACAGAAACATGTTGGAAGGACTACTGCACTATCATGCCCAGCCTCTTCACCTCRGGCTCAGAGGTCAAAAACAGCTCAGCAAAGCTCCAGCCCCTTTCCTAAGCAAACACCACAACAGGTTGCTCTAACTGATGCTTTCTACACTTYGAAAGCTGCGGCATGCCCAGATTTCCTGCAGTCACTCCACATGGAGCAAAAAAAAWTCTGCTTCCATTTATTAGAGTGCCATTTCTAGGAGTTGCCTGTCACCCGCCCTAGGGACAGGTACTTTCATTTACTACCGTTAGCAGGAAAGCATGAGGATGCCTGGCTATGATCTGCCTGACCATGCCTCCTGAGCAGACTTGGATTTACAGCAGCTTGGTTCATTGGAGACTTCATATATTCTGCCCAGATCCCTTCTCTGTTCTGTTTATAGGGCAGCATGAGGTGTGGAGACAAGTCAAGATTTGTTAGCATATGTTAAGAGAGTATACAAATCTCACCTATTAGAGGGAGTAACACTCAATGCATTTCTTGAAATTGTCAAGATACTGGTATGTCAAGATTGCACTTTGACATACCTCCCAAAATAGACTGTATTTCAGTGCAGCTGATGAGAAAGAGTAAATGGAAGGCAGATCCAAAGTTCAATTCCACAAATTAAGACAAATTAAGATCTCGATTGTCCCTTTCTCTCTCCATCTCCGAGACTCACATTGCACAGAATTACAAGTGTTTTGTAAGTGAGGACAGGTTTGACACTCTGTAAAGTCCAGAGCAAAGTAGAACCTTCATCTTTTTTGATGTTTGTTTTGTAGTTAACATGCACCTGTTTTGGCTTTGCTTTAGTACTGATTTACAGTCAAAGGCCCTAAGGTTTTCAAAGCATTTTCCACCTTTTCCACYAAGAATGGAAATCTATGAAGTGATCAGACCTAAGGGACTTCTGCGCATTAACTTCTGTAATTCGATGCCTGTGGAGCTAAAACAAAGAAGGGGCAATGAAGCATAAACATAAGTACTGCAGCTTGCCCATGCCTCACCACAAAGGATTTGCACCTTTCCTGACCTGAAATTGGCAGTTAAAAGGTCATTAAAATAGCATAACCATTTAAAAGCTTAAAAAGACTTGAACTAGACATACTGAAATATGAATCATACAGGATTTATATAAGTTCTTCACCGCTAGTGATGTCAAGTTTTTCCACAAGAATGTTTTCATGCTACTTTGGTGCTGCTTAGCAGTTGAAATACTACACAGAGTAAATTATTCACTCTTCTAAGACAGCTAGTGAATAATTTAATTGTGGAAATTATTTGTATGAATTGTTCTACTCTATTTTGAATGAAGATTCCCCATGTTCTGGACAAAATAATCCCTGCAGATTACTTTTTCTAGCCCTCAGTTGGATAGTAACAGCACCTGTATATAATTGTTACAGATAGTTGTCTGTCACTTTCCTGACTGGTTTTACCTCAACACTGCCCAGCTGTATTCTTGACACACAGGAAAACCAACCAACCAAACAAAACCTCACCATAAACTCACACATCATTCCTTCCAACAAAATGGTAGGTTCATTAGCTCCACCACTGAATCATTTGCTGACRTGAGGGCAAAGAATGACAAGGAATGTGCGAGTGATGAATTTCAAATGTAAAGAGCACATCATCTACATCTCCTCAACACTCCACTAGTTGATGTGGTCAAGTTGTGCCTATGAATAGGCAGGAAATAACTCAAGCAGCACAAAATGGAGGAAAAAAAAAAAGATTCGTAGGACTTTCTAAAAAYTCTTTCTTATCTTCCTGCATCTCAGAAGCAGGTGCAAAGCATTGCAATAAAACAGTGATGCAGATAAATACTGGCAGGCTSCCAGTTCATGAGTTATCCAAATTAGCCTGGATAGTTTTAGCACATCTGGAACATTTAGAATTCACCCTAGAAGTTACACTTTTACACCCAGATCACATTAGCCTGTTTRTTATTTATTATTATTAGGTATATCTAATGTGTCTCAATTAAGAGTCAAGTGGTACAGTACAGTATTTAAAGGTCAATTTGAACAAGAAAGGACTAGCCATTTAGAACAAGAAAGTTAGCCTTATATTCAGTTAGCAAAGCTCCACTTCTTTATGTTATTTTAATCCTTATCACTGAATACAAGTAGGTATATTTAAGCAGGTATAGATTACAGAAGCTCTGTGCCCTGTAGATGTTCTGTAGAACACCAGACATAAAACACATGCCATTACTTTCCAAGAGACATACAGCCCATTCTCACTCACATCCCTGCTTCAGAATCAAGACTTTCAGAATCAAGTTTCCTGGGATAACAATTACCTCCTATTCCATTTACACTGCATATTTGCAGGCCTTTAAGTGTTAGGTTATCACAGTAATAAATGGCAAACAACAACCAGAAAAGTGATAGAAATCTGACATTGTGTTTACTACCCTAATTATATCATTTCCATTATTTAAGTCGTCACTAGAATTAAACATATTTTTCTTACTTAYGTTTCAGAAGTGAGCTGCTTCTGAAATTAGTCAAGCAAAAAGATGAAGATATCATGAGAACAGTTCAATTATCCCTCCTAAACCTTCAATTAGCTCTGTTCCTTCACTGTTATTATGGTGTTCAATGCTTCTCTATGCAGCTGCTTTACATTAACATACAGCATGGTATTCAAACTGTTTCATGATTTTCAGTAAAATGCACATTGTGTTGTTCAGTATACTGGTTTCTTTTGTCTTCTATGTTTKCCCCAATTTGACTGATTTTCATGGCATCACAAGACTCTCTAGTTCRTAGATGAAAGAAGTAATATTCAATCCAGGAAATATTATATGAAATAAAATAACTCCAGAGGAGAATTAGACTCCAAGAGTTACAAGGGCTTCTTGTCATGAAGCATGCACTTTTCAGAATATTATTTTGTAGGCTCTTCTGAAATRGATTTCTTTGTAAAGCTGAATTAATGTATTTGCCATTATTCACATAAAACAGCCAACCTTATTTGCCAAGACAGATTAATGCTGATCTCTGCTACAGGACTAAAGAGGGAGCTATTGACTAAGAATGGCTTGACTGTGTTAGAGTGGATAAAGATATCCTCAGCAGTCAGGAGAAATCCTCTGTATCTGTTAATTTTCCTATGATTCCTGTGATTCTACCAGATCTGGTACGACTGATTCTACTCTGGTATTATGTATTTCTACTGGCACTTACTGAGCAGTGTGCCTTAGCTTTGCCAATGTTCCTTACAAGTAAGGTATGTTCAGACAATCAAAATATTTTAAGATCAGCTTAAGCTATTTGGTCCTGTTTATTAAAGGCATTGGGAAATATAGTTTTTCCAAATACTTATGTAAAACAGAAGAGCTGTTAAACTTCAAGTTATATTCCCACCTATTTAACACACACATGACTTGGGAAGACAGTAGTGCTCTCAGCACTATTTACTAAGTAACAACAAATCCTAACACAGTTATTTGTTGCATTTCAGAGCTGTATAGTTTTTGATAGGAAGTGTGGGAGGATGTGTTTGTTACTGTTTTAGTGATTTTCAGTATCTGTAGTATCTGTGAAGTGTTTTCATTATGATTCATCATTAAATCAGGTTTATTTGAGAGAGAATTTTACATGCTGCAGTGGTGAAACATGGTAACAGTGAAYAGCAAGCAGTTACAGAACTCCTGATAGCACTTTACAGAACTTCACCCAGGATAGCTCTCTTTCCTCATTTTTCTCCTATATTCTTTCTCCCAGGCAAAACTGTCACTCATTTCATTTGCCAATTAAATAAGAGRTCAATGTTTTTAAAAGAATTGTTCTTCTATCTTATTTCTGACATTCATACCAGTCATTTTTCTGGTAGCATATTTTAAAACCGCTCATATGAAAATTTTCAAGTTGTTTATTTATTCCTTCCCTTTTTATAATTATGTTTTAAAACAAGGAAAGATTCTATATGTCTTATGCATARTCACAAGATACAGTCTGAACTACAGTCTTCATAGTAGAAAGCAATCACCACTGTACTCACTGTACTGTGCACTCACCAGTCTTCACTAACATTTTCCTGTTTATGTAAGATTCTTCTTACTGAGTACCTGAGATTAAACATGTTCCTGTTCTCTGCTCCRGAGCCCCATTAGGGGAGCTTGCTGCATACTTGGTCAATTAGCAGCATGTTCTCAGAAAGCAGGAAAGAGCCAGGGGAGAGGGAGGGTGAGCTGACTAGTATTAATTGGTTGTGGCAGCAAAGGACAAGAAGCATGAACTAGGCCAGGAGCATCTTGCACGACAACTGGAAACTTTATGGGAAAACATGGGAGAGAAGATGCCAAGAGTCACACGCTACTGGGAGATAAAGCAGGRGCGCAGAAAGGGAGCTTGCCAACCCATGAACAACTAGTCCAGGGAATAGTTGTGGATTTAATTATTTTAAGCARCAGCACTGGTCATTTGAGGGGAGAAGGTAGAGGGAATGTAGGTATTTTATGGGATTTTTCTGCATCTGGGCAAGGTTATGAGTTTGAAAACAAAGCATTGAAGCTAATTTCCTTCTATTTATGATGGTCTGAGTAGTGATTTTGTCTGTATTAAAACAGAATTTGCAAATGCTGTATTTATCACAGGAAGAGAAGAAAAATGCTGTAAAAATCGTGGCTAACTATACAACCCTTGTTAAAACAACACTCTCTGAAAAATGCCATASTGCTGGATTGACCAGAAAGACTCCAGAAGCATTGCTTGACCATCAGAGGGGGTTCATATTGTTCTCCAAACAACTCAYCAGTATCACTGAGAAAGAAGGGAAGCTAAATAATTAAAACAAACAAAAAATCTAGGAGTGAAGAATTCCCCAAGCTCTATCAGGAAATTAGATTTCATAATACTTTTWAAAAAAGACAAAACAATAAAAGTTTCAGTTTTGAAGCTGTGATTATGAGCTTCCCTACTGACTTACGAGAGTATTTCTTTGTACATAAAACATATATTTATCTGATTTTTACAAGTTTACATTGTAGTCTGATCCTATCTAGTACTTATATTTAGCTGCATATGCTTGTATAAACATACTGGTTTCAATGGAACTTCACCTTTCCTTTTCTAAGCTTCCAGATTTAYATTTGAGGGTTGGTCCTTGACAGACAGTGCAATTCCTGTGACAGTCTCAGTGCATTTGAAAGCATTCTCCTTGAACAGAGTTCAATATGGATACGTCTTCCACAAGACCAAACACCGTAGAGTAGAAAGGGATAGAAAAAATTAGTATGTGCAAAACACTGCATGGGGGTTAATTCCTACTTTCCTTGCTATCAAAGACAAAGTTTATTTTCTCCAGGGGACACAGAGGTGAGTTCTGCTTTTTCAAGATAGGGTAACATACCAGAGAAGAATACAGAAATAGAGCTCTGTTAAAAACTTATGCCCTAAAGAGTAACCCACATGATCAAAACTGAAAATCAATTAAAGTCTTTATACCACAGTACACGATCATGTCTGATATATACTCTGTATATTTAACTGAAAAGTTATTTCAGAAATTACTTGAAGCTTAAGAAATACCACCAGTATGAAGAGCTCATCACACAAAGCTTTATGGGTATATTAATAAAAGATAATTCCTTTATACACAGAAAGATCAAGCCTTCTGAAAAWTTATATTAAAGAAACTAGTGTTAAGATATGGGAATTTCCTAGGGTGTCTCAAGGGGAGAAGCTTTCTGATTTAATATCTCTCTCTTTCCTCCCCTCAAGCCTCCCCCTCTATTTTTTAAGTTTCATATCTACTTCTGATCTCCCTCTTCAAGTGGTAATGATCTTTAGGATACCAAATAAATATTCGCTAACTCCTAAATCACAGAAATAAGAAAATATCTTCTTTTTGTAACTGCTGAAGAGYGAATAACAGTGAATTTGTAATTCACTGTTAGCATGGAAAATAATTATAGAAAATATATACGTTGTTGTTTTAAGGACAAAACAGAGGTATTTCTACAGTCAGAAAGAACTTAAAATCTAAAATTTCTCTATCTCATAAAAAACTAATTCTGGACAAAGGCAATTAATATTTTCCTTTGACATTATACCTTTTTAAATGTAGGTCCACATAACTTTTTTTTTAAATTCAGTCAATCCTGTGCAGTGATTATATGGTTCCATAATCACTTTCATTAGAATGAACTGAAATGCTGTTAAATTTTTGAAAGTTTATGTATCCTGCTTTTGTTCGTTTCTTGGCATGCATCTGTGAGAACATGAAAGGTTTTCCTTTATAATTTGGGGTTTTACAACTTGAGGTTTTCTGATTTTAGTTCACTGATTATTTATTTAATTATTTAACAGATCATCTCTGACACTCAGTTGACTTTCAGTGTCAGAGCTCCTAAAAGTTTAGTAATCTCCACCACCAAATGTTCCAAATTTAACCTATTTTACTGTACAGGCAGTTTAAGTATAGTACAATTCATATCCTTTCTCTTGTTGTTACAGAGCTGCTCACAGTCACAGAATTACTCACGTTCAAAGCAACTGCTTCTTAAGGACCCATGACCCAGAGGTTTCCTTCATGTTTCTATAGCTGTCATTTCTAGCCAYGTGGGTCACGAAGTGCTAAACCTTGGATATAACTCACAATCCCAGCATCACCTGGGCACAGAACTGCGAGTTGTATAATTTCAAACTCTATATTTGAGAGAGAGAGAAAGAAATACTTCAAACCTTTTAAAATAATATATTATAGGTGGCCAAGGCTCTCCACAGATCTAAAATGGCAGTGGAGATGGACTAGTGACTAGGTCAGCTGTTAACGCATTGAATGCTCATAGCATATTAAAACATTATCTGTTCCTAGATATATATATATGTGTATATACATACACACACCCTGCAATGTTTTTAAATGTCTATATTAGACATTTATATCCATATGTCAGTTTACTGGAAATTTTAAAACATGAGTTTTTTTAAATTCAAAAGCTGACATTCCTAACGGAAATCTTCAAGAACATGCTTAARGACAGAATTTCTGAAAAGTGATTGATTTAAGCCCTAATTGGCTTGTGGCTTTGCAAGAGTAACCTTTCCTCTAAATCTTCATTCAAATTAATTTTGCTAAGCTATGGGAAGACACAAGGAAAGAATTTGCATAGCAACAGGTCAAAGTCATCATGCCTCTTGCTTTGAAAGTTTAATCATAATGTTGATCAATGAGATGGTAACATACTGCTCYTGCCTTTTTGAATTTTTTCGTGTGGTCAGCATCTGTATCATTCAACGTGAATAATGATTCATTTCTGAACTAAGAAGGGAAAAAAAAAATAGTTCTTTTACAACAAAACATCGCATGCTACCACTAATAAAATGTTTCTAGCAAGCTTAACAGGATTCAATAAAGCTTTTATCTTGTGACATAATTGCTCTGTAAAGAGTTCATTTTTTCATTTTCGTTATTAAAAATATGTATGTTTTCTAGGAGAACATAACTCAACTATTTTTACTAAAACTAGTAATAATACACTTCAGTACCAAGATATTTGAATTATGCCTTTTTCCAAAAATTATTACAATTCTYTCCATTAAAACCAACTCTAAGAAGAAAAAGGTAGGCTAACTTTTAACTTATAACTTCATCAAACTAATCCCAGAGAGTCAACATAAAGCCTCAAATATCATTCATCTTTCAAGGCCTCTATCACAAGGGACAGATTTTGGTGAGTGTGCAAGTAACAGCTTTAATTAAGCAGCCATACCAAAAATCTGTCAAGGTACTGCCTTTTACAATGTAAAATATTCTGCCAGAAGCATTTGGGTAAGCTGTARCTAACTACATATTACAACAGATATATATATGAATGAATTGCTAAGTTAAATTTTGCATTAGTGTTTTTTTTTGTTCAAACTGAAGGCTTGAACGCTCCTCTAACAAAATAACCGTCCAATCAGGAAGGTGAAGAACATACACACCGCATAAACTATGTTTTAGTTGACTCCACTGGGTCTTCCCACCACAGCAATAAACTCTATAGGAAGATTTCTTGATCATTAGTGCCCCACACTCTGATAAATATAAACAAGAAAATTGTCCTGTTGTGACTACATTTGGATACGCATATTGCTGCTATTTAGTMCTGGGCAGGCCTAAAAAACAGTTCAAATTCAGTTAGTAAGTATTGTTTTATTTATATATCCTCACTAAACATAGAGGAAAATCTTCCTCAATCATCTACAAAGATTAAAAAAAAATTATAATATGCATATATTTCCTTTCATCCATTAAACAAGCTGTGCTTCTCACTGATGAAGAACTGAACACTAGTTTGAGACACCACTTATTGATTTATGAATTTCAGTCTTAGCATAACCCACTCTCCTGATCCCACTCTTCACCAGCATCTCTGCTGCCAGTCAGAAAGCAACAAACAGCAAAYAAGGTGCGACGTGGCCCTCTGTGCTCATTTATGTATTGCTCCACCAGAGAGTTGACTTCTCCCTAAATCAAGCTTCTCTGTTAATAGAATCTGCCAGGGCATTAAACATGCAGCTCTATGTTCCCAATTAATACGGCTCTTAATTTAATAATTGACAATCTGGATGCTAACATATTTTCAAAGTATGTAAAAACTCAGCAGCGGAGTTTAAACAAACAAAAAAAGAGGCCTATATAAAAGAAGGGCAAAACTGTCAGCTTGGTGAACTTGATAACAGCATTGATGCAGTGTGCAGCAGTGGGGAAAAGTGRTAATAGACCTTGAAAATGAGATGCTATAACTAATATGTTTCCATATCAGGAGGTACACATTTTAGATGAACACCCTCTGTGACACCAGGGAGAATCTAAAGTAAGGATCAGTACTACAAAGAAGCAAGTGAGTACAGCATATCATCCTAACAGCAACAGCATGCAGCAAGGGCCAGGGAACGCAGAGGGACAAGATCAACTTCATTTACTGTAAGTTAATTGTAAGACAGATTCCCTGTCTATATATTTTACAGGATTCCTGAGAAACTAGACTAAAGGAAAATCAGCAAGACTAACTTAAAAGCAAGTATTCCCAYACAGTGAATGTACAACATGTAATTGTTTCTGGAGTCTTCTCTAACCTACAAAACAGCAAATTAAATAAGTAAACAAGCCATACCCCAGATCCAGCCTAAGTATAACCAAAAGACTCCCTCTCAGTTGGCAGCGGTCAGTCCTTGCTGTTCCCTAACACCTTACTTAGGAATTTTCATTTGATCTCAAGCCACTAGAAAAATAAAACAAACCTTGTGCAAAACAAAACAAAATATCCATACATCTAGATTCTCACTTCCATTTCAACTTCCTACTTGCTGTGGCAGGGTAATATATGGTTCTGACTGAATTCTTTGCTGTACCACAATGTACAAGTAAATGAATTCAGAGGTAATCTTATGTTAACATATCCTAATGAGAGCTTTGTTTGAGTTTTTCTTTAAAAGTACATGCAGACTAATGGCTCGACCACAGTGAAATATATCCCTCAAACTCTGATGAAAATCATAATCTGACTACATAACTCAAATGATTTACAGTACTTCCAACATGCAAAGCTGAATTCATTTAGCTCAAGGGACTGCAGCTCTCATTTGTTTTTCCTTTAAAATAAAATATACAGATTCATATACATTTCATATACGTGGAATTATACACACACAAATATGTATATTTAAAAAGAAGGGAGAAGGGAAGCATTTTACCTGGTCAGGCAACTATCCAAAAGGCAATGTTAATATTTTATCAATGACATTCATACTAGCTTAATGAAAGCTCTATTCCCTTATATAGGAGCATTAATAATTTTGGATTTGGACAGCATTGGTTTAAGTATTTAAAAGGATTTATTTCTTGTAATAAAAGTCTGCTCATCCAAAATAATCATGGACAAAAGCTTAGCTTCTTGAATAATATTTACATTTTTGACAAATGTTTAATGAACACACACAAATTTCAGAAGCATCCCTTCTCCAAAGGCATTTATTAAATGGAGAAGGGAGCGCTCAATGGGTTACCCTGTAGTCCAGGGTGCTGTTTTTCTATATTTCTATATTCAAACACCTTAAAGAAAACTTTCTGGCAGTTTATAACATAGCCTACTAGTTATGCTCTACTCCTCTCCTGCCATTCTGCAGATTGAAACATGATGCCTTATGGAAAGCTGTAACTGCCAAAGACTGCAGAGAAACGGCCTTATATCTGTTTACTTTGTGACTGTTTATATCCTGTTTAAAAGTTTGTGACTCCCAGCATTTGTCAAATTTTTCTCTTTCTTGCCTACGGGTCACRGGGTATTTTGTCTTCTCACACGAATCAGCCAGTAGCCTGCTTGTTGTGCAGTAATTCATCCTGATCATAGTAGTAAGAATTCAGACACCGAACAATGACATTTCTGCATTAATTTCAGCAAGTCAATCTGCAATCGATGCTAGCTCCTAGTTTGCTCTGTTTTCTTTGTTCTTTAACAAAATGAAAGTTTTTTGTGTTTATGGTAATTTACATAGAGCTCATCTAAAACCATATGTTAAGACTTACAAATTATTAAGCCATACAAATAATTCAGAGTAGATTTTAAATATAGAATTTTAACTGTGTAGCAGTAGAATATGACGTAAAGAGATTTATGACTCATATACAGTTAATTCCCTTGTATTTCTTCCTGACTTTCTCCAAAAGAAACTATTCATTTGTGACTATTAACAAAGGGTAGGTATCCACAATGCAGTCAATCAGAACAAGCCTTCAGGGCTCTTAGAACAACTGTGTTTAGATGTACAGCTGGAATTGTTACAGCAGCTTCCGTTTATATTTTGAGAATAAAAGACTTGAAAATTTCTTCCAAGACACCATAGGAGCTAGTTAAAATAAGCTAGAAGAAAGACCCAGTGCTGCAAGTAAGATATCATTTTAGTTAACATTACCAAATTAATGTTGCTTGTGGCATTTCTGTCTCTTCGACACTTTACAGATTTATGAAATCTTGTTTCTTATGGCAACCACAGCTGATGGCTGTTGAATCATTATTCACACTTCAGCTGAATCCTATGGGGGGGTTATTTTTAAATGGACTATAATTTATTTGATTTTATGCAGAACAACGGTTCAGACARCATGGGGTAAATTTTCAAGGTGGTGAGTAGGAGGCACAGTGCAAGCACAAATCCTGTTATTCGCTAATAGGATTTGTCTGCATCCTTCTGTCTACTGTTCTGAAAGTGCTTGATTCTCTCATTCATGGAGTAATCCTACCAGCAGTATCAACATCAAACAGGTCTGGTCACATGCAAGGTCTCTATGCATGGCATCGTGATGTAGAAGCTCCTGTGCAGGACTTGACATTTGCCTTAAGCTTGCAAGGGACCTACAGAAGTCATTTACCTCCTATTAAGTCAAGCAATCCTACTCCAGGACCCTTCATCAGACAAGAAAAATGCAGCATTAAGTGGCAAAGAAGTGACTAAAACTTTCAGAACAGCTCTCTATCCTTATTACTCAACCRTATTCTTATTAGTTGGGGGAAGGAGGTGGTAGTGAGGGGGTATGGAAGAAAAAAAAGCTTTTCATGTTTTTCTTAAAACACTAGGGAAAAAGGGGAAAGCCAAAAAAAAGTCTGTAGCAAATGCAAAGCACCTGTACTCTGTTAAACACACCTTTAACAAGATGATAGCTAAGCTTCATAATTCCAGATACCAAAGAATCATTTTAGACCCATAAAAAAAATTCTTGTCATATTTTGACAAAAAACAGACAAATGAGGCAGACACTTCGGGTTCCAAATGAGACTTTTCTCATACTTTTCCTATCATTATTTGTAATTATGTACCACAAAACATATCCTTATGAAAAGTAATGCAAAAGGATGATTTCACATTAAATGGAGATTCAAAATAGAACACTTCCTGACACTTTTCTTCTGTCCAGAATGGTACTGGGTTTTTTTTTTCTAAATTAAAATATATTTTTCAATGTTTGGTTYTGATCTTGTAAGTTACAATCCTAATATATTTTTGAAAAAGAAAATCATCACATACCTTGGTGACTCACTGCCTTCCTCTCCCCTCCTAATCATATTTAAGCCATTTACGCCAAGTTAATGACTCACTCTTCCCATTTTGTGCATTTTCTTCCATTACTCCTGGTCCATTGGTTCGTCCATTTTAAGAGGTTTAATTTCCTGTTGGATCATTGACTGAATTTGTAACAGGTTCTCTTTCCATTGTGAGCTTATGAGGCAAAGAGCATTATGTTTGCAAGCGCAGATGACAGTGTTCACAAGAAAGATAAGAGCTCTTTTTATTGAAGGTGTGGTAGTAAGTCACTTTCATATACAAGTAAAATCAAATAATCCTACTTGGAATGCTTAAGTTATAGGAAATCTTTTCATATTATCTCTCCTCCCTCCTTCTACATATTGTTCAAAGGCAATGTACAACAGTATTACCAGTGGACAGCCAAGTATGCAGAAAGTATGTCAACTTTCTGTATGTAAAGGGTTTGAAGTGTTCTTTATAGCCTAATACTATTTAGTGAGACTAATTTAAGAGTCTTAACACAGCATGAGTTTGGCCTAAGAAATCAATGCTAATTTTTCTTTTCAATATTCTGTTGTCACAGACATTCTCTCCACTTTATCGCATGCTGGATAATATATTCCAAAGATTATAACCAAGATTTTTTTAACTGAACAAAAAAAAATTGCTTAAAAAAAAAAAAAAAAAAAAAACAAACCCAAACAACCTCCAGCACTTTCCATGTTAAAACACTTTGCCTCCTCTGTTAAAAGGACAAAAAATTATTGGTAGAAAGTGTACAGAAATTGCAGTTTTTCCACTGATTAATTTGAGACAAGTGAGAGAAACTGTAGCAGCTGTGTCCATTTTAAAACACATGTTAGTGGTTCAATACTGTTTACTCCCTTAGAAGTCATTGGGAACTACTGTCAGTCTGTGTTTTACAAGACATTTAAGAATCACTGAGGCATATGAAAGAAAGCTTACAAAACTAACCCAAGATCCAGGCAAAGTTGTCTGTTTATATTTGTAATAATATAGTATATAACAGAAAGCTAAATTCAAAGCATAGATAGGGAAAATGCCACTATATATATAWGAACGATATAAACACCACTAAAATATGTGTGCCTTATATACATATTTTTAAAAAATAGCTCATTTTAGCAGCTCACTTGACCGATCTAAGTCCAGAGTGCAAGAAAACCAGCTTAAAACTTGCAGCATTTTTGATCATCATTTAAAACAAGAATATACACACAGAAAAGTTTTTAAGTTACCACTCTATTCTACAATAATCAAAAATACTGTTTTGGAAATAACAGCTTTTATCACAGAACTTCAGCYTGTGACAGACACGGCACATTAGCTTAGAGGAGGAATGAGGTAAATGACACATGGATGGTTAGCAACATATCAGAGGAGTCACATTCACAGTCAGCAGATCAACACTTTAACAAGAAGCTCTTCCCTGTGGGATCACCTCCTTCAGACAACTGAGAAAACACTTTTAGCTCTGACATGGAAGTGGAAAATGAAGAATAGAAAAGTTCTTATTCTAGAGGTTTTAATATGGATATGCACTGGACTTCAGTGGTCTCTAATGAGTGTTTTACACAYGGAAAGGATGAAACCTTACATTACACCAAGTGTAATGTTTACATAAAAGTGAATCTTTCCACCGACCAGCCTGGTCCTTGGGAAACTTATTCTAGGATCTCCAGTCCTTGCTTGAGTGCTTGCCTCTGAAAGAGTTCCAGTGCAGCTCCTACATTAAACAGTTCATAGGCTATTGAAGAAACTAGCAACAAAGGATGAAGATGTAGAGGCTGTTGAGTATGCAATAGCTTCCTTTGTGGCAAAACCAGCTAAGTGTTCAATTTCAAGAGCATTCAACGTCACCAGGCACTTCCACCTGCATCAAAAGTGCTGAGAAAAAGCCCCAGCCTCCTCCAGCAGAGTTATCAATCTAAGAGAAAAGCCAACAATAACACTTATTTTAAATACAGAGAGAATCCTTCAAAATGACAATTACCTGTAATTCAGATACAAAGTAAGAGGGAAATGTTACTGCTGGATCACTTCATCACAGTAGGATTTAAAATAACCAAGACAGCCAAGATTACAGGCAGACTGTATCCCTTTCCTCAATGACTGAAATCACTAGCATCAGACAGTAAAGAAGATTCGTATTTTTGCATATATTTGCATAATATTTTTCATACTCTTTTTCCTTATAAGTYGTATACAGTCGTACTGGCATCTGAAATTATTTTTCATTGTATTTGGAGAAGGAAGAATTCGTTATAATAGACTTGCTTTTAATTTAACATTTGATCAAATATCTTTTCCCTGATCTGAACACTGACTACAAAACAGTGATACAGGCATATGTTTAAAGTGTAATATTTTATACAGTACAAGAATCTTGACTCCATGTTTTCTATCAAATGACTTTATATAACTGCAGAGATACTTTGATAAAAACAAGGTAAAATGGGGAACAAAGTAAAATGGTGTATTTTACATTGGGTAGAGAAAAGGGACGGGTATTCTGTGTTAATCACAATTCTTTGTACAAAAAATTCAGAAGCTACATGAGAGTGCATCTCATGCACTGGAAAAAAAGAAAATGTATGCACTTTTTTTTTTTAAAGTCTATACATTGCAAAAATATTTTTGTAGTTTAACTTATAATAAAGCCAAAGTCCACGTAAAAACTTTTTTCAAATAAACCTGCTTCTTCTCCAAAGCTATAAATTATTTCTCCTCATTCATGAGTAAAGTTTGGCTTTCAAAAAGCTGGAATAGCATTCACACTGAGTCTTCTTGCCTTTAAAATCTGCACATTAAAGTTTTTAACCACAATAAGTTCTTCTATTACCTAATGAACAGAAAGGCTGATTCTCAAGAAACTCTTCAACCCATCATTTTGCAAATTTGTAACCTTTCTTTCAAGGTTTTGGGTTGACTTTTGCCAACCATACTTTCTGAAAGTATCATTTAATATAGCATGCATAAAATTCACACATTGAGAAGTTGGCATTTACTTTTTAGCAGTTAAAATAAATTATCTTTTCACTTGTTATCATGCAAGGAGGATTGCCGGTGCAATATGAGCTCAACCAAGACAAGCCATGGCCATGTATATTACTGCTCCATTAGCAGCCACATCCCTGATGTCTGTGAGGCTTGGGAATCAGCACTAGACACACMCATTGGGTTTTTTTCACCACTTTTTAACACACAGTGTTAAACCTTAGCAGCACCTGCACTGTGTTTGGTATTTCTCCTTTGTAGCCCCTCACTGCTACACTAGACCTAGACCTACACCCAGATGTTTTAGGTGAATCTACCTCCAAGCTTTATCCCCAAAATACATCAGAATTGCTTCTTAATCCTTAGAGTCGGGCTTTGCTCAAGCAGAAACCCTAACTCTGAGCTGTAAACACAAAACAAGCCTAGAGCACAGGGGATCTTCCCCTTACCATGGCAGCCTCTCCCTGCCAGGACCGGGGCCGGGGCCCCTTCCTTACGCTTGCAGTGGCGGTTGAGGCCTGGACGGGAGGCCTGGTGGGTGGGTTATGGCACGTGGTGCAGCAGGGAGCCGTGCGGCCAGAGGAGCACGYGGTTGGAGCCGCATCTCCCCCGTGCTTTTCCCTAGGCTGAGAGGAGGCCGCCGCGTGCTCCTGCCCAGGCCGCCGCCACCTCGCATAGCGGCTCCCGGGAACCTTCCCCAGCCCGTGCTGCGTTTCCTGAGGGGCAGAGAGGGCCGTGCGGACCCAGGTGCTCATACACCCTTCCAGAGCATGGCATCCCTGAGCGACAGAAAGAAGGAAAACTCTGCACTTTCACCTCCGGAAGTGTCTTTTCCAGGTTGGGAATGCTTCGTTTCCCCTGGAGACCGTAATCATGGTAGTTAATCATCATCTTTTCATAATGTTACAACGGGCTGTTCTGCGTAGCGCCTTTCTCTGATACGTTGCTGTTATACAGTAATTCCACTGCCTCTCTGCATCCCTAACATGCCGATGCTCTATCCTGGGAGGATCTGCAGCTCGCATCATGTTTTGATTGGTTTTTTTTTGCCTCCCCTAGACTGAGTGACAGCCCGCTTGGTCTTCAGTGGCATTTTAGGGCAGGGGAGCAAGGGAACCTGCCTTCAGAGGGCCGAATCCTCCAATTTAAATTTTCTTGGGTTTTTTTACTCATTGTGAACTTAAAAAGTGGAATTGATGCTGCTTAGTAGTTCTTAAGAGTGTATCTGCATTGGCTTTGAAATCAATCTGACACCAGCTCCTGGTGACATCCTATTAGACTTTGCAATGCCTGGTAGCATTCATTTTGATGACAGCAGAAGACAAAACACCATAAATGACATAAATACACCTGATTTATTTCAGTTGAGGATTTCCTGAATGCCAGGCAATGAGGCAAATGTATTAATTTTTGATTCCTTTCTATAGCTTTGTTTCTCTGAAAGAGTAGTCTCCAAATGAGAGACCTATCAGAGCATCCCAAGTGCCTTCCTAAATGCTGCCTCAGGACATGGGGATTTACAAGCTCCAAATGTGAGATGGGAAGCACCTTAAGTGAATCTGATCTTAAGGCTAAGTCTGTAGCTGTCATTAGTAGTTTTGTGTGTGTTCTTAGGGTCATAAATGTACTGGTATTAAGTCCTTGTACCAAAAAACAATTCACAAAAAAACAATTCCAATATGGAAGTGTATTACGCTATATATTCAAAATCTCTAATAGTAGAAATATAAGACAAGATTCAAGATTCTCAAATATAAAAAATTTTAATTAATTTACTGAATATAGTAATAATAATAATAAAATATTTTGGAGGATTTTTAGCCTCCTGAGAAAATATTCTAGACAATTCTGATTCTCCATTGGAAAGAGCAAAACCAAGCTTTTAAGGCTTAATTCACCTCTTACTTAAATAAATAAATACATACATACATATATATCTTAACTGGCAGCAAATTAAAATATATTTAAATTAGCAAGTTTTCTGCCTGAAGTTCAAGAACTACCTTTTATGTATATGAACAATATTACAGCCTCTTAATGAATAAAAATGGGGCRCTGCATGGATAAACTTATGCTTAAATGAAGTCTTTTTTTTTTTTTTTTTTTTTTTTCCYATTAGAGTCACTGAGTACAGATTCCAGTGCTGGAAAAGTTAATCAATTGAGCTGAATGTTSAACAAGGTAAGAAGAAGATGTATAGAATTTACTTTTGTATGTTTTGAAGTCTTTTCCAATGACAATTATTGTACATTATGTGACCTATGGCATTACCAAAGGTGACTCAGTTTCACTCCAATGCTTACAAAAAAAAAAGAAAGATGTAATTCTTTTTGTAAATGTGTTTCTCTGTATACTTGCCCATGGGTTTGAAAAAGCTTTTAAGAAATACAAAGCCTAAGGTATGTTGGTTCCATTTATCTGTTTGTTAAATTTAAAAGGAAGAACAGCTTCTTTCATGAGGTAAAAGCAAGTGCTTTTTTATATTTCATTGAACCTTACTGAAATCTTAGGCAAGAGGGAAGCAGTTTTTTAAAGTACTTCAAGTAGCCTTGCAAGAAAAGTTTGCTTAGTTTTCTTTCTGGTTAGGGTAGCCCTTTGAATGCACTAGATGGACATTGAGATATGAGAAACTTAAATTTAGAAAAAGAAAAATCTCATCTCTAAGCCTCGCAAATCATTAGTGCAATCAGCTTGCAATCAGCCAGCTGATTCCTCAACATGGATATACCCTATGAATATTTCAAAACATCAGAGAAACAAAAAACATAAAATGGTTGCAGAATGTGTGCTTGGGCAAAGCACAAGACTCTCCTGAAGCCCAAGGAGGCCTTAGAGTAAGTGCAGAGAGTCCTGCTTCCTTCCTTCTAAGCCTTTTCCCCTTACGTGTGGATAAACAGAGGAAAAAGAGCAGCCCAGTATTTGTGCTTTTGGCCAAATTTCTTTGCTAGGGCTGGTAGGAGAGAATAATGCCATAGAAAGTGCTAGGCCCCAAACAGCTTCTTGATCCTACCTGCAGTAGCTTCCTGAGTTTGAATATCTTCCATTCCACCCAATGCTAATTATGCCAGTTTTACCCTCTTTGCTAAATTTGAGGACAGCAGATGGGATATGTTTATTTTAGGGATAACCTCATCTGGTGTTTATATTGGGGGAAGGAAAAAAAGTGTTCACTGATGACTTCCTCCTGACACCTCCAGCTGAGGCTGACATTTGTTTTTTAGCTGTTACTGGTTTCTAATTATGCCTAGATATTCATTGAATTAGTTAAWTTGCTCCATAATTTTTGGAGGCAATTTTTAATTCCCTTTCCTCCCTTTCAAACTCTCTGCTAATTTCTTGGAGTTATTAAATATGCAAATATGAGGGGACTAAACACTTGGGGATTTCCCTATGATTTGCTTTGATTACCTCTGTAGAATTGTCCCCTGTATCACAAATGGAGGCCACTCAGCATGCATCTACTTAGCTGGGATGGTCAGAAAACCCAGAGTCTTTGCTTTGTGTTTGTTGTTTGCTGCAACAAATCACCTTGGGTCTGATTTTGCTGCTGGGCAAGGTAGCGTTGGGCAAGGGCAGAGCTGGGTGGAACCTTGAGCAGAGGTAGATGTAGGAAGTTGGATTACATGTTGAGACTCTCTTGTACTAATGAGAATGTTTGAGGGACTGTTGTTGGCATGGAATCATCAGGGCACATTGTTCCCTGAGTTTGTTTCATTTTATGTCACTTTCTGCTCTAAGGGTTTATCCTAGGGCCAAAATTTTATCACTAAAATTCCAAATTTATTGGTGCACCGGCTATGATTTCAAAAAACAGAGGAAGAGAATTAAGTGATTTTACACTTACTGAAAATATTTCCATCATTACTTCCAGAATATTTTAAATAAATGTTCAGAAGTATCCCGCAGGGATATCACTGTATAGAAACATTCTAGTTACAGGTATTATCAGTTCCTATTACATACACTAACAAAAATTCAGTGTAACATTTATCAGTCTTCTATATATTACTGTTTTGCAAAGTTGTTCCAATTTAAAAAACTAGGAATTCAGGCAGTTAAGCAAAGTGAAGTTAAGACCTATTGCAATTAACTAAAGACCCTTTATCTGCTTTTCAGCTTTCTTCATAGCAGCAATAAAATGTGTATATATATATACATGTAATCCACAGAAATCATTTGATGTACGTTATCATTTCAGGCACCATGCATTCATTTTCTTCTTTAATTAGTTTAAAGGATGTATTATCTTTTGTAGTTTGTAAGAAAATGCAACTTTCTTCTGAACACCTGAATCATAGCAAGATCCTGCAGGGAAAGTAAGTTTAAATAGATCTGTCACTCTTAAGATAAAACTAAAAGAAAATAGCTTTTTGTRGAATTTAAGCCAAATGAGTACACCTAGCTGTCACAACCCATCACCCCATTTTCTTACATTTCTTTGCTTAATCACCTGCCTTCCTTAAGTAAGTTGTTTTTATATTGGGGGTTTTCACTTGTTTTATTTGCATCGCGTATATTATCATCTACATTTGGAAAATAAATTCTATTTTAAAGATTAAAGATAAGATATTAGGTCATTAGGGAAACATCTGATACTGTTTGAGCCTCCTAATTTCATTTTTAAATCTTATTTTTATCCAAAACACAAATATTGAATTGAAATGAAAGTCAGTTKTCCATATTTGAAAACACCAATCTGTTGGTTTTCTGTAGAGAAATACCGTAAGTTTAACAAAGGTGGTTTGGACAATTATTTGGGTAAAATACAAAACTGGCAGAACACCTTCCCTATTAGATTATGCCCTTGAGAAGAGATTACTTGTACTCTCACAAAACCCATGGTAAGCCTGGCACCTGTTAATCTATGTAAACACTAAATAACTCACAGTTAGGTGTGTGCTACACATCCTTTTCTGAGACAAAGACAATGTAAGTCTTAAAATTCACCAAATCAAATAGGAGAAACTCATTATTTTAGCTTTGTGTTGTCCAGCCCTTTGAAAACCCCAGCAGCACTTGGTGATTTAAACATAYGAAGGCAGTTCTAAGACTCTACAGTCTAACTACAACAAGCAGACAAAAGTATGAGTCACTAAGTCTGACGGCTTTCCTGTAACTTGGAAGAAATAATTCTACTACATTTTGTTAATATAGATCTTTTTGTTGAGCTATGGCAAAAACTAAAGAAATTTTTCCTCAGCTTTAATCTATGTCATTGTTTTCAGTTTATAATGCATAACTGATCTTTGATTTTAGCAAAAAGCTGTGAGAATGTCTGCATTACAATTACAGCAACCCTCCCTTACAGAGGTGGTAATTGTATATTAATATCATACATATGATGATACATATAGAGTAAATTTCTTCCCTTGTCTTTCCCAAGCACCAACCCCAACCCCTAGAAAAAAAAAAAAATTCATTTATCAAATGCGGTTTAAAAAAGAGTAAGTAGCTTTCCTCAGGTCAAATCTGTAGTAAAGTAAGAGAAATGAGTCTAAATTCAGTCCCGGAATTCAGCTCTGCAAGGAATATTTTTCTTAATAATAAACAATAGTATTTTTTTGATCTGGAGTATTGGGTGTTGAGCTGAATATATGTTTTGGTGGATTTTCTTTAAACTAAACCTTCAGTTTAAAGTTTAGTTTAAAGAAATAAGAGTTGTGTAATTTTTACGTAACTGTTAGTAGCTATTTCTAATTAGTTCAGTAAGAAAAAAAATAGGCTGTAGTCTCTGCTTAGAATTCAGACTTGTTACTTTAAAATATACCTAGCTTCTGTTGAGAACAGCAAAGACAAGCTCCTCTCCCTCACCCTGCAGYGTCAGAAAGGGGCAGCTGAACAGAGTTCCCAAGAGTTTTGCTGTTACAAGAATAATAGGTAATACCAGAGTACTTGGGAATCAGTCTTTATTTCCGCAAGTCAAAAACCTTCCTCTCTGGAAAAATGCTGGAGAGCACATAATGGTATGTCAGACAGCAGGTGTGATTAAAGTAATAGTATAATTAAAAAGAGCTAGATGTGAACATAAAAAGCAGGACTTTTTTCAGAGGCTGGTTAGACTCACTAGCGAACAGCTTCCTGCAGACCCTTTGCTGCTTTCATGAAGAAGTCAGGTTTGCTTTCTTCTGCCGTCTCTTTCTTTTAAGGTGATTTTTATCATGAAAGAGAAACTTTTGTTTTGCCACAGGCTGCATAAGAGATACTTAGCAGGTGACAGAACTCTGTCCTGTGTCCAAGTGACGTGCTGCAGAATGAGTGTCAATCTCTGAAACCAGAGGAGTGAATCTAGGCCTGGCTGATTTGTGAAGCTATTCCTACTTACCTTTATGCAGTCTAGGAGCAATAAAAGTGATCTGTGGAGCAATATGTTTGCTTTCAACAGTAGAAATACAAACAGAAAACTTCTTAAGACTCTAGATGAAATTTATTGGAAAATATTTTCAAATGGTATATTTAAAATATTAAAAGAACTCCTGATAAATATTTTAAAATTACATGGAATATTCCATATGCCTTCTATCATAATGAAATAACAAGATCTTGTCACCATAATGCGATTTCTAATAAGTATATGTAAATAGGCATGTATCGATAGCTGATATCCAAGACCAAGTTTAGGGAAGAAATCTACTCAAGAATCTGGATTTTCTTTCATCTGATATTGTTTGGTTTTGCCAATTGTCTGTTTTAATGTCATTTTTATGTGATTTTCCTTATGACTTTTTTTTGTGTCTTGCATAGGCACAAATGGTACCTTTGCACCAAGTAGTTTATTTTGCTCAAGTAGCTAACAATAAGTACCTTATAGTGCTTCTTTTGGCTAGTGTGTGCTTACAGCCTTAAGAATTTATTTGGTGTGCAGATTTCTTTTGAGAAACTTAGCTTTAATCTCATAGTTTGACACTAGGTGTATTTCTACCTAACTCCTTGTCCTTAAGTGGATTTTCGTAGGTGTCATGCCTCTTGGCCAGAATTCTCTGCATCTTCCACTCCAAAACTGGAGCACGACTGATCTGTATTTACTGCATTTATAGGTGGTTCTGATGGAAATCAATAAGGGAGCATTTCTCTTTGTGAGTCAGTGACCGCTGGGAAATATAATGGCTTGAATACCTCCTTTAAACCAGAGTTATTTGTTTTTGCCAGGGGAATAAAGCATTTAAATTAAAATGATTTTAAAACTGGAAGTCTACCCATATAACTGAGTAAGTTAAACCCTTCAGTTTTTTGATGGCAGCCTAAACAGAACTACCTTTCTCAAACACCCCAACATGTCTCAGCTCCTCAACTCTTACTTCATTTAGAGGGATAAAACACAGTGAGGAAGTGAGCAGTGTAGTGAGCTCATCTTGATTTATTCTTATCTTTCTATCATTGTTACATTTTTTGACTGAAACTACCTAAACCACTGATACAGGAAGCATTCACCTTGTCAGATCACTGTGCAGTATCCATAAGCTGCCCATTGTATTGACAAAGAGATGGTATTCTGTCACATCCAGCTTAACTGAAGAAACTGAAGAAACTGAAGAAAACTCATTGTATATGAAAGACAATAATACTCCTGACTACACTATGACATTTTTGAAGATTCAAGTCACTAATAAGCACATAACATTTGATAAAGCCACAGTGTCTGCAGCAGAGTTCATGAAAGATCAGAAAGTTTTTTTTATTTTTGGAGTGAAAGTTAAAACAAAACAATAGAAATTATCTTCTTGTTTCCTGWATCAAATTTTAACACTATTTATAAATTTGTAAATTAAAAAAAAAGGAGAGGGGCATAATTTTTTTAATGGTTTTTCAGATCAGTAAGCAAAGGCCAAAGTAAGCAGAGCAATAGGAGATGAGTATAAGATCTAACACTGTACTGATTCAATGGAAAAAGACAAGGAGGAAAAAAGGAGCACCATCATAGGTATGTACATAAAGTGAGCTCAGTATTCTTTCCTGTTGTTTTTATTTCCTTTTTATTCTCTGGACAAAAGAAAGTCTGTTCAGAAAGTCTGTTAACTAGGTTACTTGCAAAGCAAGATCATTAAAATGACATCCACCATTTTTAATGACAAAGAAAAATTCTATATAGAAATAGCTCACATTGTTTCAATTACTGCAAAAATGGCTCTGAATTTTCCTGTTTAATGCATAGAGATGATTTGCTGTTAAATATTTATGTAACTAGGGTATTATTACAAGTGACATAAATGATGGTGTGTGTAGAGTTACAAGCAACCTGTATATTTTAGTACTTGTATTATATCTTCTAGTTTGTCAAACTTGGTGTGTAAAATACATCCTAAATATTTACATCTGGAAAGACACAGAAACTGCAAGCAGTATTTAACATAAATTCTATTGGACTTAGTTCCAGTATTCATCTTTACTTAGTTCCAGTATTCATCTTTAGAATAATCAGTCCAAGAGATTTATGCAGTGCAACTTCAAACATGCAGACCAACATAGTCTTTTCTCTTTGGAAAGGGAGTTTCCTGAGTTTATGCCATTATACAGGATTTAAGGGATAAATTGGGTAATGTAGTAACAGTCTTTCTCAACTTCAAAAACAGTCATTGACAAAGCAAAAAGCAGATTGGAAAACTTGTATTTTTTTCTTGCTGCATTGTTTGCTTGCAGCGAACTCCTCTCATTCCAGAATCTGGGTATTCCGGCAAACTTTTGCCATCACTGCACTGAATGGGAACACTGTGTTTTTAGCAACAAAATACAAAATACCAGAAGATCTGGAAGCCTGCAGCAGAACTGAGGAACAAATAGAATTGTCTCCCATTATCCCCTTCAGAAGCATTACAGAGAAATCAGCAATGACAAACACACTTGGAAGCTTGTTTCAGAGCTGATGAGCAAGTAGTACATAATCCTCCCATACAGAAGGCCTATAGAACCTTGCCAGTCTTTTGGGATGGCAACCAGATGGTTGGAAGAATACAGTGACAGCTTGAGAAGGCTGTGCAGCTATCTATAGATGGAATTCTGGTATTAACATTAACCCAAAGGTTGTTAGCAAGATAAGAAGCAATGATCTCTCCTGCAAACTCTGAAAAACAGCATTAGAAAAGCAAAATGCAAACATATTTGTATGAAATGAAAGAGCAGTGTTACTTCTTATCTACCAAGGGCAGATTTAATTATAATCTACAGAGGGAGGTGGAGGGAAGGCGATACAAAAAAAGCTCAGATTTTGCCTGTGAACTTGATTATTTGCTCTTTTGTTTAGTCTGTTTTAGATCGGACCAAAGAAAAATGAGTAATTATTTTTGCCTTATCCAATGTATTTTTTCACTGCTAACACTACCATCTGTAAAAAATATTAACCCAAAACAGAGGCTAAAAAGGAAAGCAGAATGCTGTAGTAAATRCAATAGTAAACACAATAGCTACCATTTTCAGAATCGAAATTCTTTTATTTTAGATGAATGATTAGAGGTATTTTCATTGATAAAGTCCTCTTTCTAAAGAAAAACAATCTCTTTCCACTTCTGTTTCCTTTTTAAACATTTTCTCCCATCTTTCAAAAAAATGACSACGTAACTTTATGCAAGCAGGTAAATTGGCCTCAAAATTCTCTCCCCTCGTTACCAAAGCAACCAGGAACTTAGCAACAGACTTCTTCAGGACTAGGATTTTGCCAAAATCAATAAAGTAGATATTACTGTTTTAAAAGTGGATACTTTCACATTAATGCAGAAGTATCTAGGACTTCCTAAATCAATGTAAGATACTGATTTAAGGCTAGAAAGGCTGCATTTTACCCAGACATAAGCCCAACCATAGCAGCTGGAATGTGCTTTATTTCAGTAAAAGAGCAATGTAGAGCCTGACCAGCTCTTGGGTAAGAAACCTGGTAGCTGAGTGATCACTAAAGGCTAATCAGGTACTAGACCATGGAAATCTACTAAACCAAGTTGGAGCTTTCCTGATGGATGGCATGAGCTGTGCTACCATAGTGTTGCATCCTAGAACACAATGATGTTGCCTCGTGCAGTATTGATAGTGAAGTGAGAAATTTGCCAAAGATCGGTTCAGTGCTCCCACACACAAAATAATGCCAAAGACCCTCCCAATTTCCATGAACAGAGCTAAAATATATCTTTGTTTCTTGTAGGAATAATGATGAGAGGCCAGTAACAGTTCAGAACACGTGTGTTATCACCCTCTGTGCAAACCACAGGGAAGAAAAATGAAAAAAAAAAAGATAGGAAGCAGCAAGTATTTTATTATGATGGTGCCAAAACCTGAATATGAAACAGAGCATCAGAGGACACGGGAATGTTTTTGTTCATCTGTCCTCAGTATATAAAATGGCTAAACATAAAAGATGAAACAAATACCCTTTTCTAGGCAGGTAGCTAGGAGTTGACAATAGGATATAACTTAAAAATACTGATATGGTTGTAGAGATGTGATCAGAAAAGAGAAAGGAGAAAAAGAAAAGGTTTAGACTTGTCTCACTGTGGCTGTAAGCCATGTGGTTAATGCAGCTTCATCTGAAACTGCCACATAAGGTGATGAGAAAGCTGTACAAAAAAATTCTGCTGAACTTTGTTTACCACCATACAGAACTCTACACACACTTTGCAACCAGTGTGGAATTGTAGACAAATGATGCTTACCCCAAATTGATGCCAACTTGACTCGAGGCTATTATGTTTGCCAACATAAACAGTGGAAGCCTGCACAGAAATATCAACCTAAAATGATAGAAAATGGCTTCGAAGGTAGGCTAGTCTATCTGTGGCCTTGATGTCAGTTCTAATACTATTTGCTACTAATGTTTGAAGACAAATAAAAATGCTGCAATGTTGATTTTGATTCCCTAGGTTAAGTTGCTGAATATGCTGCTGCATACACAAATGTAAAGCACTTCTCAGGCATTCACTGCTTTTTTCTTTTCTTTACACAACACTGCCTGCTGAGAGCTGTCATGAGCTTCTGTTTGCCTGAGCCTACATTTTCTTCTGTATATTCTTTATTACTTTTCTTACCATTTAGTTGTCTAAAGAAAATGCTCCTAGTCTGCTTTTATTTCTTTCTACCTTCAACTCCAACAATTTTACTTTGTGTAGAGCACCGTAATATTAGCTCTTTAAAGATGAGCCTGTTTTCAAGTCAGGGAGCCATTACAGTCCACAGCATAGACCAGGAGGTTGAGAGCTGTCAGAAAGACACTCCTGTCATTGACAAGGACTGCATGCCATGCTGCTGAATGCTACTGTATCGATATAGCTGTATTATTCTCCCTGGTGGAAAGTATGTATGTTAATCTCTGGGTTTAGATTCACAGTTTCACATGCAACCTTAGATATAACTTTCTGTAAAGTGCATTGAGGAGCAGAGCAAGCACAAAACCCTTACATTGACAGGTAGCATGAGCAAATGCACAGATATCCAGGAATACAAAACAGGATAATTAATCACCTGGAAAAAAATTATAGTAATTATATAATTTCCCATGAAAATAATTCTGAAAATTAAAACACATGACTGATTCAACCTTTCTAGTATAGTTACACCATGCACAGATAGTAAAGGGAAGAATGTATCCTACCAGGACTTCTGAAATATACAGCACCTACACATGGAATTCCTTGCCACATTCAGAGACCTGTTATGTTTGGAGTTTGTCTCGCAGGAGTTTTGAGGTTACTCATGTTACTGCTAACTACTCAAAGTAGTTCACATAAATATAAAAAATACAGCCCTTGAAACTGACAGCAGTTTTAAAAACTTATTTATAAAGGTATCTTTATAATTTTCCTAGCTGCAGGATAAGCTACTTAGTTTTAAAAGCTCATTGTAACTACAATTATAAACATCTAGTTGAAACCATAAAGATAAATTGTTCATTTGCATTTTTATCTGTGWTGTCTTGCAACCATTAATTGTGGAAATTAAACACAGAAATGTGTATTAAACCCCAGGCTACTAGAAATAAATATACACTGGGAATAGAAATATCTGGAAGTTAGGGATGACCTCTTAGTTTCACCGAAAGAAATTTTTCAAGGCACAAGTTACACTTCTATTTACTGCAAAATACCATATCCTATTTCATAATAGCTATACAAACGGAATACAACAATCTCASCAGTACACTTAGATAGTAACAAATAACTAAATACCAGCGCTGCAGTTGTGGGGACATGAATCATTGCATGTGAAAGCTATGACTGAATGTTTGGTTAATTGCAATGAGTTTTAATCATAGGGTATCAGGTGGCATACACATATACATTTTAATTTGCACCTTCTGTAAAGCTGTCATTTGCCATCCATTCAGAACTCAATAGGGCAGATCCAAGCTGATGTGAATTGTCATACCTGCATGAAAGGCAATGAGGCCAATGCAAATTTACATCAGCTGACAATGGGCTCCACTCTTTGGCTACCTAAAGAACCAGGCTTAGAAGAGCTTACTCAGACGAATTCACTGACCTATAGCTGAGCAGGGTAAGATATGTTAGCAAGGGCTCTGTGACATTCCAGGGCATTGTATCAGAATATCTAATTGAAATTTGACTTATTTTTATCTCAAAGTTAGAATCTTGAAAAGAATGTACTAATTGTAAATGTAATCAGCTTAAATTCAGTCTCATTAAATAAGTAAGTGAATTTTCCTCAGTCATATGAAGCTCCAGTGCCTGTAAAACATTAGTTTTAATTTAGCATTCTTATGTTAGTAGCTAGGAAATGTCATGGCATTTAAACTGCAGGACTGTATTGTAGCCACCTCCTCTATGCAAGTTAAAGCTGCTCCCTCCCACCATCTCTGAGATGCACCTCAGATGGAGGAAAGRGAAGGTAAAGACGGTCAGCTGTTCTGACAAAAACAAAGCACTACCACAGTTGCAGTTACACATTTCACAGCTCTTGAAATACTTTGTTCAGAACATCCCTTATCTGCCTAGCTGTAATGCCCATACAATTTTACATCAGGGCTTAGGTCTGCAAGTCTCACTGACGGATTTCAACTATTGCCCTCCTTTGCTAGTATTGCCAGATAACCAAGCTCCAGGGAACTGCTCTACCCTGCGTGCATGTTAACCACACGGTTTGTGAAGAGGGGCTGCTTGTGGCTGCAGACAGAGAAAGTAGCTGGTTTTTAGATGCTTTTCATTATATCAGAGACATAGAGCTAGAAACCAATTTAATTTATACATTATTTAATACAAATGCTGAACAAAGTGAAGAAGAAAACTTAGCTTTTTGAGAATCTGCAACTGCCCTTAGAGAACATTTTGGAAAAGAAAGATCAGAAACATTTTAGAGCATTGTATTTAGCAAATGCCCTTTTCCTGAAAAAACAAACACACATATTTGCTTCAGCACAGGTACAGGGCCTACATTAGATTCTTGTGTCTGACTGGAGCACCTGTGTGTTATTGCAAAGGAAATGACTATTAATCATAATTATGCGACCATTATTAACTAATCAATTACTGTGTTCCTGCCTCCTGCAAATGAATATTTAAGCTTTCAAAAAAAAAAAAAAGAAAAAAAGATAATTAGTCAAAACATTACTGGTGTCCAGGCTAATAATCACAGTTAACCTCGCTGCCAGAGAAAGGAAACAACATTGATTTTGGTTTTAAATCCTTTTTGAATAGATATTTGGGGTTATCTAAAAGCTCTGTCTTTTAGATTTCCCTGCRCCCTTTCTCCTTCAAGGAAAGGTAAAAGAAAAAAATTCTCAGTTTCTGAGATGAGTGCATCTCTGAGTATGTGTTCTACATAGTATGTTCCATTTCTCTGTTTTATTCCCATATATTGCTTGCAACATAAAGATGAGAAACAAACAAGAACTCTGTAATRATAGGTTATATGCACTGTTCTTTTTAGGTAACTGCAGTTCTCCTAAAAAGCATTCAGCAATAGAYCTTCCCAATCAACTGCAGGATCCCACATTGGCATTATCATCCACCAGTTCACTGCTGGATAAAAGCTTTCTCATCTTAAATACTCTGATGTATATTGAACATTGCCCACCTATGCTAGTCATTTAATGTTTAATTTCTCCCTGTGTATTTATATAGCTTTTTTTTTCCACTCCTGAATTTTTATCTAGGTCTCATTTCCCTATTTAGCACAAAAGCTATGTTTAACCTTGCTGTATTTCAGCTCCTTGACTCCACAGAGCAGTTAATGCCATTTTCCAGTGAGCTTTAGAAATATGAAAAAATACCTGTTGATGAGGTCCTCATTGAAAAGCTAACTTCTCCATTATACCAGAGAAGTCTATCATAATAGAGTACAGAGATTACCTTTGTACTAATGAGATGAATGAAAATGTGATCCAAAGTTGGACTTCAGCTCACATAATAAGATTAGACTTTCAGTGTGTATCACCTTAGGTTTTCTCCTCATGTTTACCAAGACTTTTAAATAGGATAAATTCCCATGAAATTCCCATAGAAGCCTAAGGCACAAGGAAGTAAAGTAAGTTTCTTTATTTAGAACATATAGTAATATTATTTAGAAATAATTTCCTGACAGGTCCCAGTCTACCCAGAATACAAATAAAAAGGCTGCAATTATTGGTTGGAAGGGTCTGCACTCCCACTTCATGTGACATGTCTGCAAGGTTGTGGTCCTCTCCTGTATCATGTCTCAGATTAAATCTGTTCCTCTTGGGCTACACCATCAGAATTTTTAACCAAAATTCTCAGGCAAGGACACACAGATGAAAATTTGAACTACATTTTTATGAGTGTGCTTCAACAAATACTTAGTAGTATGTGTTTTCTACACTGTGGTAAGCAAGATACCCCCTCAACCAAGAGTCAGAACCTATTTGCCACACGCAGTAAATACACAGCATGCTGAGACAGGCCCTTCTCTGAAGATCTAGTATTTCCATATGGTTCCCATGATATTTTCTGTACAAAGTACCGTGGTGAATTCTGTGGTGTTTGAGCAGGAACTTGTCATTACTGGGCTTTTTACAATTTGGGATAAAAGCTCCTTTCAGGTCAGTAATTTCTGTAGCCCTCTATAAAAAGAAATTGGACCTAAAAGAACAATGTGGGAAAATATGCACTGCAAGGCCTTACGCCTTACATCCTTCACTTTCAAAGTGACCTCTAAGATCTAAAGCAGAAGGTAAAGATACAGGACTAGGAGTTAGGAGTCAATGTGACCTTTTCTCTAAGCCAGACAATAAACAGTAAAGGGTATTGTTAATGCGGTGCACAGGCATTTAGCCACATATCTCATTAACTTTAATGGGAGTCTCACCTAAATATCTGAACATCACTTTTGAAAGTATACCCTAAAGTGTGATGTCTGGGGAAAAAAATGCACAGAGAGAACATATAAAAGAAGGGGAATATGAAAGAGCAAGTCAGACACAAAAGTATATGTGTAGGTGGGAGTACATAAGGGTTATTTGTGTGTTCGCTGTGAAAAGAGGTAGCTAACCTCCTAACCAGACACAAAAGGTGATTTGAGCAGTCATTAGAATGTAACTAGAAGGGAAAAGGTATCAAAGGACTAGTTCCATTAGCAGCAGCAGGGAAAGCTGAAGAAAAACATAAGGGGAATCCATAGGGAATATCAATCTACAAACCCCAGTGTGACAGTTTTATGTTTCACCATAATTTAATATAATAGAGAGATGCAGGCATTAAAGCATTCAGGTTAAAGTATTCATGAATAATAAAATCATATTCATTTTATCAGGTCACATTCTATTCAAATTGTTTTACTACCTTCCAAAGGGTAAATCTGGCAAGGTTTTTGAACGTGTTAAGATAATTTAAAAGTAACTGCCTAAGTTGTTTAAACCTGTAATGATGTCTTCCATTTCAGTCTTAGTAAAAGATCTGAATGGAAGAGRGAGGAGGGGAAAATACAGTGTTCATATAGGACAAAGGACCACASGTTGTACGCAGCAGGACTTGCAAAACAGAAATATGCCTATAAATAACTTCACGTGTAAATGCCAAAGTGTTTTGTTATGTTCACAATTACCTTTGAAACTAAAAATGGCACAAACTGAGCCATTTTCTCACATACAGTTGTCATTGCTGACTTTACCGATARAGTGAGTTTTGAGAACCCTATTGTTAAAGTTGGACTTATTTAGCATGATGATCCCAAAGTTTTTATTTCTTTCTGCATCTTTTGACTCCACTGGCAGAATGCCAATGACACTGTCCTGTCAGGAGTCCTGTTGTCCCCCACCTTAATTCAGTAGCCTCGCCACTAAAGGACAGCAGTATGTAAAGTGATTTTAGCTTCAAGCAACAACTTCCATTAAGAAAAACATACAGTTCTTTTGGGCTTGGCCAAAAGAAAAAAAAAAAAAAGTTGTAAAAGTCAGTATTGTGTAAGGCAAATAGGAGATGTTCAGCATTCAAAAACATGCAGCCTGCCACCTGGACAAATCTTTTTAATAAAAAATGGCCAAGTTTTCTTCTCAACTGTGCAAACCTGATTGTTAAATTCCCATGTGAGATGGTACCCCCCACCTTTCATTTCTCAGCAGTTCAAACATTTCAATTTTAAATCCTTCAAGAGCAAATTTTCCACTGTGCATGAAATGTAAATTCAGCAAGCAAATATCCCAAAACAAAACAATCCACATCCCTTTCAAACCTATATCATCATGCATGTATTCTCCTCACAAATGTTTTTTGTCAGGGGCTAAACAAAACACAATAAATCTAGAAATCCTGTTATATTACAGAAATTATCCCACAGTTGGCAGCAAGGCTTTTTCTTCCTCTCCTGAGAGAGAAGGAAACATACTAAAAAACAACTTTCCAGAAAATATTTTGTTTTGCTGATAGTAATTGTTTTTATTAAGAAATTAAAGAGGAATGCAAATGGAGCTGATGTTTTAATGTGGATCCCTGCTGTAACATAATTGTGGTATTGAATATGCCTTTCATGTGCAACAAGATAATAATTAGTAATTCTGAAGAGATAACATAAGACCTTGAAAAAAGATAGCTGTAAAAGTAGTTTTATGTAGTAAATGATATAATTGTCATAGTTTTTAATGCAAGTCTTCATCGTTTTGATGTATCATTTTATAATCTCTGTGTATTCCTCTAAAAAATGGGTAAAATCACTGGCATCATGTCCTCATAGGGGATTGTGATCAGACTATATCAAATAATCTTAATATAGTGATTCAGCTAACAAGGAAAGGTTTCCTGGTAAAAAGTCAGAATTCAGAGTGTAACAGCGTAAACTAAAACTTTGTCACTAAAGCATARATCTGATATAATTTAATTGTCTTCAGCGTAGCTGATAAAACTCCASTTCTTCACTGTCTGAAGTCAACATATTCATTAGAGAACCTTCCCTTTCACTTTATCACCTATAATAGGAACAATACAGTGTTAATGAGGACACTTGCTTGTGTCCTTAGCTTCACAAAATGCGTCTTTTTCTGTAGTCCACTTATTCCTTACACAGGTAACAACTTTAAAGAGTGTCATCTCTTCAGTAACTGTAAGCCCCACACTCAGGCCTCCTCTCTAGGCCAGTCTACTCCACGTTGTCAAACAGACAGCACAGATACAGCTAGGCAGATACTAATCAAAAACTACTGGGTGGACTTTTGTAGATTAAGGAAGTGTGGAACTGGTAATTTAAGTGAAATGGCAGTTCTGCAACTCCTATGAAGGAGGGGTATAATCAACATCTAGGAAGATCAGATGCTTTTTCTTCCATTCATTACTGTYAGCTCCATTAAAATCACCTGTCACTAGCTTTTTTTTTTTTATCTTCTTCCCTACTAACAGGCATTATGTCTCATATACTCTATCACATACCCTGGACAAGACAACAGAACATAGGTCATCTTTATGGTCTGTAGGCCTAATTCTGTCAATTATTCTAAGCCTTTTATATCATGTGTGATAGTCACAATGGTAGATGAAGAAGTTTAGCTAGAATGTGCATCAAACAATTCCTCTAAAGTTACTTTCACCAGCTAAGTTCAGTAACTGGCTCAAAGCCTTGACATCCATACTACATACCACCTTCAGATCATTTAATGCCTTAAGTTTGGATTAAAGTTAAGACCATTTAGATCAAAATCATTGTGAGGACCATGTAATATTTCTTCTGCCAGTTTGTGATATATTTGTGACTTAACCTTTGTTACTAAAATTGGGTGATAAAAGTATTGATTGCAGACTTCACTAGTACCCAAGTACCCTGTGATCACARTACTGTTCATTCTGGAATATACCTTGTTTTGGCACTAATTCTATAATTTGAGGTACAAAAATGCATATAAATGTCTATATATATTTGTAATAAGTAGCCCTAAGCTCTTCATTTCCACACCTAATCATGGACAATAAATGGCAAATAAAATATGGCAGGAAGATGGAAAAAAAAGATACTTYTAATCTGTATTATTTCACTAATGCCATTCAAGTGTGGCAGTAACTGTACCAGAGCAATTGTTGGGGCAGTAAACAGAGTAAGAGGGATGGAGAAGCCAGACTGTAGCAGAATGTGTTATTCTCTTTTTCTGATTGGTAAAAGGTTTACCAGCTTTCACATAKGAATACAGACGTTCGTTTGTTTTCACACAGCACAGTTAAGTGTTACTATTTTGGAGAGAGGGAAGGGTTTGGTGGATTTTTTTTCTTTTTCAAATAGTCATGCACTGAAAGATGTCGTCCAGGAGAACAAAATCACAAACTCATGASGTATTTATCAAACTGAGTCACTTTGACAAAAATCAAAGAAAGATAACCCCAACATTTTCTTCTGAAATTTGAGAAAAGTTTTGATTTTTTTGATTCTTTTGATTTTTTGAAAACTTTTAATGCARAGTTTTAGAAGGCTTTAGAAACTGAGAATGAACCAATATTCTGATTTGTAAAGGAGAAAATATCTTGATTTATTTTAAATTTTAAGAAGATGTCCACTGTGAGCAGAGATCCAGCAAATCAGTTCTGCATTAATTTCTAATTTCTGTCAACTCCKTTTGACTATATACCCAAAAGCACGATGAGAGTTCTGCTCTGGGCTACCTCATCTGTGGTAGGTAATAATACCTTGTTAGAGATGTTCATTATGCCTACAGGCACTAATCCAGTGGAACGAATCTGCTAGATATTTATTGCTAGATTTTAAACATAAAATCACAGTAATCAACCTAGGCTCCACTGTAATAGCAGCCAGAATGATGAGTTCTGGCTGGCTGAGGGCCGTCTGGTGTTGGTACAGGTAATAGTGCATGGTAGCAGTCCTGAATTGGGGGTAAAGGCAGTGGGGAATGCAAAGCTATGGCTTGTAGATTAAACTCAAGAGTTTAGGGAATTTGCTGGATGTTCAGYTGGCAGCAAGAGCAAAGAGAACTCTCATTTCTGTTTGTTGGGCCAGGCAGTTTTGGCTGAGAAATAAGATTTCTCCTAGGACTCTGTCATTTCATATTACTGTAGTGAAGCATAGTTAGGGCTACCCTTGGAGGAGGCCATTTGGATGGTGAGTCAGTGGCTACCAGCCTGGTGGACAGAGCTTGGTTTGGAGTGTAATCTGTTGTAATCTGTTGTCAGGGGAGCTGGCTGCCTTTGGGCTTCCAGGTTGGGACTCAARCTGTTGTTGAGCTTTAAAGTCTTTCATGGCAGGAACCAAGCCTACCAGAGAGACACTCCACCCTTTCCTCCATCCTCCTTGCCATCCCACAGCAATTACTCCTAGCAGAGAGAATCAATCAAGAACTCTCAGACTGCAAATGACTGAAATGAGGGTACAGCAAGGATGCTGAAATGAGCATGGCTCAATGTAGATGTAGCAGTGAGCAGAGGGCACCTTCTGTCAGGTACTCTACACCACTTTTTTTGGAGCATACTACCTTACAAATTCTTCGTATCTCCTGAAAATACATTTCTGGAAAGTATTTCCCTTCTATCCTGCCCCAKATTTTATTTATTAAGCCCAGGAACAGATAGGGAGATTGTGAAAGCCCCAGTAAAAGGAATAAAAAATTACAGATTTGGTTCCTGCAGTGGAATACATTCATGAGGCTGGCCATGAATATTAACATTTTAGTTGTTTTAGAAAGCAGCATGTTTTAAGCACATGATGAATGCTTCTGCTATGTACAGACATTTGTAAAGTAAGCTAAGCCACAAATATCTATCAAAGGTCATCAACTTATTATTAGCTGTGTAATAGTACTGTTATTATTTTGGCTGGCAGCTCACTGAAATTCTGCTCACTGACTGGAACTAGGTTATGTCAGGTAATGTTCTAATAAAACAAAAGGACAGTTCTTGCCCTAAACAGTTTACCTGCACAATAGCATATATTGCCTTTGCTACTGCCTCTTCATTTCTGCTTGTCATAACACAAGGAGAACATCACCAGGATGTTCCTTCAAAATATACTGGAATCATATCTACTGACTCTTAAATTCTTAAGCTGAATTAATACATTCTCCTTTGACTTCTGTAGGCAGATTATATAGGCTTCTTTTCTAACTTTTTTTTCCTCCTCTCCTTCCTCCAGATCAGGTTCTTCACGCGGAGTATTGGGAAAAATGAAGTTGGGTTTATGTTAGGACAAGGATGTTCTACTYCAGTTATTTATTGCAGTAATCACCCCATGGAACTGTGCTTTTCTCCAATTGCACATATAAATTATCAGCTATTACTCCCTCCTGCAAAGGTTGATGCAACCTCTTGTTTTACAGGTGTAGTGAAATGTAGAGGTTAGAACATGCTTATGACTTGATTTTTTCTCCTTGCTTCACCAACTGCAAGGAAACAGCAAAAGAAGCCAACATATTACCATACGAGCAGCTTATATACTAACTGGAATTATATATAAGCTTTGTGAAGCATTCTGAAACATTGTAGATGAGCTTTGAGAGATCTAGCTTCTCACTGCTATTCATTTTTCAATTTTCAGCTTCAAAGCTCTTGGACATTCTCCTCTAGGCTCATCTACAAACACGAATCCAAGGTCTAGTTATATTGGATGATTTCCTCAGATAGAGGATTTGTTGCAGCAGTCTGGAGACAAACCAGAAGAATAAAAAAGGAATGAAGTTTATGCAGTATTAGAGTTGCTTTCATTTTTCCCATATGCCATGAAAATTCTATTGTCCTTCAGAGATGAAAGTAAATYTACCTTGTGGAATATGACTAAGATTACTATATTTCCTTTTTTGTACTTTATAATCTGCTTTTCACCAAGTGTTCTGCACACTTGCTCTGTTCTCCATGATTCTATGTTAGCTTTTGTTTGAAATACAAGAGGCCCACTGCCTACTGGCAAACAGCAGCTAATGGAACAAGACTCTTCTCCAGCAAGGACTTTAGTAAGAGAAGCAGGACAGATGCCATACYTTTAGGTGAAGCTAATCACAGGTAGAGTAAGATGTCAAGCAAAGCTCYTGTAAAGTGCCGTCTATCTTGTAAAACCTGTTTCCCTTGCTGCCCTTTCAGCAATGCAGATATACTGCCAAGAAGAAGGGCTCCCAAATTTGCTGCTAGCCAAGATGATGTTTTTCATAAGCCTAGTCTTATCCTTTCTTCTCCCATCCATGTAGGAAAAGCTACTTATTGAGGGGGAGCTAAACACGGTAACACAAGTGACAGGGTACAGTGCTCACTAGCCAAGACCCAGCCCTCTAGCACCCATCAGGGCAGGCAGGACAGGCCTGGAGAGGGCTGCCAGCTTGAGTCAAGCATGCAGACCATCAGATAGGCTTCTAGTGAGAAGGCAGGTTGAGGTCAAGCGAGGAGATCAATCTGCAGATCAAAATCAAGTGCAGTGATGGTGATCAGGTTCAGATGCAGGTCACCAGACCTTCCATAGTGACAAGGCAGTCTGGGGCTAACCTAGGGAATGAGTCTGCAGGAATGAGTCTGCAGGCTGGGGCCTGGATCAGCAAGTCCTGTGCCCTTGTAGGGATGCAGCTGAGCTAGAGGCCCAAAGGCTTAAAGAAGGACAGAAGGCCTCAGGGCAAGCTTAAATGGAGACCCTGAGCCTATAGTCAGCAGAGGGCAGTCAAGGCTATTAAGAGTGCCCACAGGACCTTGAAACTCCTTTACTCTCACGTGTTCCCAAGTCACAGCAGAAATCCCAGGACAGGCTGCTCCCTTAAAAGTGACTCCACTTTGATGGTCTGATCTCTTAATATCTCAGCTTCCTTCTATTAACTGAGGACTAGTAATACTGCATTTCTTTCAAAAGGTTTTCTGGTTGCTAACCAGTTTTGTTAATCTGAGATGCTCAAAAATCATATATTGAGAAAGGACCACTGAGGTACAAAGTATTTTGTCACACCTCTATTCAATTCATTGTAAAGACTATGGGGCTGCACGCTCACTTGCTGTTTATCACTAGCAGCTSTACTTGTTAACAGGAGTGGAGGATTTAGCACATGATTTTCTTCCTGTAACTCATCACATTGACCAGTCCTTATATTAATCTGAGCATTTAGATGAGCTCTTACTAGAAAAGAAATAGCTAGATCTGCAAAAAAGAACAAGGTAAGGCAAGGACAAATACATAATTATCTTGAATGTGGAAAAAAAATAGTGCAGCAGAAGTTCATGTTCCTTTATGTGGAACATAGCACAGTTAATGTACAATTTAGATGCAGTAGTTTTCTCTGGCTGGGAAATCAGTGTGATTTTTTTTTTCCCAGCTTATCCTTTCAATATTTTTGTGGAGAATAACGTGATGATAGAACTGAACTGCTGCAGCAGGCTGTACAAATTTATTAATGGCATTAGCAAAATAATGATTTTAAACATATGTGTCAGCACAGGCAGCAACACTAGACTTTTACTGAGTCTTCCAGCATTTCACTACTACCATAATGTGAATACGAAGTTTTGTCATTCGCACTCCAGGAAATCCAAGGACTTTAAAAAGCTGGTTTTGCCCCGATCCTGAATGTGCTCTTGTCATAACTTCAGACATTGAGGCCAGAATTGGCAGTCAAGCACAGTTGCAATTCCCCTCCAGAAGAAGTTTTAAACAGGAATAATCTTCTGAGGTTGCTCACTGGTCTACCAGAAATCGGTTATAGAAATGAGCAAACCAGATGTTTCTTTCCTTTTTAATTAGCCTGAGTAAGATTTGCAGCCACGCTAATGCCCTGCTCAACACAGCTCCAGTAGGCATAGGGTGTAGGTGGCTCGATGCCACTTCTTCCCTGGTACCTGGCATATCTGATCCATAGCGGGGTGCAGTCACACTCCTTTCCCTTTCCTGCTCACAGCGGTCTCCAACAGACACACCTGCCTCACACTGCTCTGGAAGATGCCAGTCCGCCCATTCGAGACGGTTCAGTGCCTGCTCTGGAGCAGTAAAGCAGCACAGTGGGCATTTCTGTGCAAGGACTCCAGCCCCACATGTAAAATTTGGACAGAAAATGTTGGCTGGGTCTAAATGTTGAATGTTATTTGCTCACTACCAGCCTGAAATTTGGAACATCTTTGAAAAGAACTAGGAACTGCTAAACTGAATGAGAAGTCGTCAAACTGAAAGGGTGCCAGTGAAGCTGGGGGCAGCAAAACAGAAAGCAATTTAAGGTGGTTCTGTTCCCTTGGGCAATGAGCTATTTATCAAATGGGACCTATCTAAGAGCTTTGTGCAGCCTTTGGACTTAATATTTTCTCATGTACACTGGCTCATTGCTTGCAACAACCCTGCTCTCCTTTCCTTTTCCTTCTATAGTAATGCCTTGCAACCCATAGAAAGGATTGAAATTATAAACAAAAGCACGGAATAACAATAACAGGATCTCTGCAGCTATTACCTTCTCTCTATGCCTTTCCCTGTCCTCGGCCCTGGCCTTGTTTGTCTGGTTCATTTTATTTTTTTCTGCTGTCAGCTTTAGATTTTTCTACTGTCAGCTATTCCCGACCTGTTCCCATGCTTCAGGTCTCTTATTCACAGTTTTACAGTGCCAGAAATAATCAGTCCTATTCTCAGCTAGCACTATTGTTATATACATGATTTATTTATTATAATGAATTTAATGATGCAGGGTTACAAAGGAGGAGATACTGTGAGAGTCCAGTGAAGGAACCTAACTTTATAGCAGTATCAAAATGCCCACTAACCCTTCAGATGAAATCATGGAATAAGCTTTCCAGTGTAGTGGAGCTAAGAGAACAGTGGATAATATTGAAACATTGAATATATAAATGCTAATCATGAATAATGCTTTGGGTTTTAGAGCTTTTTTCAGAAGTTCTGCTGATGCATTGAGAAAGTTTATAAAGCTCAATGGGAATCATAAGAAGAGGTAATACAGGCACTTTCATCCACTGAAAAAAAAATGATTTTGACCTATTTTATAATAGGGTCATTCAAAATACTTCCACTGACATGCAGCATTCTGACAAGAAAAAATATAATCAGTCTCCTGGTATTTGTAAGATAATCTGACTGGGGTACACAAAAGAAGTATGAGGGAAACCTAGGTAAATAGCCTTGTGATTAAAGGATTGCTCGAGAAGGGCTTTTTTATTAACCTGGAAGCTGTTTTGATGACTGCAGGACACCTGAGCACTGGAAGCGGTAAGGCAGAAAAAGCAGGGGATATTCCCCACTTAATTCACTTCCTCTTAGCTAGTTGCACTGAGCACACATGCGCGGAAGGTGGTGGAAGCCGAGGCAAACAGATGTCTAATCCTGCCCATGCTATTAAGAAATCTTCAATTAGACCTGAGATCAGAGGCTGTACTGAGGCGCAGCTGAAGTGTGGATATATTTGAGCTAGATTTAGCTAGCCCCTGAAAATGAGGGGCAAAGGCTRTAGGTGATGGGTCTTGAACAGCTGGCTTCACTAATGTTGTAATCTGCAGCAGCTCGATGAAGCCTTGCTGAGCTATTCCTGTATCTTCTGTTTGTGGCATGCAGCCGACCAGTAGCGTATCTGTTGTCTTCAAGTAGGAAAATGCTTTGACAATCCATTTGCTAATGAAATCACGTTTTCCAGGGAGAACCGGTTCTGGGCTGGTGGTATTCATCTCCCAGGAGGGCAAGTTCTTGTACCAAGAATCCCTTTCACCAATCTCTTTTATACACACTTGCTGCTAAACTACTGCAGTGAAGTGACTGACATCCTTTCTTTTTCAAACCTTTCTTCTTCTCTAGAGCTGTCAAAACACTTTTGTCAACAAACATGAATAGATCCAGCCATTGCTTCTGTTAAAAAGCAAAACAAAAATTCACTGCAGGTTCATAAAAAGAAAAAGGGGGGGAACTTGTTTTTTCTTTTTTAAGTCTGACTTTAACCATTTAAATTACCTTAAGGCTTCTTTCATGTGTTACATAATTTCCTAATCGTCAGCTCCCTTTCTTTCATTAAAGGTTTTTAAATATTTAGTTACTTTTATTTCAAATTATGTTATTCTAGAAGACATTCCTGTCATACATTCACTACTCTAGATACAGCAATGTCATGAGGAGAAGAATCATTTCTTCCTTTTCTTCTGTTCATAACAACAATTCTATTAGGTGAACTAAAAATAAAATTAAAAAAGAAAAACGCCTTTTGAGACACATTTCACCAAGCGCTTGAATCCAGATTGATCTAATAAACGCTTAAATTGAGGTTTGAAGTTGCAGGAGGTAGCAAAAATGAATGACCTGCCTACAAGAATTTACCTCTGTTCCTTCCTCAAAAACTAATTTGCTAAAAATTCCCCTCTTGCAGCTGTGACTATGAGGATCCCATTCTGACCTCAGCCTTATTAGTTTTTCCCATTTTTTGCTGTCTCGGTGCCTTCAGCCTTTTCAGCCCCTCTCCTCCCTTACTTTCCTCTCAGGGCTCATGGGGCCAGGGTTCCTCTACCCAGCTCCGCCGCTGTGCTTATTTGTGTGCCAACGTAGTGAATGGTTTCCACAAACACTCCAGACAATTCTTCATGCCAGTTGACCTCTTATTTCATGGAAGGAAGCTTTAATATATCTTTGTCAACTCACAGCTGAACATATGGTGGTATTTTAGTTTTGAATAATTTCCTTAATCTCCATTAGGAGGAAGGGAAGAACTACACACAGAGAAGCTTTTCTTTATCCTTGGTACCTGACCCCAAACTCCTTGGAATCATGCAGTGTTTCCTAAATGACTGTGGGTGCAGTCTCCTGCAATAATCACATTTCTAACCTGTTCCTGCTCTCATTTTCTTACCTGCAGAGAACCTTAAAGGCCAGAGGATCCTCTGCAAACTTGAGCAGACATGTCCCTGTGACAGGGTGATCCTCGCTTGTGCGTCTTTCCCTATCTATAGTCATACTTTCACCATCATGGCCATATTATTCTTAATGTTTTTTATAGCACTTGCCACAATATACATCTCATGTCTGTATCTTACTTAATTAGTAACCTGAGTTAGCTGGATAAAAAAAAATCTGCTTTGGCTACTAGATAGCTGGCAACACATCTGATTCTGGGGTTGGCTCCTGCTTGTCTGATCACTGGAGTTCTTCAACCTGGGATATGATTTTTGAAGTCAGTTCCTTTACAGGGTGACAGCAATTTTAGGATTTTTAATAATCGGTCTTTGTTTGTTTGTTTATTGTGTAAGTCAATTACAGTGGTGTATAAGCATTCCTATATGCTTAATGTTTAACTGTGCTTAAGACTCCTGCAAGAATACTCAAACTTAATATTAAATAATGTCAAAAGCTGAAAATCAGTTTTTAATGGAAAGCACACATTAGAGATTAGATATGTGTCCCTTTCACATCCCTTTATTAGCCAAAATGAAACAGAAATTGCCAAGTTTTCATACACGAATAGCCTGTAAAAGAGACTTCCTTTCATGTCAAGATAAGTAACAATAAACACCTTGAGCTGCTTTACAGTAGTTACCAGACAATAAGTTTCCTTTTATTTTTCTGTGATTAACCTGGATGATGAATGGAGTGGGTTTAAAATGAGTGAAGTCCTGAAGTCCTTACGCAGGCAAAACTGCCAGAAGCTGCATTAATAATTCCAGGAGGATATGATACAAACATCAAAATGCAAAATAAAATCCGTTCAGGAACATAGTGTAAAACAACTCATGTACCATCTAAAATGTTTATCCTAGTTAGCTTCAAAGCTTATGTTTTTTGTCAATGTAAAAAACAGTCTGCTGCAATGTTTCGCTGGTAGGGGAGAGMGTAGGGCATGAGCTACTAGGTATTGGATAAACGATAGGAAAAGAAAATGTTACGAACCTACAAATATCTTTGGGTTTGGGTCTTGCAAATTAGACCTCAGGAAATATATTGTATAAAAACCTGTTTCCAATAAACACTTCAAAACTCCTGAAGAGATGATTTAAGAGGACAATAGCATGGAAGTGAATAATGAATCTAGGCCTATGCTACTGCGTTTATATAGGCTTTCCAGCAATAAAGTAGGTTAAAAGACAAATTAATTGTATGCTTCCYCTTCAAGAGGAATAGACCAGTGGTAGTTACTATGGCAACTACTTGCAATTCGTCCTATTAACTTTCTTATTGCAGGAACAATCAATAATGATACAGATCGCTTTAGGATAAAATATACATGAAGACTTTTAAAAATATATTGTTTGCTCTACTTTCAARTAAAATCTGATGCACTCCTGGAAAAACAAATACAATGTTAGACTGAAACGAAACTTGGTTTTGCCTGGAGGAAGAAATATGGTTCATCAGGTTGTACCAGAATCAATCTTCTCCTCTTAGCAACTTCAGAAACTGTTCAGATTATTTTTTTTTCTGAAATCTTCTGGCATGCGTGTTCACTCTAATTGTGAAAGTTATGCCCTATTTAGAGGCTTAGTGCTGTGTGCTGATACTTCTGCACCTTTAAAAAGAGTAGACAACTACCTCTCTGCTGATGCAATGCGATCAGCAAGCATTATGACTGATGCSTTGACCTTCTTAACTAGCTACCCCAAATCTCATAATCTTTATTTCATGTTACTTTCCTGACATGGAAATGCAAGAAGGACTTGGTCAGATACCTCCTGATACCAGATCCTGCACASTGACAACCTGGGTTAGTGTCTCTACACTTCATGTGGGGCATAGTAYAGCATAAGTTCTCCAGAATCTCCCTCTGTTTTTGGTGTTGCCAAGAGATGTAAATGTTCTATGATGTTTGCATCTCACCCACTGTATTTGCCTGCACTTCGTGCTGGAGACTCCACTGGCTCAGAGGAGCTCAGCCATTAATGGAAAGCTCACCCATTTATGAAAGAATCTAATATGCCAGTGGGTGTAAGAAGTAGGAAATCCCCAAAACAATTGGAGACTGTGAGATTTGTCAGCGAAATCCAGCTATGCAGGGGACTTCTGAACAGGCAGTGAATGTGAGGTGCATAATAGTGGTTAGTTGCTTGGGTCCTGAGCCATAGTTATTTCCTAGCTTAGCTGAGACTTTCCTGTCAGATTTACATAATAACTTACCTGGTGTCTTTTTCTTTTTCTCACATGCAAATGATACTCTGCTCTCTTGTCAATATTGGGAAAATGATGTAGTCTTCACCCTTAGGTACTTGGATATGAGACTGATGAAGGTGTATAATACAGAAGTTGCTTTCAAGGACTTCACCATTGCAAACTTTAGCTTTAGATTGCTATAAGCTTTTTCAAAGTCCATGGGAGCGTTTGCATCAGACCAATTGCCTGAAAACTGTATGAACAGAAAAGATCCATTCTGACCYTCAGTGTTTTTGCATCCAAGTGACTGTTCCAAGTCCCTTGTCATTAAARATCGCTCTGCTATTCCAGGAGTGGATGACTCAAGCTCAGTTTATGTGCATATGATTGTAAATAYGGATGCTAAAGCGCAAAACTTTAACATTACCTAGTTTATAATGCTTGCAAAGCCCAATCTGCTTTACTGCTATTTCACTTACGGGTGTGAATCATATATTACAGCAAATTGAATGCAGTGGTGCTGAGTAGATTGCTGAARGCGTTGTCTGTGAGGCAGTCTTCATGCCCATGAATGTGTCAGTCTTCAAACATCTCAGGAATTCTCTGAAGATATATGGCTATTTTGCTAGATTGATTACATAAGTCTGAGCCTCCTGGGAAAGGGAAACACTGGAACAGGCAGGGATACATTACGAAGAATTTTGCATATCCTAACTTCACACATCTGTTGTCATTGCATAATAAACAATTCTAYTTGTGTTTCTTCTGACTTAGGGAAGTTGCTGCTTTTTACAAAAATTGAAAATTGTATTCCTGTTCAGAGAAGGAATAAAAAATATTTTTAAATAGGAGAAAAATACTTCACAAGTTGTCAATAGCCTACTTCAATGTGAAGCTGCTAATGTGCAACTTAAGTCACTTCATKGTGTTTCCATATCATAAAGCTGCCTAAGACATTTGCCTTGACCTCCTTCTCCATATCTCCCCTACAGCTAACAGCCATTTTATTTCTTTTCTCTTGGATTCTTGATCTACAGCTCATCTTTCTCATCTTCTATTGCTTCAAGCTCTGTACATATTTTTCTATCAAAAAGCCTGTACCACCTTTCCCTCACTGCAGCCCCTCTAAAAGAACAAAACAAAAATTCCCCATTTTACCTCTGTAAGGACTTCTCCCTCACCTTTCTGTAACCCTTCTCCAGGCCACCCTTCTCCAGGACATACAAAAACTACTTCTGGATCATGACGCTTGGACATGCATCTGTATGAGATATGTAAATAGATGATAGAGATATGTAGCATATTTGCTGTATATTCTTCAGCTTATTCCTGTTTCACCAGTCATAGCAAAATCGAAGTATGTGTGTAGATATATAAATGTGCTTTTATTTATCTGATTAATCCATTACCTTTTTTTTCCTCTTCACCTCCTTTTACAAAAATATATAACCGTAACGATTTGCCATATTATTAAACAGTGGTCAAATTCTACTTTCATTAAATTAGACAGGTGCTAATGCAAAAAAAAAGTGGCTTGCTATATTTAGCAAAACAAAGGTAACAAAATAATAATCTTAATCATTTTGGTCATTTATCAGCCCAAAAAAAGACCTGGCATACAATCTGTCCGTTTGGATTTCTATAGAAAAAGGTGAGCAGCAMTCCCCAGAGGATGCATTTAAAATCTCTACAATTGATCTTCAATTTGTGACTTTGTTTCTTCTGACATTTTAGTTTTCTTTTCCTTTCTCTTAAGTTTGAAAAATCTTAAAACTGTCACAACATATTTRTAAAGTACGCTATCAAATGCAAAGGCTCTTTCAATACCAATAATATGTKCATACCGAGTGTCTTTGTCCAAACAGTTTAGTTATGTAGTATACCAAAACAAGATGTTCTGAATCAAAATCAAATCATCATAAATGGGATTTAGGGGCTGCTCAGAGTATGAAACCAATCTTCATAGGGAGAGATGCTCTGTTAGAGAAACCTGTGCAATATGTCTGGGAAATGGTTTGATGGGGATCCTTGTAGCAGGTGGCACTAAGAGCTGAGAGCACAGTGCCAACAGAGATTAATACTGAAAACAAGACTTGGCAGGAAAAGCCAGAGTAACATGATGCCATCAGTTACTGCCTCAGTTTATCGGTTTACTGCCTCAGTTGCTGTAGCTTCTCTTCACGGATGAGAATTTTGCCTGAATGACCTGAGAAAAAGACCAGAGAAGCACTAGCCACTTGGAAAATAATTGAAAATATCTCAATGTTTGTTGCAAATAGTATTTTTAAGACAAATTCAGGTTGTTGAACTTCTTAACTACCTCAGGATTGGTTCAAGATTTGGTAAATTCACTCCATCTGAGATCACAAAGATTAAACAAAACAGAATCTCACTTGTAAAATCCTCATTTAGACATCTACAGGATGTTGTTTGCCTTGTAGTTTTTCAAAATATGATGAGCAAGTGCAACACAAAGCAGTACCCCAGTAAGTTAACTTAAAGCTGTCCAGAAGATTGCAACGGGTAGTTAAGTTAGTGGAAAACTTTGAATGATGGGCATAAAGCTAGCTGTAACAGGTTGCAGTATATATCATCTATTAAGCATTTCTTATGCTCTATAAAGAGTTTCTCCTCCAATGCTGGTAGAAACATGGCACTTCTAACATTCATTGATGGTTCATAACACAGAGAAAATGATAAAGGAGTCAAATATAGGATAGTAAAAGATGCATAACTTGAAAGTTACTGTGTATGATTCTCTCTTGGTAAGAGACAAGTGGTGCAGGTTGCTGGACTGAAGCAAAAATTAAAAAACCCAAAATACTATAACAGCAAGGGGGAAATCTTCTTCTATATCAAATTCACATTTCAGATTTCAGCTCTCTTGGGTAGTATGGGTTCTTTCTCTCTATAAAGCTGATGGCCTTGAGAAATAAAGTCCAATGATTTTGTGAATTCTTTTAATTATTTACCTCAAAAGAACTGAATGTAGTATAAGTCTGCAATTTCTGGAGTACTATAACACCTCAAAAGAGGTGCATTTGCTCATGAAGAGAACTTAAATTCTTTTTGAAATAGAATTAAGTTACTAGCAAAGTAAATAGGCRTTCCAGTCTGTTACTGAAGACCATGCTTTGCTTGTTCTTTACTTGGCTGGGATATTTAACTTTGCCTTTTGATTGATGGGATATTTSGGATGAGGAGAGGTGTTAGGTTCAATTCTCTGCTTCAAATAAGGAGGATGGGTTTAAATTTAAGTCACCAGTATCACAACTGGCTAACCCTGGGCAGCTGAGTAAAGAGCATAGGCTCACTTAGGCTGTGATTTGATCAGGAAAGAGCTCAGAGCTGTAAATGATGAGTGGCATATGGCATGTCTCTTCTGCGAGGAGATAACACTTATATCCCCCTAAAAGCAAGACTCAACCTCTGACACATTCCTCAGTGTTTCCTTCTGGCAKACTTAGCTGGCGTGTGTGTCAGTAGGCTGGTTTTGTTTGGTGCTGCATGTTCACTGCCTGCATTTAAGAGCACTGRTATCTGAGAATAGCACCATGAGGCTGATTCCAGAGTTAGGAAAGCAGAGCTAAGCTGACATCCATTTTGTGGATCTGAACCTGTATGTCTTTCCTGATTTATCTGTGATAGGAGGATTATTTMATTTCCTATATACTGGAGACATATGTCTCCACTGGCGCTTTAAGTATAAAGCACCCTGAAAACTTGAAAGGAACATGACATGAAGGTCTCTGKTTTTTTTTGTTGTTGTTGTTTTGTTATGTTTTGTTTTCTTGAAGATATCAAGAGTAGAAGTCCTATTGACAGTAATAGCATCCAGCCTTCTGCCAGTGCAAGCCGTAAGTCTATTTTTAAAGACTAACCAGCCTTTGGGAATCTCTCTGAGTGCAGTGCACACCTTACAAAGCAAAGTCCGTATGCACTGAGAGCGCACCGCAGATTTTGAATGTGGTGTAGCTTGCATGCTCAAGTTCTATTCAATGTCTGGTAATGAACAACAACCTTCATTTGCATGGAATAATTTTCAAAGAGAGGAAGAAGACAAAACATACAAGGGTTAAAAATGAAGCGGGATAAATTAAGTGCGTTTGAGAAGATAATGATCTGAGAGCAGCTGCTGTTGAACAAATATTTATTATTATAAATCATCAGAGACCTAGTAAAATATAGACTTACCAGAAAAATACCAAACAAAAATGCTCATGTAATAATTAAAAATGCAAAATTCATGGCTCCCTAGAAAATTAATTTTTTCAGAGACAGGTCCAACTCTATTTCACTTGAATGCAAATCACTCACAGACAGCAGTTCAGGAAGTCCTGTGCCTTTCTTAAGATTTATTTACTCATTTAAAGCATGATTTATGTTGAGAGAACGAAGATGTGATTGTAAAATACTGATTATGACATACCAGTGCTAGAGAATTTGAAATAAATGCTCAAATTCTGGCCTTCTTTCTATTGGGAGAAATGTTGGACATATTAAAAATGCTAGATGTGACAAGCTGTGCTAATGAGTGCTTGAGTAAACTTCAGATTCCCTTCTGTGATTTATTTCAAACAGCTAATATGCCAATACTGCTGTGGAGTTCATCGCAAAGTAGCTAAATTTGGAAAAACAAAAAGCTGTGCAGAAGAAGCAACACTGGCTAGGAAGTTCAGCAGTAGGAAAAGGACAGTGGTTCTGAAAGCTGTCTTCTCTTGACATGTGTGAACATGTATGTTCTGATGTGGTAGAGGAGGGCTGCTGATCTTTTATTTGTCTTCTATTTTTAGAGCTATTACCAAAGTGTGTTAGCTCTCTTGGTGTGAGATCCCTTAAGACTGTAAGGCATAAATAGATCKTTTGCAGTTAAGCAATATCAATATTCTCCCCAGGCAGACCTGAGATAAAAATAACTTACGTTGTGTGGAAAGGGAGTAACTAATAAACAGTTATTTTCTTTAAAGAAAATAATAATAAAATGAATTACCTCTTTAGATAGTCATAAGTGCCGAAGAAGCTTTGGTTGATGTGGAGTTCATGAATACTTCACCTTTCCCAGAAAAGATACCCAGACTTTCACACTGAATGCCCACTGGCTGCAGTGCAAACAGTAATATTTCGCTCTTATTCCCTGACTCTAATGACTAAAGAAAACTAAAGCTACTTTGACCCAGCTGTTTAAAACCTGAGCCTGAATGAAATAGTGAGCAATTTTTTAAAGATACCATCAAAAACTTGCAGTGGAACTGCAAGCAATAAACAGCCCTGGTGCAGCTCAGGTGGTAGAGATGTGTGCCTGTGCCTGTTACACACCAGCATTTGTGTTCACATTGTTTTGAATCTCTTTCCTAGCATTCTCGCATGCGTCCCTGCACAGATAAGACTCCCTGAGCACTGTCAGCCTGTCAGCTTTTGTGTCACTGCAGTGTCTTTCCCAAAAGGGACGCTTTTCCAAGGCATGGCATTTGACAGTGGCATCCAAAATGACAGCCCCTGTTCTGCTTGGAAGTATCAGCAGTCTTTTGGTATCTATTCCTGCTAGTCTGGGTACTCACCATCTGTGTTGGATGGAAAGCAGTAGGTGATGTCAAGCTGCAGAATAAAATAATCATTTTTTTCCCTTTTTCTTAGTAATAAGATTTTTGACTGGCTAAAGGGTCAAGCTGAGCTGTTAGTAGGTGGCTTAAGTAAGGAGCTGAAGACAGCACAAGTTCACAAAATGACATTTTAATCAGGATTTGAGCAGTTTGCTAATTACATTCAACTGCACTTAGAGGGAAGCGGGAGGTGTCAGGACTTTGTAGAGACAAGCAGAAAATTGTAGTGGGTACACCACTGATTATTATGAATATGTCAGTGTCAAATTATTCAGAAAAATATACAGTGCCAAATTCTACTAAAAGTCCTATTTCTATCTTTCTTTCCAACTGCATTTTGGAGTAAACTTGGTCTCAGTTTATGGAGAAACTCACTGTTTTTTTCACTACATCTCTTCCATATTTAAGTGTGTGTAATGGATCTGCTAAAAACATCAGAGACCATTAAGCTAGAGAAGCATGAAATCAAGTAGAAATTATTATTTTAATTCTATGCACTTGTGCATAACAGTATGAGCATGGTGCCAAATAAACATTCATCAGAACTCCAGCCAGTACTCAAGATACTAATCTGGTTTTCGGTTTGGAAGTGGGAGGTACATGCACACATACATTTAAAGAGGAATTTAGCTGCAAAAGACAGCTTGCATTTACTCTGAGAGGCAGAAGAAAATGTCAGTTACTCAACAGTAGTTTTATTGTTGTATGTCTGTTAAAAAGAGCTCTTAATATGGTGGCATTGGGGCCTGGCAGAGAAGTACCAATCTGTAAACTTTGTTAATCATTCATGCAATATATAAATACAAGCACAATGTTCATTAATTTTGCATGATCTGCCCTCATGAGCAGGTTCAGAGTCTGTTTCACATGCAAATTCTAAGGGGGATCTCCCCTCTGAACTAGTCTAGTTTATGGAAAAGGGGGTGGTGGTGGTGTGTTACGGGCATGGGAAAATGAATGTCTGAATTCAGAGCATGTTTTACACCATATATTCTGCCTCACAGTGAACCCATGAGTTTGGCAAAGAATAGGACAGGAGCATTTTCAGTTCTGTCTATGAAGAGGTGACAGAAAATGACCAAGGCAAAGAATATTCTTTTATTACAGAGTGGATCAAAACCTGAAATTTCCATTTCAGGATAACACAAATGTTGAGAACTCTTTATTACATTGCAGAATGTTGATTTGATGCTTAATAATAATAATGATACATAATAAGGGGAGAAACATACAATGGCAGTCTCTTGCTATGTTGTAAAGAGATGAGGTCTTGTCTTCAGTGTCACAGTGAGATAGGAAATGAGATGAGTTTTCCACTTAAAAACCTGGTCTGTTAACTTGGTAATAGCAAGAAGATCTCAGAAGCTCATACAACAGTAAAAAGTGAAGTATTTTCTCCTTTCTCCTTTGCCAGTTACTCAGGAATAGGTGTTTACTCACAGTATAAACATTCAAATAATTTTCAAGGCCACCTTTCTGTTTTAACCACAGCTCCCCCAGTTATCCTAAAAATGTTCAAATATATGATCTGTAAAATGAGTCCTTGCCTTCAGACAGAAACTTGTACATTGAGTTAAGCATACACAAACATGCCCATATGCTTTCCCAAACCTGTCATACTGTTTTCAAGACATATTGGCGAATAATAAATTTCACAGTAGAAATTGAAGATATAGATCACAATTAATCTTTTACTTAACTGCTGCTTGCTTGTCTCCACAGCCCCATTTTTCACTCTTACTTTCTTTTATGGAGCAGCTTGCACAGCTTACACAGCGACATGGTGATTCCGTGTGAGACTTACTGGATTTTAAACATAAATAATTTTAGTACTTGCGTGGAGCCGAAGCGAAACTGCTCATGGAGTTGGAGAGGATATGCCATGTTGTGACTGCATAGCTCATGCTTTGCAGCATGTCAGTGGCAGGGGAGAAACTCCTCTTGAAGTGTGTAAGGGAGGAAATGTCTAGTAGTATTGGAGGTCAGGACTGCTACTGCCTAGCTTGCAATCAATTAATTTGAAGGAAAGAATTCCTTTCAGGATAAGAACTAGGTATATTTAGAAAAACAAGCAGAGTAATAAAATAAACTCTGTTACAAACTAATAAAGCTACTTCATATGTTTGACAGCCTTTGAATGCCATTGCTGTAATGCAGGCCAGRAGAAAGAATATCTCCATATCTTTGGATTGAAACCCAAAGTATCTGAATCTAAAGGAATCCAGGGATCTTAAAGGAAACTGCCCGAGGAGGGAATCTAGTCTGGGTTCTCTGCATCCGCCATTAATATTTAATGCACTTAACAATCTTGCTTCATTAGTCTCACTGCATCTTAAAATTGCTCTGGGCACACTGGTAACGTTAGCGACCATTTACAGCTATTAATAAATCTAGTAGTCAAAAGGTGGGGAAAGGTGGGAAGAAGAGTAGGTCATCAAAGTTAGAGCTTAGAAAGTAAAGAAAATTCTCAAGTGAAGCAATTAGAAAGGAAAAAAAAAAACCTCCTCAGGTATCTTAGGTCCTTTAGGCGTGATCTTGATGAGCATCCTCTTCAGCAGAAGAGGATCGCTTGAGCTGATGATTCCTTCTGAAATTCTCTTTCCAGAGGAACAGATCAGCACAGGGTAAAAGGTAAAGTCATAGTTGTGCAAATAATGTGATATATTAGACAACTTATTATTGAAAGCTGAAGCTTTCAACAGCTCTTCTCCCTGACTTCCAGGAGTAGGTTGGCTTACTGATCACRGTTTAATATCATCAGTCTGAAACTGCAGTAGGCCATTCCCCTTCAGCAATAGTAAGTAGTAGTCAGTAAGTCAAGTGGAAAAGAATTTCCCATAGTTTCTGTGTAGAATGGCAAGTAAAAGAGCTCAGCCCACATGCTGTCTTTGAGCATGTAAATAAGTAGCTGTAACAAAAGGATAAAACAAAATATTTCATTGCTTTCATTGGTCTTCTGGCTCCTTGATGTTGTCTGTGCTGCCCTTTGCTCTGTCATCTCTCTCTGGCTCTCAGGAAAGGAAGAACACAGTCGCATACTAAAAGAGCTGAAGGCAGTTAATGAATAACAAAATAGTGTGTTTTCACAGACTCGTAATTTCAGAAAATGTCTTAGTGAAAGGGAAGATTTTTCAAATCCCTGAAGTTTCAGTAAGTAAAATCTTTTCTCAGTTTACACTGTGTGAAAAGAGGTTGTGAACTCAGGTGGGCTTCCTTTTAAAATTACACGGGTGAAACCATCTATATCCCTCAGAGTAAAAACTTTAAAATCTGCTCTCTCGTCACTCTAAAGAGTGCATATATATTTGGGGCTAGTTCTAGCCTGGCCACAATAACCCATACAGTTCAAGATCTTGACTTTGAGAGGAATCAATAGCCCAGACTAACACCCCCAAACGCTTTACTCTGCACACAGAAAGGTCAAAGTGCCTCATGAAAATAAGCCAGAAAATCCTTAGCTGTGTGGAAGATCACCCAAAACTCCCTCCTAGCAGTCTGTATTCCCACGTCACTAAGGCTGTTCTTGCRAATCCATACCTGCATGCACTCTCCCTGGGAGTGCCTATGCCAGTATAGCAGCCCATCTCCTTTCTCACCTTATATTAGATTAGCTGACTTAACCTAGGAGAGCCTTGCACTGGACGTAAGAATCTTACACCATTCTGTTCTCAGATTTCAGCAGTCTTTTTTCCATGTAATAATAACATTGGATTTGGAAAAGAACTGACTGTGCATAAATAAGTATCTTTGTATGTCTGGAATGCATTATCTTCCCTGCATGGGTTTCCTGTGACTTACAGAAGAGGATGACAGAAGAGGAAAAGTAAAGCAATCAGGAATTTCAAAGTGCATAATTTATTTGGAGATTTCATACAGTTTCAAACAATAGTGAATAGCCTTTAGTTCCTTCTGGGTTGCCATGGATTATGAGTTTTCTTGTACTCCCTTTTTAATCCTGGTGCCTATTAACACTTAGCTGACCAGGAAAGAACAGTGGATTTCTGCATTATTGCTGGGATCTAAGATCTTTTGGGCTGACTATAAAGCATGTTTTAGTCCTGACAGAGTTATCCAAGTGAAATATCAATTAAACTGCAACACCAGGTGGGCTAGCAAATTCAGTTTCAAAGTAGCCTCAGCTTGTTTTTCATAGCAAACAAGACCTTGCAAAGAGTGCTGTGCCTCCTTTTGAGGGGCCCGGGCACGTGGCCCGGCCCTTGCTGTGGAAATCTAACGGGCGGCAGCAGCGTGTGAGCCGCAGGCAGCTGGGAACAGGCTGCGATCTGTCTGCTAAATGTTACCAGCTTAATTACAATAAACGTCCGTGTTCGTTCATATGCCAAGTCTTTTACTTTGTGCTGCTTTCCTCCTTTTTTTCAAATTGCTGGCAACAGCTCCACTTCACTTTTAAGTGCCTTTCTCAATGCCGTTCTCTTTTTGGCTTGATTTTTTCTTTTGGGGACATCTCTTAATTTCCTAAATGTTTGATACCTTTATTTGTTGTTGGAATGTTTTAAAAAAGAATGCAAAAGAGAAAATGGAAAGCTAATCATGCTAAAACTGATCTTGCTTGGTGGTATTCCTTCCTAGTCCCTGGTGCTTTTTGCAAGGAGCCTAGTGCTCACTTAATGCATTCCTGCTCCCCCCGCAAGTTTTTCTACCTGTATTTCCATTCTGTGACCTTGTAGTTGATCTTGGCCAACATTCAGCAGACAGTAGTCTAAGAAAATAGACCTAAGGACGTATTAGAAGAGTGGTAAACATTTCTGCAGAATATAATTCCAGATTTAAAATATTTTTGTGTTTTTAATTCATTATTTTTAATAGAAATGAAGTTGAAAATTTATGGACAGGTGACTGAGGATTTTTCTTTCAATTTCTTTTTTCTTTCTATAGAACAAAAGCTAGTTAAATTTTTCTAAATACAGAATGCACAGCTTGTGTGAGTCTCCAGCTAGGGGTTGGCCACTCAAGTAATGAATTCCGCCACCCTGCTTTGAAAATTGCAGCCATAGTGCTCAACTCAGTGCTATGTGATTTATCTGAAAGAGGATTTTTTAAAGATCAAATCTAAAGACATTTGAATAGATAAGAAAGATGATTGATGGCAACATTATTACTTACAATATTTTATGTTAAACTGCACTTTTTTTATCTGCCCTATGCCACTGTATGTTCCTGTTCATAAATTTTAAAAATGTGTATACAATTCATGGAGAATTTTGAATAATCTGGTTCAGTAGTAAAATCTATTGAACAATATATAATCTATGGTATCTTTCAGGTATAATATAGGAAAAATTGATTAAAGTGATAAAAAGGCTGTGAAGCAAGAAAAAAACTTTACAAAATACACAAAAAAGTAGCACCATTTTTATTAATATTAGCTACTTTAATACCTAATTAACACATTTCTAACTCAAGTTTATTTCTGTGTGTCTTTACTTTTTCCCTACTGATGATATAAATGCTACATTCTTCTATTAGCCAGTTTTTCTAATTTAATATGGAGTTGTTCCTAAGCAGTTCTTACATAGTATGTAATGCCAAAGTGTACTTGAGAAGAGAAGAGACTCTAAAATACACAGCTAACATTGTAAGACATCAGTGAAAATTATAATGGTGGAAACATAAATTCTATCTGATTTTATTGTAATTCTACAAGAATACATTTTTTCAAAGCATTGCCTCGATTTCCAAATCCATTTGTTACTCATTGTATTAGAGAATAATGAAACCATTTAATATCCTATAGCCTGTCATATGTACTTCTCTGAGTGTTTCATTTTAATTTAGCGGTACTTAGGAGATGCTTAACTGACTGTCATTCTTAAATTTAATAGGCTAAATCTATCTTTATCTTGTTCTCTGCTCCAGATTAATATTAATCTTATTTTAAGATAAGTTTCTTCTATTAAAACAGAAAAGTTTTTTTTTTWAAAAAAGAACTTGTCTGACAGACTTACCTACATCACGTGCTCACTTGTTAGAAAGAGGTTGAARATTTAAAAAAATACTACAGCTTTCTGGAATGGTAGAGTTTGCTAAAAGGCATGGAATGGACAAAAATAACTCAAAGAKATGAGGGGGTAGGCAATGTGTCCAATGTGTTAATGTCCAGCACAAATCAGAGGGAAGGCTGTGGTAGAGGATGGTGAGTGAAGAGGGAACATGCTGTTTTTGCCACTCTGCTGTCCTCCCTGGACATAATATGGAAGAAGATTCAGCCTGAACTGCATTTGAAAATGTCAGCATTTTGAGGTAAGTTAAAAAACTTCAAGGAAGTCAGTGGAGACACTTTGATTTCCAGGCTCTGGTTAGGCCAGAGCATCTATGTAGCCTCATCAAGATTAATGCTGTTCTGGGTGAGAACTTACATGAAGCACTAGGTCCATCTTGATTTGTGGTTGCTAACAGGGAGGAGATGAGATCTAGATGAAGTCTGCATTAGGRTCAGGACTGAAGCAAGCTTTTGAGATCACAGAATTAGAATGAAGCACCAACGATTTGTCCCCAGGCTCCCTTAGTGAAGTCGTGTGATTCCTCACCCTGGTCCACAGTGAGGTCGGAGGAGCTCATGAGGACACTCTCAGCAGATCATGAAAGGTGACATGAGGGTTTTGCTGTCAGCTCTGCTTTGTAGGTCCTTTTCTTTATCTTAATTCTTCTTTCTTATTGCTTTCTCTTTACCTCATGTTCAGTTGGCTTAACCAGCCAAGAAGGCATCTTTTGAAACCCCGCTGTGAGCCTGTGACCAATGAGACGGCTAARAACGATGCCCCAAAAAGCCCAGCGCTGCTAGAGGCTTGCCAGATCTTGCAGTTGCTGATAAGAGTGCGTGCTGCGCTTGGCTTCCTCCAGCTGCTGTGGTGAAATTTCAGATGAGTTTAGGAACAGTGGAGAAGTGCCAGGAGACTGGGAAAAAGAAAATATTGTTCCAGTGTTTGAAAGAGTAAAATGAGATGATCTAGGTAATTACAAGTTTATCAGATTGATACTGGTCCTGAAATAGCTGATTAATAATGGATTAATAGTAGAAATCTAATTAATGCCAATCAACACGGATTTATGGAAAGTACGTCATCTCAAAATTATTTTGTTGTGAATGATACTACAAATTTTGTTGATAACCATAATAATGTTTGTATAATAGCCTTCTATGAAGCATCTGACTTGGAAATGCATGACACTGATTAAAAAAATAGAGAGATACCAAATAAACTAGTCACACAAAAAATGGATTAAAAATTGGTGAGCAGGACACATACTAACTGGAATAAATGATCTTCACTGGGCATGTTTGTTTGTTTTCTTTGTCCCCATGAATTTCATATGCCTTTGTTAATTTAGCCATTTTATTTATGACTTCAAAGAAAAAAAAAAGCGATTGTTATTGTTACTGAGTAAGTCTCCGAATGATTTGAATCATTTGGAATGATTTGGGGATTTGAAAGGAGTTCTAGTCATTGGTACAAAACCTGTTTATATCTGGAGTAAATGACAAGCATGGATCAGGATAACTGAAATGGAAATTAAGGGGTTCGGCTGCTTCTGCAAAGAGCAATAAAATGGCTCTTAGTGTCATAATTTATCTACTTCATGACAAAGKATATGAAGGATAAGATAGTGATAATATCTCCAGAATAACTTTTTCAAAGACTTGGAATAATTCTTCATTTTTAGATTAAACTCATGTAATCCCAGAGTCAGAGAGGCACGGCTGTTGGTCCAAATCCTGCATGTGAATCAATTCTATCTAGTCTATTCTATTTGGGGCTGAAAATCCCTTGGTGTCAGTTCTGCGAAGTGTTGCCAGCCCTTGTTGAAAGAACGGCTTGCCAGTGTTTTAACTTCATATTTGGCCAGTGGAAGTCCTGTAAAAGAAGTGTGTAGTCTTTGGAACAGAAAAGTTTTGACCATTAAGTGAGAAACCATTGAAGATTTGATTGCTCATTCTAAGTAAGAAATGAAGACATGAAAAGTACATTCGTCTAGTTTAGAATTGGTTAAGAGTTTAAATCAGTCTAGAAATAGTATCAGAGCTGTAGCGCAGAGGTGATTAACTGCCAGAGGTTTGGATTGTGGTTGATTCTCTGTCAGAATCAAGACTGCATGTTTTGCCAGATAATCTGTTTTAKTTCTTGCAAGAATCAGTTCAGGAGAGTTTAGCTGCGTGTGTTAGGCAAAACACTGTAAGTAGCATCTAGCCTTGATCATCTGGATCTGAAATGAGGTAGCAAAGGAAAATCCATACCAGTTATAGAAGCCCTATTACTGTCTGCTCTGTTTTGTWGTTGTTTTGTTTGTTTGTTTCATTGGGGCTTAAAGAGTGTGGGGGATTATTTGCTACATTTATATTTGGTATTCTAGTCTGTAGTCTGAATTCTTTTATTTCTGAGATTTARATTCAGTAATAAACAGTTCCAGATCATCTTAAATATCTTCTCCTTTCCTGTAACATATTAACTATTATCCTGAAAAAAAAAAGCCAAATTGAGAGTTGTCTTCATAAATCTCTCCTGAGCCTAAGATAAAGGAGATAAGGATATTATGGCAATGGATGTGTAGACCAATTAACCAGTGCTTTGATATTCATGTGTTCTAATAAAACATTTCTTGGCATCTTTAATAATCTTTAGGCATATGTTTGAGGTGCTTATTCCAGTGAGATTAAAGAGGAGGCCCTTGAAACCTCCAAAGAGCTTTTATTTTTTATTAAACAGTATTTTGCTGTAATAATGTTAAAACTTTACTTTCTGTCCAGTATTTAACTCTAGGGTTTAACTCTAGGGTTAAATCATTCCATCATTCTATCATAGTAAAATGTATGAATAAAAAAGAATATAGCCTGAAATCCAAGCTGTAAGTAGGAGCTTCAGGATGCACAGAACTGCATGGCTTGCCAGACGACACAGCAGGTTCAGCGTGGCCTGCCTGCAGTGCATATCGTTCATGGTACGTCAGCGCAGCCACCGCTGCTGCTGTGTACCCACAGCTGTGTAGCCATCAGGCACAGGGATCTGGGACCTCCGAGGCAGCTGTGGCTGGCAGGGCAGCGAGAAATTAGGAAATAAGGGGGTAAATGCTGGCATGCCGGCATCTGCTTTCCTCATGGACATATGTCCATCCAGCTCATGAGGAGCAAGGCATACTGAGGATGCCTCGGAACTTGTGGAACTTGCTGCAGGGTACATTAGACACCAGATTTCTACAAAAATTAGGTAACTGCTGAGACAATGTCCTCTGTCTCGTGACTACTTAGTATCTAGTTCTCAAATTGGACTCTTCATTGACATAGCTTTCAAACTTCTTGATAAAAGAATTAATGCTGAAGTGTTTTATCTAAACACTATAATTAAGTTAGCAGGATACTGCAAAAATGAAAAGAAAAAGGCAAGTTTGGATGAAGTTGTTATATAGTTTGAGGAATCAATTAGAAAAGTCTTAGCATAAAATCAACAACAACTTATACAGGAGAGGGAAGTACACAATGAATTGAGTAAGGACTTTGAAAACACTGAATCTCTCCTTGAGGGCATCTGACCTTGAAAGAAAAGATAGTTAATTAACTTTTTTAATAAATCAGAAAGCCAGATTGTTTTGCAAAACTGATTTCTCTCAGGTATTTTGAACTGCAGTGAAAAACTCTGCAAGTCCATCTCCACAAAAGTGAATTTAGCCTGAGCTCTGGATAAGCACTAAACCTCTCTGAAGTTTGCTATAAAAACTGACAGTTGACTGACTGAAACTGAGGTTGAACTCCCCTTTGTAAACATCCAATATGTGAGAATCAACACACCTTCAAACAGGAGTGCCTGATGGGACATAAGGAATATGATATCCATGCTTAATACTGCAAGGATATTGTCTGGAATCTTTTACCRCTACAGATTATAGGGTGGTCATCATCTCTTCCTGCTAACATGCCCCAGTTGCATTAGAACCAAGTCGTGCAATCCCTGTTGATTTCAATAGAAGTTTCATGGCTTAAATTGACGTCAACAGGGGATATGCATAGGCATCAAKGGGAGAACAGACTTCATAGTGTGCTGATTAAAATATATTCCCCTATTGTGCATTTCCCTCGTACCCCACTCTTATAACCAATTTACTTTGCAGAACTGATTAGCATACTAATAGCATTCCCTTTAGCTCACAAATGGGACTCCAGTTGAGAATATCCATTAAATGTAAAGTTATATAACCTGTGAGGTGCAATACAGGAAGTAAAACTTGTTAAAGATTTCCTTTCGTGTAAATAGCTTACAGAGATCCAGCTTTTCAGCTTTAGTTTTGAGTACTTATGTAACTGGCAGGTGTAGAGTGCAGATTTCAGCAACTGAAGAGACACGCTGAAGAAGCCTTCCATCACATCCTTCCTTTTTGAATTAATTAGAAAATTTTTTTAGACTTTTGAAAGTCTGATTTTATCTGATTCTCCTTTGCACTTTTTTGTTTTCATTTCGAAGTCTGTCTTCCCTTTCCACCCCAATATATTGAAAGCCTTACTGTTGCTAATTTGTCAGGATGTAGCAATGTCTGTGTCATCCTTCATCACTTCCAGTGTTCTCCCAGGCAGTTCCCTGGATCTCAGTGGACCTAAAGTGCTCCCAACAAAGTGCTGAGAAGGAAGAGGGCACTGTGAAACTTCACTATCAGTGCCATCTGCCAAAGCAGCCCTCTGTTTTGTGCTTATTTTCTGCACAAAAGAAGTACTGTTCATGAAACATCAACTTGCATATAAAAGAAAAATAGAATTCAGTTAACAAAAGTTTGACATAATTTGACATTAAACAATAAATATTTGGATATAGATATACTTCAATAACTTGCAAATTACATTTTTTAATAGATCCTAGTTTTTTGTCTGTGACTCTATTGGTGTTTTAGTAGAGCCTGATTTTCACTCTAGATTTCTTCTGTAATTCTCCCCTTAAGAAAACGAGCAAAAAAAAAAAGAAAAAAAAAAAAGAAAAACTAATTCTGCAGTGAGAACAGACGTCTCTCTTGGAGGTTGTAGGTGAAGCACTCAGTTGTATTCTCCTTTTTAAAGTCAAGTTTCAGTTACCAAAGAGTGACTTATCTGCACAACCCTGACCCTTCTGACTAGGCTCTTCACAAGTAGTTTAAACGCTCAGCATGCTAATCTCTGTGGCAGGTCACGACTTCTCAGCCTTAGCAGTTGATTTCCAAGGTTCTGGATATCAGCAAGGCACTGGCACATGCAGCTGGAAAAGCAGAAATTGTTAATACAAGGTACTGTGTATTTCTTGAGAGATGGTCATGATCTCTGTGAGCAACAGAGAATGGTAGAGTATGAATAATGTCTTTCTGTAGTAAGCTTCTAAAATCCTGGTCAAAGAATGTTCTGCTCTTTTTGGAAGTTTGGAAGTTTGGAAGTAGCAAAATAGTTGCTATGAGACTGATTAAATAGGAGATCTGGACTTAAGGAATCTGGATTCAGCAAGAAAACCTCTTGCCTTCTTTCATATGAAAGCCAGGGAGATAAGACAGGTYTCTCCTGGGAGGTATGGCAAACTAAGGGATTACTTTCAGGCCAAGTCATGAGGGATAAGTTATTAAAAACTTGACATTCAAAAAGACAGCACTTCATTCAGGAATGAGGAAAAGGAAATCTGCTGTATTTAAAAATATATATATGAGCAGGTATTTTGTTAAGTGGATTTAAATTGTTATAATTGATGTGAGGGCTGCGGTTTCTTTTAAAAAGAACAATAAAGACATGTCAAACAAAATAAATATTTGCAGGGACCATCCAGTAACCAGATCAGTGATATGATGACAACAATTTACTACTTGTATTGAATAGCAATGTCAGAATATATGCTAGCTGAATAAGATATATAGCATGGTCATAAATATTACAGAGATGAAAAATTCAAATTAGACTCAAGTTTAAAAATTCTGTTTTTTTCTGCCAAGGTCCAAAACTCTTACAGTCCCTTCCCTTGATGTGACACTGCTCTGATAAACCTCTGTGGCGCTAAGGTTTGCCAGGGTGGCTAATATAAGAATAAGCTACCCATAATTATAAAAGAGATCTATCTTCCGGCCCAAAGATTACTGGCTCATTACTTTCTTTGGTCTCATGTGAAAAGTAGTCTCATCTATCTTGTCAAAAAATGTAATCCAAAAATCTTGCCCACTTGAGAAGTATAATGATTTTACAGAAGGACACTCAGTGTGCTTGTGTTGATTTAGTGAAAGAGGGAAAGAAAAGTGTGGCCTTCAGGAAACTAACATTTGAGTGATAGGCAGTGCCTCAAACTCATTATAAGGAAGCAGGTGACTGTGATTGCTTGGTCTTTATTTCAGTCTATGTTGTTCTGCTGAATATGGATACAACTTACTAAGACTTTTACAAATGCAAGCAGGAACAGCATTTAGAAGATAATTCAGAATCACATATCTGAATAGCTGCTGTATCATTTGTCACACTGAAATTGATCAAAAAAATAAAAATTGTGGAGGACAAGATGCAGGAAGGATCTCTACAGAAAACAAATGGCACAATGTCACGTGTTTATTCTCGTATAAATGTAGAGTGGAAGCATCTCATATCACTGAGAAAATGCAGAGGATTTCACAGTGTGCAYTTTCTGTTGTAGGGATGTTATGGTGATTAACCCAAATTGCATTAGTATCTCATGAAATTGCATTTTATTGGAATTACTAGCAAGAAACACAGGCAGTTTTTTTTCTGTAAGAAATCAAGTTACCTTACACTTGCAGTGAATATAACACTCTTACTGATGGATTATTGAGAAGTTTAAAATATGAAATGGCTCCAATTTCAACCTGGAGAATGACTAATGACCATTTCAATGTGCCCATTATCCTGGAATCTGAGGTTTTAACTACGGTTTTGAAAGGGAATGCTACTGAATGTATTTGCTTGTCTTGTTGTGCATAGTCCCATTAAATACATGTACACATACACACAAGCCTACACACAAGCCTAGGTAGAAAAGAGATGTTTGAGGAGAATCCTCTTGGCCAAGCTGCCCTGAAACCAGGAGAAACACTGTTCATGTGCTGACAGCTTATTATGAATAAACACATAAACATGTATCTTTTTAGGTGAGAAAAGAGCAAAAAAGGCAAATACTGTGAGAGCAAAGTCCTGGAGTTGATGCATGAAATGGTGATGATAATGTAAAAGAAAGCAGTCAAAAAAGTGATAGTCAGGTTGAAAAATGAAATAACTTGGTTGGAAAGATGTATCTCTGAAGAAGTCTGGGGAGTGGAAATACAAATCTTTCAGTGGGATACACCAGGATAGGTGGAAAATTAAGAGAATTTGTCTGTTCTTGCGCAAAAATTTTTTTTTGTTAGATTGTAAAGCTCTCATCTGTAATTCCTATGAGAGACTCTTCTGCTTACCCTTGCTGTGCTATACTGACATATCACATTGTGCTTTGCATAATTGGAACTATTCAAGCCTATTTTAAGCATCCTTAGTGATATAGAATATATGGGAAAATAAAGCAAGCAGTGTTAAGGGAAAAGCAATTTCACATGAGATGCTCAAGAATTATAACCCTATTAGGTCTTATAAAAGCTAGGGCAAAAGGTTTTGGTAGAATATGTGAAGTAAACCTACTGGAAATGTCTCCTGGGCACAGGCTACTTCAGTGTGAAGAACTTAACACACATAAACAGCTGTATGCTCTTTAACGCTCCTTAAAATTTTACCAGTCTTTAAACCGTGGGCTAGGTAGAGCCTGCGTGTTCAGCTGCTACACGTCAGGCTTGTTGGCCACTCTGGTGTGGGAGTGCAAGAATTTTCTTAAGAATGCAGATGCTTCTGCTTCCAGGGATGAAGGTGGCAAAGGAAGTTTGCATTTCAGATCTCGGCAGCATGGTTTCTCCATTCAGCAGAATGTCTGGTGATGGGTTTTAAAAGGAATGACAAAAATGAAACACTTCAGTGTGATAGAAACACACTGAGTATCACCATTTTTGAAAATGGTCCAAATATTTAGTGGTAAGAGTGAAGGTAGGCTAGATATGAGGGATATGAACAGCAGGGAGAACAAGATATCTTTTCTGTTCAGGGAAAAGGGTTTAGTTGAGTATTGCTTGTTGTTTTCCTGGTGTGGGCCCATAACATGATAGTGAGATCTTTTTTTTGATAGTATTAATAATTCCTAATCAAAGATCTGATCCAAAATATTTTAATTCAGTAAGAAGTTTTCCATCAGCATTAATTTTAGTTTAGAATGAATAGGGCCAAGATCAGTGTTTGAAATGCAGCYAGTCAGACTTCATCATTTGTTTTCATGCCAAGCTGAAGAATATTTTTAGGAGTGAATAAAGGCTGAATGCTGTTTTCAAATCTGTTTTATGCTTTATATTTTAAAATGCTTGATTATGTGTCTATTATTGTAACAAACGATATGTCCTTTTATATATGGATAAGTTGACATACTTGATTATATGTGAAAAAAAAAAATCAGCCACCTGATGGACTAGAAAAAACATTTTTGTAGGGTGGACATAGGTACATTAATAAGTACACTTTCTAAGTTACAGTTTCTTCTAGTGGTCATTATTTCCAGGAGAGATATGTTCTGTCCCTCATAGAATAACTTGTTTGCAGTTCTATAAAAGGTCTGCCTTTTCTTTACAATTTTTCAACCATTTGGTATCCCAATCAAATCCATTCTCTTTCTTACCTTTACATTTGAAAATAAGATTTTCATATGTATTCCTGAATAAATACATTTGAACCAAACGATTTTTATAGTTGCATCAGTGTTTCTCATCTCTCCATCTTTTTCTGTTGTGAATTTATTGCTGATYAGACTGGTAGAAAGCAGAATGAGCACCAAAAAGCCTTTTTACCTTTTTATCTTGAGGATTCCCTGAGGAAAGTCAAAATCTTTGAAATGTTGGTGTTTTGCTTTTTAAGGAAAGAAGTGAGTTATCTAGGTAGCTTGAATAGATGTGGCTTATTTCTTTTTATTTCTTTTTACGTGTTCACAGTGGGCAAATCCTTTCTAAAATGTATGAGAGTGAAAAGACGTGGTGATTATTTCAATTGTGCATTGAGTCCAAACATTACAAAATAATAAAACAATTGTGACAAAACCAGATMCTCAGAACTAAAGATTTTCATATAAATCCTCAATATATCCTTGCCTGCTCCTGATGCTTTCAGATGGTAGTTTAGTTAGAAAAGTTACTGAATTAACCAGTTTGAGTATTTAAACTTAGACACACACACACATATGTATGTGTTAGTATAGATAAAAAGCTAGTTGTTGTTAAAAACCACTGGTGTGCCAGCTTAGGCATATGGCTCTCCTAGCAGAACATCAAGTACGATAGATACAATTTCATCACATGGAAAATATAGAAGTTCTATTAACAGCATCTGATATCAACATGCTTGAAAGCATGATCTGTATTACAGCATGTGGTATTATTTTTCAAGATGCAATTAGTATTTCACTGGTTTTTTTAGTAGACATAACAATAAGGCTGTATTCTCTCTGTAAGATTTACTTGATTCATTTTGTCTCTTGTGTCTGTTTTTCTTGAATTTGAGTGCTTTCATGTGTCTGTACATTTTTGAGGCAAACAAGCAATGTCTATAAACTGGAAAGAGCGATAAAAAGTAAGCATGCTGTTTGCAGAGAGTAATCCCTGCTGAATTATCACAATATACCTTTGATTAGAAAGGCAGGCTCTGCCGGGCTGAAATGCATGGAAAGTACTGTGATGTTGCACAGAGGGATAGGCGTATGTGGGAAGCCTTTGAAACTTCTCTACCAGTGAAACTTAAATATGCCTGAGTGCAAATTTTTTTCACTGCAGCTCAAAATAGCTAATTTTTGTAAGAAGAACATGGAAACAGTTTAGTAATTATTTTGCACAAGGCTGTGCCCTCGTCTTGCACAGTGATGATAGGGTTTAGCAGTCCCTAACTCCACTCTCTAACTGCAAGCAGGACTTTTAAGCGTGGCAAGACTGCAGTGTGTCTGAGGTATGTGTCCCCGAGTGCGACCCGGGTGCTGAAAGGGCCGGACGAGGTCCTTTGCACAGCACTTGGCACATGATGAAGAAGAGGAGTATTCTGCACACGGAGCAAGCCAGTCTCTTCTGCCCTGAACACGGTGCTGCAGTCTCTTGTCCATTAGGTTTTAAGTGAGCCAACTTCCTTCTGCTAATGTAACTTCCTCAGGTTAATCAAACACAGTATTTGCACTCTCAGATGATATTCAGATTAGTGTTCTTAGCGTCTCAGAGAAAACTTCTTTAGTTATCACTGTGCTTCACTAATAATTGAGCAAGGATTCCCTATTAATGGGCCAACACACAGATGGCCTAAGGTGCCAGGAGGCCACTCTATGAATTCCTCAGACAAGGCAGAGAGAAGCAATGACTTAAGCACCTTCTGCCCTCTTCCCTCTCTATTCCTCCCTCTGTCCTTTTCCACCCCCCCACTTCAGATTTCTCTTCCAATTCTATTCCATCTCATCTGCTGGGAAATATCATCGTTAATAAGAATTTTTTTAAAAAGCTCAATTTTTAAATGAGCCAGGGAATCTGTAAAATGTTTGTTTGGGGGTTGAATCAAAACAATTCTTTTTTGGTACAGCTGCCAAAGTGCAAAAACAGTCATTTTGCCTACTGTCAGTTGGGGTCTAGCCAAAAGCAGGCACCACTTCAATACGGCAAGAAGGATTTCTTTTTCTTTTTTTTTTTTTTTTTTTTTGCATGAATCTTCTATCTGACTGCACAAGCCCAGAATGCAAATTTTTTATTGGCTGTTTCACAGCTGTTGATTAAAATGGTTCATTACAAAACTACCAATGTGCTTATTTGGAGAAGTTTTGCACAAAAAAAAATATAGTGCAGTTCTCTCCCAAGTCAAATCCCGACAATAGAGAGGGAATTAGATGTCTCAGTGGTCAATTAATTTGATACATATGCAAACTTTTTTTCCAGTGTACAGACAGCGAGGATGAAGGAAAAGAAAGGGTGGTTAAAAAGTTAATTAAAGGTCAAGTCATGTGTCTCATAAAATATCAGGCATCAGAGATGTCAGAAATAACAAGAAAAAGAGTACAGAATAAAGTAAAAGAGTAGCATAAAATTAATGATAAAAACAAAGGTAGAAAAAGAAAGAAAGCATGCAGTGGATATTAAGATGAATAATAAAACATGTTTCAAATGCATATTGAAGAAGGGTTCCAGAAGACAGCAAAACTAATTTATTGACTGAGGAAGCAGCCCTTGATAAATAATTAAAGAAATTATTTGCTTCATTGTTCTCTGGGGAACTCAAGAGACAGATGCAGGGAGCTGATATATATCTTCATGGATGCTGAAGGTGAAGGCAGCGTGTCACTAAGCACAGTATCCGTAGGATGGAGGTGACAGAGTTGCAACAAGGCACAATTCCTAGCGCAACTCGTGTAGGCATGGAAAAAAGGTACAGAGAAAAAAAGAAGATGGAATGGGAACACTGTGTATGTAGGCAGAGGCTTTTTTTCTAGACTTCAGGCTGCGGCATTAGAACATGGACATTTTCTAAGGAAAACAGTGCAAGCCATTAAGTTCAAAAAGTCATGTGGGACATATGTTTCAAAGATAAAACATTTCTTGCTTTGTGTGAGCTAACAAGCAGAAACATGAAAAATAAAAACCTTGAGGACTGAAGCAGCTAGTAGTTTTATTCCAAATTATTAGCTTGGGGAAAAATATGAAGATCCTTCATAGCCTTTCTTGACCTGCTAACTTTGAATTAAACTACATTTTGCTGTCACCATGATTTAACCTCCCTCAGAAACCTCCTGGTTTAAGAATAAACCTTTTTTTCCTGGTAAAGATAGGGCTTGTGAGAGAAACTTAGTTTTAAGTTCAATTGTTTAGCCCATGAATAGAAAAGTTACACTGTACTGATTTTTTTTTTTTTTTTTTACTTTTTAGAGTGTGTTTTTAGAAGATAATCTATAATATTCTAGTCTAAGAATCCTTTGAAAGACAGAAAATAATGTACTGCTAGCACAGCTGGGTTTTGAGATGTATTGAATTTGCTGTGTAAATGCAGTCTTATTAGCTCCAAAAGAGAAATAGGAGGAGAGATATTTTCATTGACAAATGAGGTCTTAGGTCATGAGTCAAGGATGCCCTTAAGAAGATATCTAACCTGAAGTGTGTGAGCAGTTCTTGGGAAGGAATATTAGGCTTTTCTGAAAAGAAAGCTTATTGTCTGCATGTCGATCTGTAGAAAGACCTGKAACTAACACAGAGGAAGAGAAAAATTCAAGGAAAGCGGAGACATTATTTTAGCTCTGGTAAAATAAGAAATTCTTCCTTTCCTATACATTCCTCTCTTCTGGTTATCCTTTCTCTCAAAATCCATTTACATTATTGCTGTTATGACTGATGGGGTTAACTATGGTGGTAGATCAGTCAGTCAAGTTCAGCTATGCTAAAACATTAATGGAGAAGACTTATAATGGTTTTTATGTCGCTCAGTGTCTCTTCTCATCTCCCCACACTTGCACACAGACACAATATATAAACTCAGCGCGGACTAAATAAATAGCTTTCAGTGCTGATGGGTGAGCGTGCAGCTCTTGAGTGGTGGAGCAGAGCACCGAGATGAGCCAGGCGTGATCATCTTCAACAGTGGAAAATAAATTGATTAGGAAACTTTCACTATGTTTGCAATATTTTATGCTTCATCTGTCTGACTGTTTGTATTTCATCTAACAATAGGAATGTTCAGCTCTCTAGGGCTGTGCAACATGCCTAGAGCTTTGTATCGTGTGAAAATATCATCACCAATAATCACACCCATCTTCTTTCTCAGATGTTGCAACAACCCCAGGATCTCCCCTGTGGGTTTTTCATCTCTACTCGCCTACTCAGTCAGAGTCTGTACTTTATGTGAAGTTTCAAGACTTGTGAAACGAGCCCAGAGAGGTAACTGGGCAATCCAGGGCTGTGAACATCACTAGTGGCAAAAGGWGCTGTCATAATCTACACAAAGAAATGTGATGGACTGAAATTGGAGAAGTTTGTTACTGCTAATGTACTTTCCAATTCTGAAAACCTGGTGAGTTAGGGCCCCAGCTGTACCAGAAATACAACATGTAACACTGAAGAGCCTTTTGCCTGAGTACACTGCACTGTCCTGCGCAGTATCAGTGATACTGAAAATATGCCATAGATGTCACTGAAGAACAACTAGGAAACAAGGTATTTTTTGTCATTAAAAATATCATCTTTCACCCTTTGCTTTCATTTCAGTATGGGATAAAGGAAACATGTTTCCATCTTTTTTGGAAATACTCTCTGTCAGAGGAAACCAAAGATGCCAAGGCAGAGAGGAGAGTGAAACCTTGGGTATTTTGGCTGAAGCACCCAGGACAAAAACCCACCGGGGACAGAAATGACTTGACATGATAAAGAAAGGAATGAAATATATTAGTGTTGCTTTTTGGGGAAAAAAAAAAAAAGTCTAACTTAAATTCTTGCAGCTTTGTAAGAACTGCCGACCTCAAGATCCCACTGASATGGAGATTTTCATTTAAGAGTAGAGAAGCAGAGGATGGAAAGGTTCCACCCAACTTCACCATCTCAATTAAGATCTCTCTATAATCAAGGGAAAAGAAGCTCCAGGAGACTAATGATCCTTTAGGAGCCTGTCTGCCTCACTTCTAGCCGGTGAAACTGGACGAGTTAAATATCCTCCCTCCCTACAGTGTTTCATTTCATTTTCTTTTCTCTCATGTCTAACTTGACTCGATATCTACTGTTTAATTTTAACAACCTCAAAGACCATATAACGATTCTTTTAAATAAAAGTTTTCTTGCACAGTGCTTTATTATGACTTCTGAATCAAATGAGCCTTTCTTTTTGTCACTTTTCTTTTGTTTTTACCTCTTCCCTCCTATACTGTWACAATACTAGAGAATAAAAACCAGAGAAAGTATGCAAATATTTAAACAGAAATGCTTCCATTTGTGTTTCACTTGGGGCATTGCAGCTTTGCATTTCTCCTGTGAAGTGTCCACATGTCACTTTAATGAGCAAATGTATGAATAAATAGCTGTACAGCTGCATTTAAAGTGTTTTGGAAATTTGTGAGCTGTGGGCCATGAAAAACTGTAAACATCAGCACTGAAGCTTGTATTCACCAGTCTGCTATTGCTAGGTTTGTTTTAAAATTTGTGAAAGTCAGAGCACAGGATTTTTATTTTCTTTATTTTAAATAATCAGGAAAATTTTCCACTCTGCCACTGAGCTGTTCAGTTGACTCCAGTTATGAGCTCGGTAGAAGGAAGTTCTGCAGAGAGAGAGAAAGAGAGAGAGAGAGAGAGAGAGAGAGAGAGAGAAAG